>CAJJDM010000080.1:262546-429192 GCA_905182975.1 Paramecium primaurelia | reverse complement strand
AAAAAACAATTAATATATTTTATTTAACTGCTTCAATGAAATGATTATCAGATAAAATAAAAGTAATTATTATTAATTAACACATAGCGAGCTTAAAAGACAAAATATAGCTTCTTATTAAATATGTTAAGTACAATCAATAAAATAAGAAATTGTTTGGATTTATGCTATTATACAGATGGATTAAGAGCATCAGAAAAATTGAAGTATATTATTATTTTATTTGACTAATTACATAAGTGACAAAAATATGAATACTATATAATTCACAACTTGTTTTATAATTTTTATGATAAAGACATACAATATTAAGTAAGGCATAAATTAAAAAAGGATAAACCTTCATTAAATTACCAATATTTATGTTTTTAATAAGACTTTTTAGAGAACTATTAATTTATGAGACATAATTACCTTTTGGGAATTTCATTTCAATCTAAGTATAATAAGGGAAAGACTTTGTTAACAACACCTAATCTCTCTCTTTTAACTTAAGAGACCGAAGAAGAATCAATGAAGTACTCTATTTATGATATCACCAAAAGATAACAAATAAATATTATTTTACTAATTTGATTTTATTAATTTAGCATTCTATTAAAAAAGTTAGCTTTGATTTCATATTTATGTTATCCAGATTTTCGTGAAATCATTAAATTCAAAAATATCAATAATTATTTGATAATTAAAAAACTGACTGAATAAAATTATAAATTAAAAACCTGCAGCTTTGACTTGTAAATAAATTTTGATTTTTTTCATCCATTTTTTTACTGGATAAAAAGATAATATTTAAGGAAACAGAAGAAGAGTCGTTTTTAGACTTTTAGATAGATCAATTTGAAACAAAATATTCTTTTAAAAGTTTATGCAATAGTTCTGTTTCAAAAATTTTAAATTTCTTGTTTCACAAATAATTAGATGTCTTTTTGGTTAATTGTTTTAATAATACTATAATCTTTAATTATAAAAATTGAATTTATTATCTTAATCAGTCATTTAAATATATAGATCATATTTATTCTACCTTCTTAATATTCATTAAAATAGAGGACAAAATCATCTAATAATAGAGCATAAAAAAATCCTTTAGATAGACTAAATAAAGCAAATTCCTTTATTTAAAAGAAATTTTATGGAATTTCTTACTCTTAAAATAAATCTTAATCTTCATAGATTTACTAAATGTTAAAAATGAATTTATGCCATTTTATATAACTATAATTGAAAAATTTGATCTTGAATTTAATTATATGAAAATATGCAATCTTTGGGCATTTCTTTTTAAAATTATTATGTTAATAGACTTTATTTGTACAAGAAATAATATTCTTCTTTCATGATGAGAATTTAAAAAAAAAAAATTTAAATATGGATATGCTCAGGATAATGAATTCAGAATTTACCAAAACTATTTAAAACTTTGATGTATTTCAGGTAAATAACTGAATACGAGATTCAAGATCAGAAAATTTTATTATTCAAATTGATATCAATTAAATTAAATCCAATTTTAAGCCTTTTTTACTTTGAATAAATTCCCTTTTAATGTTTTATTTTTAACTTAATTTCATCTTCTCTCCTAATAATACAAGATTCTTATTAAATGCGATTAATAATATTCCTTGTAACTTAAATATATATACATATCATTTGTTAATTTTTCATTTTAACTATTACCAATTCACAGAAAGAATGAAAATTAATAGATTTTAGAATAAAACGATTTATGATATTCAAGACTGATCTAAAAATAAATAAAATTTAACAATTTTTGAGTTATCTTCTGAGCATTTTATGAATTTTTTTTTTAGATGAATAATTTCTAAAATTGAAAAATATCTATTTAAGTTCACCTTTACTACTATAAATAATTAAGATACTAAATAAATAATAAAAATATTTATATATATTGATAATATATTCATTTGAATAGTTAATTTAATATTTCTATTTTACATCTGTTATGTAAATGTACACATGGATATAAATCTTTGGATGTATCAATAGTCAAAGTCTAATAATAATAATTTAATATTGATACAAATGATTCATTTGTTAATTACTTTGTCCATTTAATATACTTCTTTTGAATATCTACTTCAACAATTATAATATCATTTGTTGAAAATTCAAATGCTATTTTTTTATTATCTTTATCTTATTAATCATGATTATAACAATAACCATTATTGTATATATTATATGTTCTATTTATCAACTATTAATATAATAAACATACCCTCCTCCAATAGAATGACAATCATAGTAACCCTTACTCTACACAATATCCCTAAAACCAATTCCTATCATAATACAACTGATTTCAATTATTTTAATAGCAAATTAGATCACACCATTCTTAGGAATCATTTAATCACACATACAGCAATTCCAACCACCAGAGCTATTCTCAATAACTTTTCCATTTTAAGTTACTGAACAAGAACTATGTTTATAAGTTGTTGAGAATGTAAGTAATTAAGAGAATTACCACTCCTGCTTCTAATATATCTTTTAATTATACTAAAGTTTGTTATAATTACTTCATCATTTGCTCATTCTTCTGATTAGACTGTTAGCAAATTTGCAATTCTGCTTGTTTCTCGTTAAGTATAAGTTCACATTAAGTTTCTTTAATAAATTAAATAGGATTTATTATTTACTTTATTATCCAAGTTCTTTTATTTAAACTAATAAACCTTGATTTTGATTCCTTAAATCAGATATTTATTTTATTTATTCAGCATCATGTTTCTTAAAGTCATTTATCACTTATTGATTCTCTAAATTTAACTTTTCACTTTCTATAAGTTGATTTTATAATTATTCTTTCTCTTACTTAAGTAATTTAAGTTCAGTTGCAACTTGATCAAATTAAGTGAATTTTTACATAAGAGATAAATCCTTTTCAATCTTTGAAACATAATGATTAAACTTAGTAATATAAATATAGTTGTACTTGTTACTATTATACATCTTTGAATTCATTGGATAAACTACTTATTGTTTGCATAATTAACTCATACTAATTTAAGGCTTCATTCAAGATATTCGAATATAATTTAGAGTGTTGTAATTGTTAATTAAGTTATTTAATCGATTATAGATTTTAAATGGAATTATTATNTAAGTAATTAAGAGAATTACCACTCCTGCTTCTAATATATCTTTTAATTATACTAAAGTTTGTTATAATTACTTCATCATTTGCTCATTCTTCTGATTAGACTGTTAGCAAATTTGCAATTCTGCTTGTTTCTCGTTAAGTATAAGTTCACATTAAGTTTCTTTAATAAATTAAATAGGATTTATTATTTACTTTATTATCCAAGTTCTTTTATTTAAACTAATAAACCTTGATTTTGATTCCTTAAATCAGATATTTATTTTATTTATTCAGCATCATGTTTCTTAAAGTCATTTATCACTTATTGATTCTCTAAATTTAACTTTTCACTTTCTATAAGTTGATTTTATAATTATTCTTTCTCTTACTTAAGTAATTTAAGTTCAGTTGCAACTTGATCAAATTAAGTGAATTTTTACATAAGAGATAAATCCTTTTCAATCTTTGAAACATAATGATTAAACTTAGTAATATAAATATAGTTGTACTTGTTACTATTATACATCTTTGAATTCATTGGATAAACTACTTATTGTTTGCATAATTAACTCATACTAATTTAAGGCTTCATTCAAGATATTCGAATATAATTTAAAGTGTTGTAATTGTTAATTAAGTTATTTAATCTATTATAGATTTTAAATGGAATTATTATCATCTTATACAATATCATCTGTCTAATCTTTTACATTAGATATATTAAGACTTGAATCTTTAAAAATCTTATTTATTTTTTGAGTTGCTAATAAATCATTTTAAAGCAATTATCCAAAATTAGTTGATATTAATACAAGTTAATTAAGATCCTCTTTCTAAATATTAAATTGTTTTTCAGCCAAAGCTTTAAATTTATCATTCTAACTTAATATTTCAGTTAGTTCATTAATTTACTCTGTATTCATTAAAAAAATCATATTATCATTAAACTCATTAGTTTCATTTTATGAGAACATTGAATATTAAGTGTTTATCTTATTGATTATTTCTGAAATCGTAGAATTGTACTTTTCCTTAATGTCTTGGAGGATTTCAATGATTTATGATGATTGTAAATATCTTGAATTTTAAAATCGTTTAACCTAATCGCTTGTTTATCCTAGATATTCATTCCATTTAAAATTAGCATCTTCTAAGGTTGTGTATTTAATTGGATCATTTGATTATATACATTCAACACAAGCTAATCTAGAAAACTATGTTTTTTCAGGATTCAAATTAAACATGATAATTTCTTTTCCATGTTTATTGCATTAAATCTTTAAACTTGGTGTTTTCTATTTAAATATTTAGATAATAATTACTTATGGATCTTCTTCCTATTTATTAAGTAATTATATTTACTTAACTTCTGAATTTCCATTTTCCGCTTTAGTCTTTTCTAAAGATTCTTTGATTTAAATTAATTTAGGACAATTAATTATAGATTATAGCTATTACTATATTTAATCTATATAAGAATTATCATTTATAGACTTCTCAAATTCTTTAGGAACTTCAAAACTGAATGATCCTTTGTAATTTTTTGATAAAATTCGAATATCTTCTTCAAATGTAGAAACAAATGTTTTTGATTCTGATTCATCTAGTTCATTTTCCATTAGAGTTATTTTTTAATCTAAATTGGATTAAACTTTGTCAATTGTATTATTAATTGACAATTTCAATTCTTTAACTTATGATTGAATTTATTTAAATATTTCAATCCTTCTTTAATACTCTTTGATTTTAAAGGTCAATTACTCACTTTTCATTTACTTAATCATTGTTTTTGTCTCTTCTACCAATGCCATATTTTAAATATCAATTTTTTCCATTAAACACTTAATACAAAGGTATTTATCTTCATCAGCAGTTGATTACTTTAAATCTATTGTTAAAATTTCTAATTTATGTTTTTAACACAATTTTTTATCTAAATCAGATGACATTTATTTAGTTTTATTAATATTAAAAAAGATATTAAATATTACCTTATTATAATAAATTATAAATAAAATTTATTCCAAAAATCTTTGTAATTTTTACTTCGATTTGATATTCATAAATTTATTCATCTTATAATAAGATAAAGGATATTAATTATCTGTAGTAAATGACCTAATTAATTGCTTTATTGTTTGAATTCTGAATCACAATGTTTAAACTCAAAATGTTAATCTATTAAATTTAAAGAGGAAACATTTTTTTATTATCTACTTACTCTATAATAGGGTAATTAAATAAATAAAATCTACCCTTGTAGGAATGAATTAGTCAACTGAGGTCTTTCTTATTAATTTATCTTATCTAAATAAAAAAATCCAATTTAAATTTACATTATTAATTGTAAATAATTTTCCCTTGTAGGAATGAATTAGTCAACTGAGGTCTTTCTTATTAATTTATCTTATCTAAATAAAAAAATCCAATTTAAATTTACATTATTAATTGTAAATAATTTAATTTGGATCAAATAAATAAACTAAGTATTTTCTATCTATTAGATTCTAAAGAATATTCATGGTGATTATGAAAATCAAAATATAAGAATCTATAAATTTTATGGAATTACTTGGTGAAATAGAATCTGCTAACAACATTATTCTTAATTTATTTTTAAATTTATTTAATAATTAATTATTATTCAAATAGAATAATAAAAAAGTAAACCTTATTTACAAATCCTAAAGTTTATCTCTAAATTTAATGTATTTGATTGATTATCAAATATTGTAATTATATAATTGATTTTATCTCTAATTTAAAAATTTAGCAATCTTTCATAATATTACATTAATTTTTTACTGAAAACACTAAGGCTTTTGATGAATATCTGAAATTATATATCATAAAACATCGTTTGATAGACTTTTAAATCATTAAAGTTAACTCTGGAAATCCTAAATGATCATGTCTAATTTATTCAAGAATATGTTGAACATCTTATTTTAAAAATCAATTACTTAAGAAATTATAAATTATATATTGATCTATTTATCTCCATTATAAATTGAAATTATTAAGATAGAAAATGAAATAAATAATTAGATAAAAAATATAGTAAAAATTTGATTCAAAGTATATATATTGTATATGATCAATAAATAATGAGAAAATCAACATTTTAAGTCTAACTCAATTTTCATTCTCGCTCTAGCCTTAACTATCTTTACTTTTAATATTATTTGTTTTACTATGGTCCTAATTATTGCCTTAGGATCTATCTTTGGTATTGAAATTTCCTTCATATTTTAAGAATTTGATTACAAAATTATATCATTTATATAATCTTAAATTCATTAATTACTTGAATATAATAGTCTTTCAAAGAAAGAATACTATAATCTTTCCCTTTGTTCACAAATTTTTTAATTGAAAAATAAAATTGAAAAATATTAATTTATCAATCAAAATATTTTGAATTATAGTTCATAAAGAATAGATATGCACCACATTTCGTAGCTTATTAATTCTTAATATTTGGTTTGACAGAGTATATAGAATTGATCAATCAGAATACTTGTAAATTGTATATCATCTACACATACATTTATATCTTTATAAGGATTGTAAACTAAATTTTAAAATAATTTAAAATATTATAAATTGTAGCAATAATCACTTTAATTCTTTATCTGATTCAAAGATAACTTAAGTGATAGCATATAAATTTAGAAACTAAAATAATATGCTTGATTTAACGGTTTTTTTTAACCATAAACATACAAGGAACTTTGAATTATTCAAGGTAATAATTAATGAAAAAACTTTGATAAATAATTTTAAAGATATTTATATAAATAATTTTTATCATTTAAATTATTTAAGATAATGTTGAAAATATATTTCAGTTTTAGTAAGGAATAGTTAAATAGGTAATTTTATAAATTTTAATTGAACCTCTATTTCTAATGAAATTAAATTTATGATTATTAATTTATAAATTTATTTCTCAAAAATAGTTATAAACATTTAAATGAATATAATTTACTTTATTAATTGATTTTTACAAGATATTAAATTCAAATATTTCAGTAATTTCTACTTTTTCAAATAAGGATAATTTATAATAATATTTTTTAAACATTTATAAACGTTTATATTAATATATATGTATATATCTTAATACTCTCCAAACATAAATAAATAATTGAGAACCCTACTTTTAGTATCTATTAAAGTTAAATTTGAATCAATACAGAATAATGATTCAATATTTATTCATTTAATATTTTATAACCAACTATAAATAGTGAGATATTTAGCAAAATTAAATTAATATTATCTTTCTTCAATAATGTAAGAAACCCAATCAAATGATAATTATATTGCTCTGGATATAACCACATAACAATCAGTAGGATCTGAACAAGCACAAAAAAGAGAAAGTAGAACAAAAAAAAAAGTAATTATAAACATTATTTAGAATAAGATTAAGATAATACCTCCTTTAAGAAACGAAAATTTCTACAATGAATAGATAAGGGCAGACTTTATAATGAAGGTTTACATCTGTCTAACGATGGAACTAACATTTACATTTGTTATGGTGATCTTAGGATTATATACAAATATGCAGTATTGGTTAGTGACTACTGGATAGTAAAAAAGTTGTTATTGTGCTTTTGGCAATTTTGCATAATGTGGATGTACATATTTCAGTCATTATTATCCCACTTGGTTGTTTTATGTTTCCATAACTGCTTCTATAATACTTCACATCACTGTATTTTGTGGAGGTAAAAGAATTAGAAAGGTATGATATTAGTATTGAGATTTAGAGACCTTGGAACTTGATTATCTTAGGACTTTATATTCTATTTTTTGGATTCTTGGTAACAAATCTTTGTATCCTAATTGCATATGAATTTGGAGTAGGAATAGTGTGGTAGGCAATAGGAATCACCTTTATCTTTGTTTTGGCTTTGACTATTTATTAATTTAAGACTAAAAACTGTTTATCATATAGAGGTATAATATATTCCATATTTTTTAAGTTGGCTCAATTTGTCTATTTATTCCGACATTGGCAATTATGCTAATATTAATGGGAGTATATTCAAATTATGCTCTTTCAATATTTTTATGCACTCTCTTCATAATTGGAGAAGGGTTCTTTTTGATTTGGGAAACACAAATGATTATAGGTGATGAAGTAAGAAAATTCGTAAATTCTAGAAACTAAAATTAACAATTGATGATTATGAAATAGGATCATTGTTATTGTATGCATCTATAATTCAGTTGATATGGAGGATAATGATCTGGATTATGGCAATCAAAGACAAAAAGTGAATATATATCTTTATATCAATAGAGTTGGAAGGGAAATAGTTAGAGAATGTACATTACATCAGCTTAACAAGAAGAGCTATAAAGAAGCAAAATGAATTTATTTGTATCTTTTTGATATATGCATAAAAATGATAATAATTCATAACAAATCTTATACTCATTTAAATTATTTTGATTAATTAATATATTATAATATTTTGTTTTATAGAAGAAAATTTAAATCTTTTTAATTGAAAAATAAATCACATTGTCCAAAATAAGAAAATTCAATATTTAACATGAAGAATAGCAAGTGATATTTAAATCAAGTATTATATGAAGTATTCAAAGAATTAAATTTATCAAAAATTAGTAACAACCATTGTTCTTTTATGGTTTAATAAGACCATCAACCATCTAATTAATTAATTATTCTATGAATAGATTAATTTATATTAAATGTATAATTAAGTTCATGTTACAAATTATGTATTAATAATTATGGCATAAAAATATATTTAATTCTTGAGATTTCATTATATATCTGAGGAATGTCAACTTATTTGAGATGATTGAAACACAAATGGATATTTATAATTAAGACATAAACTCCTGAACTAATTCAGGTATTTTACAACTTAAAAATGTTCTTTTATTGATTGTGGATCTTCAAAAAAAAATAAGCTAATGAAAGATTAGGAGATATTAGTTTATAAGAGTTGCTAAATTGCAAAGCGAGATTTTATTCTAATGTGGTGTGATAATATATAGTAAGGTTTGAAAAAATATTTTTAAAGAATGGAATATTTAATTTATTCAATTTGGAATATAAAATACCATCAGTGGATAAATAATGTTATTATGATAATTTAATATTTGAGAATGGATATCCTTTATGTTCTCATTAATTCTCTAAGCACATTTTATCAAGGGATTTATCTCAAATACCTAGAAAATTGTGTTTTAAATATGCAGTAATTTGTTGGGATTTACAGAAAAAAGTAATGTAAAGGAAACTATGAATTTTAAATTTCTAATCTAAAAATCACTTTAGTTTTCATAGTTAAACCTAATAAACAAATTGAATTCAAAATGAAAAACAGTTGAAATATTGATATAGTATACTTTGATTAAAGAGTTTATTAGATAATCTAAATAAGATATTTTGGAAACATAATTATATCAGTGATTTTTATACGATAACAAAACTCTTAAACGATCAAAAATTCAGTAAACACTTTAAATTAGTTCTATATTTTCCTAAAACCTAAATCGATTTGAGTTCCTAAACATCTCCAATTTTAATTTAATTATGAAAAGTGCTAATTCACTTTTATCTCTTTCCTTTGTTAATTTCATCAAATTCTCGACAATTATCTATCTCACTAAACCTTTTCTCTTGTTCTAATCGGTTCCTTCTTCTCTACCTATACCATTTTCCTCACAATTATTCATTAAAGCCGTTTAACTAAATTCCATTATTAATGTTAATAAACTATCACCTTCTTACTTAATTATATTCAATTTATTTCAAGATTAATATTCTTGAAATATGAGTTATAAATAATCTAACAATTATCCTATAAGGAAAGACATGTTAAGTTAAACATTTTATTAGTAAGGAATTTATGCCATTTGTGTACCACAATCCATACTAGAATATACGCTAAATGCCCACTATTAGTAAATATTTACTTAATAAATTTATTTATAGTTACTCCATTTTAATAATCAGAGTCTTTCCACCTTAATAATATTAGAATTTATATAATGATATCACTAAATCAACAATCCACCATTATCTTCATCATATATTCTTTTTTGAGTTCCTCAGATTTAATTTTTTTTAAATATCATCTAACTTAACAAAATTTGTGTCCCAAGACTAGCTTTCAAGATCTAAATTTATTTATTTATTTCAGAAGATTGAATAAAAAAATAATAATTAACCATATTATATATATTTTGTTATACTAACTATTTATTCGGTAAGAGCTTTGAAATTAGTTTATGAAAATTTATTTAAATAATATAAAGAATATGAGAAACTAATTTGCTCATTATATTTCAATTAAAAATATTATATTGTTGTTAACAATTATCAAATGATATTAAGATAAATTTAACAATATAACATGTATAAGAAAATGAATAAATAAGTTTATATCAACTTTGATACATTAGATTATGATAAAATTAATGGAAATGCATAAGAAAATATTATGATAGAGACATCTATTTCATCTTAAGAAACCTGTGATGAAATTTATAATTTAAATTAAAACTTAATTATATTTTGCTAAAGTTAATTTAGTTTGAAGTAATATTCTGTTAATTTATTGGGCTAAACAAATCTTATACTTGAATATGGTGTTTCTATTTAAATATAAGATCAATACAAGAAGAAATAATAACAAATTTTAGGAAAAAATTAATTTGTAATTGTATTCTATTAATGTTCTTAATGGACAATTCTTGAAATTAATCAATAGTAAATATTGCTTATTTTGCAATCGAAAATAGATTAACATAATTCATTATTTTAAGATTTATATAAAGTGGATGATGTACTAATTTGTGAAATAGATGTATAAATAATCTACTTTATTGAAGGAAATAATTACATTTAAGTAAGATGAAATTCTAATTATATTACCATTAAAAAAATGCTTGAACATTATGATAATAACATATTTAAAAGAAAATGATTCATAATCTATTTAAAAATTTGATAATGAAATTGAATTAAATAATCCTTATAAAAGTGATCAAATATATTTATTGTCCAATCTCCTAGTTTTATAAAATTAAACAGAACTAATCATTAGAATTGATAAACACCTAATTCTAACATATTTTATTCTAAACTTGTCATTAACTTTTCTGAAAGAAGATAATTTATTTTATTAATTAGACAAAACTAAAAATATATTATAATTCTATAGATATTTTCCTATAAGTAGTTTCATTGAACCAAAATTAAAATTTGTATATTTTATTCTGAAAACAGATGGATCAGAAAGATAATCATTAATGTACTGTTTTAAAATGTAATATGAAAAAAATTTGGATATAAAAATTAACAAAAAAGAATATGTCTTAAAAAAAAAAGATTGCTAAAATAGATAGAAAATTATAATAAAAACACATGATTTTGAATAATTTTTATTCTAAAAGGTGACTTTTTATCATAATGAAACTAAAGTTGTTAATTTAAGTATCTGGAATCATTAAAAAGATGAAAACTTATGTTATTAACAATTATAAAGATATAAATTTAATAGCAATATTATTTTAATATCAATGCAAATTTTAAATTACATAGTTTTTTAACTTAAAAATTAATTGTACTTCCACAATTTTGAATAAAACAAAATATAAATGAGCATAGATACTAATCAATTTGAAGTATTTCGACTTAATTAAGATTATTATATAATTGATAAAATTAATAAATAAGTAAAAGTAATTTTATTTCACTCAGGATCGATAAATTAAATTTAATTGCATTCTAATATTGAAATACTAAAAGTATAAAAGATGAATCAAATAATAATAATCTTCTTAAAAGATGAAAAAAATCCAATTATAATATCCAAAACATACAACTAAAAAATAGTAAAAAGTATCTTTCATAACATCTTAATTACCCAAATGAAATTATTTTTATTAAGAATTTGGAAATTATAAATTTATTTAATACTTGAATATCTTTACCTAAGAATTAAATGGAATTGTAAAGTTTTTTCATTTACCAGATGTCTTAATTGTATCTGCGAAATCAAAATTAAAAGATATCTTTTGTATTTTGTCAGTATAATTTGATTTCGAACATAAATTATAAAAAATCAAACTAATTCAATAATTCTATATCAATTTGATTAGTTTGAATAATAATAATAATTCCTTATTGAATTGTACACTAATTATATAATTATACTATATAAGAATATTCATTCTCTAATCCCTTTAATTATATCTGATAATTAATAATTAATCTATATAATGTTATCTATTCAAATTTTGCTATTTTAGTTAAACAAAACTAATCTATGTTTAAAAGTACTGATGATATGTATTTTGAATTTGTCAATGACTCATTATTATATTTAAACAACAGTTAAATGTAACAACATTACTTGAAAGAAATGATTGCAATTATCGAATCTAATATATAATTCTAAAAGACTTTGATTTCATAGTACCAATTATCATTATTACCAACTTTCAATTAGTAAGATTAATTCACTTTGAATTCTTTATTTAAAATCAATGTTATAATTTATTTNTTGGATATAAAAATTAACAAAAAAGAATATGTCTTAAAAAAAAAAGATTGCTAAAATAGATAGAAAATTATAATAAAAACACATGATTTTGAATAATTTTTATTCTAAAAGGTGACTTTTTATCATAATGAAACTAAAGTTGTTAATTTAAGTATCTGGAATCATTAAAAAGATGAAAACTTATGTTATTAACAATTATAAAGATATAAATTTAATAGCAATATTATTTTAATATCAATGCAAATTTTAAATTACATAGTTTTTTAACTTAAAAATTAATTGTACTTCCACAATTTTGAATAAAACAAAATATAAATGAGCATAGATACTAATCAATTTGAAGTATTTCGACTTAATTAAGATTATTATATAATTGATAAAATTAATAAATAAGTAAAAGTAATTTTATTTCACTCAGGATCGATAAATTAAATTTAATTGCATTCTAATATTGAAATACTAAAAGTATAAAAGATGAATCAAATAATAATAATCTTCTTAAAAGATGAAAAAAATCCAATTATAATATCCAAAACATACAACTAAAAAATAGTAAAAAGTATCTTTCATAACATCTTAATTACCCAAATGAAATTATTTTTATTAAGAATTTGGAAATTATAAATTTATTTAATACTTGAATATCTTTACCTAAGAATTAAATGGAATTGTAAAGTTTTTTCATTTACCAGATGTCTTAATTGTATCTGCGAAATCAAAATTAAAAGATATCTTTTGTATTTTGTCAGTATAATTTGATTTCGAACATAAATTATAAAAAATCAAACTAATTCAATAATTCTATATCAATTTGATTAGTTTGAATAATAATAATAATTCCTTATTGAATTGTACACTAATTATATAATTATACTATATAAGAATATTCATTCTCTAATCCCTTTAATTATATCTGATAATTAATAATTAATCTATATAATGTTATCTATTCAAATTTTGCTATTTTAGTTAAACAAAACTAATCTATGTTTATAGCTTTAATGAGTTTTTCAGATCAAAAAATCAGTTTGATTGATGTTAAAAGTACTGATGATATGTATTTTGAATTTGTCAATGACTCATTATTATATTTAAACAACAGTTAAATGTAACAACATTACTTGAAAGAAATGATTGCAATTATCGAATCTAATATATAATTCTAAAAGACTTTGATTTCATAGTACCAATTATCATTATTACCAACTTTCAATTAGTAAGATTAATTCACTTTGAATTCTTTATTTAAAATCAATGTTATAATTTATTTTCATTAAAGAATTCAATATCTTATAGTCTAACAAAAAATTAAAATTTATAAATAAAGATTTCTGAAATATTTTAAGGTCCAATTCATAATTTAACAATTTAAGGTAATTCCAAATTATAATTAAGAACTCTTTTTTTTTTTTATAATAAATCAAATAATGCCATAAACCTTTTAATTTCAAATCAACAAAATTATTTTATGATGAACTTTAAATTGATATTTAAAATAATTCTATTATATCATTACTTTTGACAAAATAGATTAGATAACCAGTATCAGATTTGTCATTCCAACTTGATTATGTAGGTGAGAATTATTTATTTTTCACCTCACAATATCGTAATGCCACATTTTTTATGATATTCAAGAAGATAGATTATTTTATGATTTTATCTATCGATTAAATTATTACATCTAAATCATCAAGTTAAATATTACACATTTCATTTTTTTCAATTAATCAAAAATCCATTTAGGAATAATAAAGTCATATGAAATCAAATTACAAAATATAGAAGATATAAATTAAGAATTTATATTATTTGCTCAAAATGATGTATCAGATGCTTAAATTCTAATACTAATAATTAATGAAAAATCTTTTAATGATTTTAATAAGAACATCATATTGATTTAATTAATAAATTAGGTTGTTATTATATTATATTTAAATGAAAAGTATATTTAGAATACAAGAAAGAAAAATAAGATGAACTCATGAATGATTGAAAATTAAATTTTTTTTTGATCATTAAAGATATATAATTTTAATCTGTAAATATATAAACAATAAATAATAAAAGATATTTCTAGTTATTATTAAATAATAAAATTTTTTTAAATATTAAAAATTCCTTTATACAAATATAAACTGATAATCTTTATAGATAGAGTTATAATATTAAACAAACTAGAAGTTAATATTAATAATGATAATAGATAAAATAAATACATTAAACTAATTTCAATCTGTACAGCAAACAATCTAACTATAAAATGAAGCTATTGCCCCAGCAAATACTTGATTCCTTTCCAATTGAAACTAAAAAGTTTAATTAAAAATAATACTCTTCCTTTAATAATTTAACTGAAGGCACTCATCAAACTAATAGAATATGGTAACATAAACAATATGCAAAACAAGAATATTGGATGATATATAATTGAGAAAATTAAGATCCCAATAAGCTCTATTAGAATAGGATCTAATAAAATTAAAAAAAAAGATGACTTACATATCATTTTGAGTTTCTCTTCAGCAAATACTAAGTAAATTAAAAGGATGAAATTAAAAATAAAGTTTCCAATAACTGATGCAGCTAAAAATATGGAAATTACAAAATCCACTAAAATTATAAATTTATAACATACATCCAAACTATTATCTAGAAAATGATGCCAAAGTGGATAAAAAGGCTGAGTAAAAGCAGGTATAACTTAATATAACCCCAAACAATATTAAAATACTTGTTAAAGTCTAAGATATTAAATTTAAATTACGTTTCGATTATTCTTTTTTATTCCAAGCTTTGCTAAAAGAATTGTTGTAAATGAAAACAATATTAATAGAATAAAAGAAATTGGATTTTAACTTCCATTTCGTTTATCCACAAACAACATTGAAATTGGAAATAACAAAATAACAAATATGATGGACCATAAAATGTAAATTCCTAGAATTCCACATAAAAATAATTTTTATCCAGGAAATTCCTTGTCCTTGATTAAATTAGAATAATTTGTATTCTATAGTGGCACAACGTAATCATTTTAATTTTGATAATAAGGAGCCACTTAATGTTACTAATATTATGAGTATTATTAATATATTGCTTATCCTTAAAGATTTTCTTATGGTGAAATTAACACTGGGATAAATTTAATGTTTTCGTTTGTTTTGTTTACTAATTATTATTATAAATCTTAATTCGATGATGATGGTTATGAATATTAAATATTTTCTAAGTTTGGGTATTTAACTTATTACATAATTTATATTATGAACTTGAATATGTAATATTAATATTTATATGTTATTTTATAAAGACAATATAGAATAATTTCTATAGAGAAATAAATATACATTTATATTAAAAATATATTCCTTGAAGAATAAAATATAAGTACCACTTATTTTATTTTTTTATTAAATTAGAATAACTACGATAAAAAGTAGAGCTTAAACTTAATAATTATTATTACTTTACGAATTAACCTTGAAATCTCTATGAAAATAAAAATACAAATTGTAATTTCCATAACAGATTATCAATATTCAATTTTATGTTTTCCTCTAGCGAATTAATAAAAAATAATGGGTATGGTGTAGTTTAATAAACAATAATTATTTTAATTAAAGATATTAAATTAATTGTTATCTGATGTTCTCATGCCTTGTTATTTCATATTAAGATGTTATTCAAACATTTAATTAANACTCATCAAACTAATAGAATATGGTAACATAAACAATATGCAAAACAAGAATATTGGATGATATATAATTGAGAAAATTAAGATCCCAATAAGCTCTATTAGAATAGGATCTAATAAAATTAAAAAAAAAGATGACTTACATATCATTTTGAGTTTCTCTTCAGCAAATACTAAGTAAATTAAAAGGATGAAATTAAAAATAAAGTTTCCAATAACTGATGCAGCTAAAAATATGGAAATTACAAAATCCACTAAAATTATAAATTTATAACATACATCCAAACTATTATCTAGAAAATGATGCCAAAGTGGATAAAAAGGCTGAGTAAAAGCAGGTATAACTTAATATAACCCCAAACAATATTAAAATACTTGTTAAAGTCTAAGATATTAAATTTAAATTACGTTTCGATTATTCTTTTTTATTCCAAGCTTTGCTAAAAGAATTGTTGTAAATGAAAACAATATTAATAGAATAAAAGAAATTGGATTTTAACTTCCATTTCGTTTATCCACAAACAACATTGAAATTGGAAATAACAAAATAACAAATATGATGGACCATAAAATGTAAATTCCTAGAATTCCACATAAAAATAATTTTTATCCAGGAAATTCCTTGTCCTTGATTAAATTAGAATAATTTGTATTCTATAGTGGCACAACGTAATCATTTTAATTTTGATAATAAGGAGCCACTTAATGTTACTAATATTATGAGTATTATTAATATATTGCTTATCCTTAAAGATTTTCTTATGGTGAAATTAACACTGGGATAAATTTAATGTTTTCGTTTGTTTTGTTTACTAATTATTATTATAAATCTTAATTCGATGATGATGGTTATGAATATTAAATATTTTCTAAGTTTGGGTATTTAACTTATTACATAATTTATATTATGAACTTGAATATGTAATATTAATATTTATATGTTATTTTATAAAGACAATATAGAATAATTTCTATAGAGAAATAAATATACATTTATATTAAAAATATATTCCTTGAAGAATAAAATATAAGTACCACTTATTTTATTTTTTTATTAAATTAGAATAACTACGATAAAAAGTAGAGCTTAAACTTAATAATTATTATTACTTTACGAATTAACCTTGAAATCTCTATGAAAATAAAAATACAAATTGTAATTTCCATAACAGATTATCAATATTCAATTTTATGTTTTCCTCTAGCGAATTAATAAAAAATAATGGGTATGGTGTAGTTTAATAAACAATAATTATTTTAATTAAAGATATTAAATTAATTGTTATCTGATGTTCTCATGCCTTGTTATTTCATATTAAGATGTTATTCAAACATTTAATTAACCCTCATCTCTTTATTTTTAGCAGCATCTAAAATTAAAAATAAAATATCAAGAGTTCATGAAAAATCAAGAGAAACTTTTGGTTATACTTTTACTTTAGTCTCAATATAGTGTTTGAAACAATTAATTCCTTAATTTATTCTGATTTTCTGATTAAGATCGAGTCATTAATGAAATATTTATTAATTTATTTGTATTGTAATTATCAGTTATCATTTCGAAGGATAGTTTTATTAGATTATCAAATTTACAATTTTTATGAATAAGTAAAGTTTAAGAAATTAAGACTTTTTGAGTAACTTTTTAAAATTAAGGTTTTACATTTTGATAAATCAAAATGGAAACATAAATTTCTACATTTTAATTGTTTTGTTGATAAATATATTAAAATGTTGTTTTAAAATTGATCAGTATTCAAATAATAATAATCTAAAAATTATAGATTATTTTTAATTTGAGTGAAACCCTTAAAATCATCTAAACACATCTATTTTTGTTTTTCAAAAGGCAAAATTGAAAAAATAATCCAATCATCAAAACTATTGATTAAAATAAAAAAATCATATGTAAGTTTGATCATCAAAATATTTTACAGGTAGTTGCAATAAAATAATTCTTATTTTAATTTTAATATATTATTATTTATCATTAATAAATATATACTAAAATATATACAAATAATGAAAGTAGAACTATTTTTAATCACTTTCATTAAGATTTATTCATAATTAGTTGTTTATGAAGAGAATCCATCAAGCATTCAAAATAGTAAAATTGTACAAAATTTAGGTTGGATGAGCAATAATGATACCCTTTATATTGATAACACATATGGTGTTGAGACTGTTAAGGTTAAGACATGCTTAAAAGATAAGGCAAAAATTTCAAAGAGATTTACTCTACCTTTGCATAGTTAAGTTAATATTGAAATTGTTGCATAATTTGGTGAATGTGTGTCTTAGCTTAATTTATAATTAGATGATTCTATACAAGACATTCCAATAGTATCAAGTACAAGGGTCAACTCTTTAAACTTTTAGTTTATACACAATAATCCAGCTACTTTTATTTCTATATGGATTAATTAAAATAATTCAACGAGTTGTTCAACAAGTAACTAATTTGAGTGGGGAGTAAACTTAATTAAAATTTCTGTTTTTGATTGCGATAATAAATATCATTATTGTGACAATTCGTATATATAATTACCCTGGAAAATAGTCTACTAATCTAATGATTTCATCAATTAAAGTATGAGTAACCAGAATATTTTCTACTCTTACTCTTAAATTTGTTTAAGTAAATTAATTTAATAATTTAGGTGGGTTAATTTTCCCTTTTTATTCATCATATTAAAATTTAAGTCTATAAATGGATATTTCATCCTAAATTTTACATAAAAATGGCAAAACTAAAGTTTAGTTCAAACTTGTCTTATCTAGACTTAATTTTAAAACAATCTCAATATTTTTAAATAGTGATTAAATTAAAGTAGATATAGATAAATATTATTAATATTGGTGTTGTCTCCAGTATTATGATATTTATGATTAATCTAAATATCACTATATTTATAATATTGAAATAGATACATATGTGATGAATTCATTAATACTAAATATCTAAATATAAGGAAATTATTAGGTTTATCTGAGTATTATAGATTTTATAATTTATTAACTTGAAAAAAATGTTGATGAATTAAACTTAAGTCCTGGATGTTCAAATGTTATAGATGGTTTATGTTATAATTGTATTGAAGGATGGAATTATTAAGATCAAATTAAATAGTGTCTACCGATTTGTGGAGATAAAATAATTTAAGGAAATGAAGAATGTGATGATGGGAACTTGATTCCTAATGATGGTTGCTATAATTGTAAATATTCATGTGTCAAAAATTGTTTTATATGTGAATTTGGCAAATGTATTTAATGTTTAATTGGTTACAAGCTGAAATCTTAACATTGTTAACCTATTTGTGGAGATGGTTTGACTCTAGATAGTGAATAGTGTGATGATGGTAATAATGATAAATTTGATGGTTGTTATAAATGCGAGTATAGTTGCCAAATAGAATGTAAATTATGTGTAAATTAATAATGCTTTTAATGTTTAGATGGATGGTAATTAATAAAAAATAAGTGTTAATAAGTTTGTAATGATAATCAGTTAGCAATAATTTCTATTGAGTAATGTGATAATGTTGATGATATTTATTGTAATGAATGTGCATAATTATGCTAAGATAATTGTATATTATGTCTCACATTTAATCAATGTTAAATTTGCAGACATCCATTTTAATTAGTTAACGAAATATGTACATCTATTTGTGGAGATTAAATTGTGACAAATGACGAATAATGTGATGATGGAAATGATATTTAATTTGATGGCTGTTATGAATGTTAATTATAATGCTCATTTGGTTGTAAATCATGTTAGAATAATAATATTTGTACAAAATGTGATCCTTAATTTACTAAATTAAATAATAGCACTATGAAATGTGAATAAATAGAAAATGAGATATTAACAATATAAGAAGAAATTATAGAGGATAGTAATAATTAATGTGGAAATGGTCTGTTTAATAGTCTTTATGAAGATTGTGATGATGGCAATATTTCGGGAGGAGATGGATGTTCTGCACACTGTAATATTGAAGCTTCATTTATTTGTATAAGTTTGGAAGGCTTATTAAGTATTTGCACTTATATAGAAACACCAAAATTTAAATTATAATAACTCTCTAATAAAAATAGTTAATAATAAATTATAGAACTTGATTTTACTTAAAAAGTGAAATAGAATATTGAAATTCCTTTTGAGAATATAACTATTTTCACAGTTTCACCTCCTACTAAATATGACATTAATATCATACCTCTAGTCAAATGTTCAACAGAATTTAATCAATCAAAATATTTAATAACTATATTTTTTAAAGATCCTGTTTCAAATCCTGTCCTAAAAGTTGAAATAGAGAAATCAATTATTATTAATGAATTAAATTAAGGTTTAACAGAATTTAAATAAGAAATCAACTTAGGATAACCATTTGTGATATCTGAAGCAACCTAATAAACGGTCACTAAAATTGTAGCTATGAATGATGCAATTATCTACTCAATGATTTCTATTTCAGGATTAGTTTTATTGACTGGAAACACTATAATGTTTTTAAATTTATTAGATTTATTGCAATCTTTATCTTATCTTAGATATTTGCAATATTAATTTCCATACCATTTGAAATACTTCTTGGACACTTATACTAAAATATCATTAAAACCAATATTAGATTTTTTATAAATTGATGTTTTCTTATCAACACTAAATGGTGGTACATTACCTTTTTAAAAAAAAGTGTAGAAATAAAATATATAAAATGAATTGAATACATATTTCTTAAAGAATTCCAAAAGTTGTTATCTTTCTATTTTGATATCTCTTGTTTCATACTCCATGTTTTGTTTGATCACTAGTTCTAAAATGGTTAATTGGATTAAAAAATTAGAAGAAAGACTTTGGAAAAATAGTAAATATTTAAACATTTGTAGCTTAATCTAAAAGAATATTATTCGAAAATGCCTAAGATTAAAAATTCAATATTTCTAATAAGGGATATTTTAAATGTATTATTCTATTCTTCATTAATTGTCATTTAGTGCTCTACTATAATTTCCTGATTATACTTTTAATTCAGCTTTTGATACTTTTAATAGTATTAATGCTATCACTGTTCTATTATTTATTTTACTCTCAACAATCTAATTGTTATCAATTACTGCCACTAAAATTAATGATAAAAGAAAATGGAAATATTTCTACACTGATGTTATTGATAGATTTTGGGCAAAAAATTATAAATCATTTTAAATATATAGAGTAATATTGTATATATTTATTATTGTTGCCTTTATTGATTTCCCAGAATTATAATCAATATTACTCTCTATGTTATCAATAATTTATTTGATATACTTAATTTCTAATAAACCTGTAAGATCTAAATGTGATTTGATTAAACTAATATTGAAGGAAACATTCCTAATGATTATTACTGGATCATTTCTTATATATAGTTTGTAACTAACCAATGACCAACTTCTATTATTTGGATGGATGCATATTGCTTTATTTTCTTCAATGTTAGCTTCTAGCTTAATAGTTGATATGATAAATCATTTCATCAAAGCTTATGAACATTACTAAAGGCTAAAATAATAAAAAGAAATTAAATAAATATAAAGTTATTTTAACAATCGCTTATAGCAATTTATTTTACATGATCCTGAAAAACAACAGATTAATTGAATAGAAAAATTGTTATTGCTTAATTTTTTGATGTAAATTTTTTAATAATATTGTTCTTATTATTCATTATTATTAATATAAGGTTCAAAATATAAGTTTCATTTTTAATAAAATTAGATTGGTTTTCTTTTTTATCATTTTAAATGTTTATTTTACATATAATTTTCAAATATTATTAATCAACTTAGATATTTTAGTTGTTTTTAAATTTTTATCTTATCTTATTAGACAAAATTTGTACAGTTGTTCCTAAGGTTTAATTATTCTTTAAACTCAGCTTTCAATAACAATAATTTAGATGATCTAAAATATTTTAGAACAATTATTTGAGAAGGTAAATCAAAAATTAATTGATTTTATTATATATATATTAATATTGAGTTGTTTTCTTCAAGTATCAAATTAAAAAATGATCTATATTATAAATTAAATTGATTAAACTATTCAGATTGTTATTTATAATTTAAACTTATATCTACAAAAAAAATATCTAATTCATAAAATTTGAAATATTTTTTGATGATAAGAGTGTTAGAAATCAGAAAATATTTTTTACGAATGCTTCAAGATATTTTAGATTTTAAACAATAATAGCTCGTGTGTTGTCTAAAAAAGAGATTTTTAAAGTTAAAACTATTTATATATATAATTTATTAGGAATTCTAATTTAAGCCTCAGGCATAAGGTCAAGCTACTTGTTTATTTATATATTATTTTCTAATTTTATACATTACCAAGTTTATCAGTACTCATTAAAATAGTTTGTTTATAAAATTGACTTAATTTAAACAATAGAATTTTTTATTTATATAAATGGCTGATTCTGACAATATATTATTCAAAAATTTGAAATTAAAACAATACAATTAGCATCGAGATCCTTATTTAAATAATTAATGTTATATTCAAATAATAAATATCAAAAATTAGAATTATTTTTCTGATTAAAAATATTTATAAATATTTTCAAGCAATTTCTTGATATTTTCTGAATTAAATCTCTCTAGATATATTATCCCATGTTATTAGGTACTATCCGTCATCACTTAGTGTTCCAAAAATGTAATAATTCTCATAATTGATTACCTAAATAATTTTTAGGCTAAATTCAGTTTCAGTATAATTGTATTTAGTATCTTAATTTTCTTCTTAAACTTTCATGATATTCAAGTAATTACCATTTTTATTTATTAAGAGCTATTTTTGATTATTATAAATGGAAGGAAAATATGGATAGCAACAATAACCTTTACCAAAAACCTTAAAATTTTAAAATTGGATGAATTCTTGATTTTCATTTAGAGTGTATACAATTAAATTTTCTGACGATTCAGGTTAAAAAACGAAGGCATTCTTATTGATATAGCACAAACTAAATCCTGATTAGTCTACTTATATCATTTATTTTATGAACCAATTTTGAGTTTGTTAGTTTTATTCAATCACTAAGATTAGATGATCCTCGCCAGAGGAAATTACTTAATTACCCTATTAATTTATCGAGATTCCCCAAACAATATTTTAATGCACACTTATATTTTAAGAACATATCCACTGTTAATTATTTTTTGGTAACTAAATCCAAAATTTTATAGTATAATCAGTACTACAAGAAATAATAAGATCCTCATTAGGTAGGCGTTTTATTATACATTAAATAGTTGAGTTGTGTCCTAGCAGTTTTTAAATTTATTTAGGGTTTGACATCATTATTGTTGACCATAAGATAATTTATGAATCAAATGACCCTGTAATAAATAATCTATTAGTTCTAAAGAAATTTAAACTTACAACTTTTCTTTTATGACATATGATTTGCTAAATTTTCTTTAATTTCTCCTCTAAAATTACAAAAATTTCTATTTTAGTTGAATTGGAAATTAATAATAGGGAATTATTCTAATTGATAGCAATTGAATGAGAAAATTATTCTATTTTTTGGTTGATAATTGTATTGTACTTGAAATCAGAATGGCTTGAAAATTCTTTCATAATTAAAAGGACTTTTTGATAATCACTATTTTATATTAAATAATACCTTATTAAATGAATTATCTATTCGTCAATTCTCTATATTTAGTGTTGAACAATTTCGATTTCTTATGAATTGATAGAACTAGTAAGTCATTTATTTTAAATTGCGAATTAGCACAATTTAAGATTAGTATTAGACCAAACTAATTAAATAGAGGCTGTTTTTTTATTTATATTTAATTGGCTTAATTTATGAATACTTTAATTATTTATTTCACATAGAATCATTAAGAGGATTTGATGATTCGTGAATTAATTAAAATAACTTTTGTTAAAATATAGATATAATTATGATATATATTTAAAAACAAGAATTTGCATGAATCTCTCTCTTATCAAAATAAAATAATGTGAATAATAATATTATTAAAGTAAAAATGAATATATATTAATAACAGTAGGAATATTTATAAATTAATTTTCATAAATAAAATTACTCTTTAAATTTGTTCAAAATTAAAAAATAATCTCGTTAATTCAAATTTAAATAAAATTATTATTAATATAAATTTATTATTAATAATAATGATCTTAAATATTTTTTTTAAATTAATATCGTTATATTTTATCTAAGTAAATTTGTGTAATGTATTCTTTATTTCATTTAATTCTCAGAAATATAAATATTCTTTAATTGGTATTTGAAATTAAATAAATAAAGTTAGATTAAATATATATAATAAAAATAAAATTTTAATCAGCTAGATTTATATTTATTTAAATTATTATTTAACAAATACATAAAATATTAAACATTTTAAATTCAATTTTAATACTTAGTGTTTTAACAAAGAATGATAAAATATTAATAAAAGTATTTTTTTCAAATTACATTCAAGTTAATGCTTATACCTAATAAAAGTAAGATTTGGATAAGTATTTTCAATTTACTACCTTGTTTAACATTTGAAAGTTGATTCGATATAGTTCATTTCTCATTACTTTAAATAGATATTTTTTATTGTCATGATTAATATTGATCTTTCAGTAAAGTAGTTTATCGTTTGAATAAATTCCCATTACATTTAGAATCTAATGACTCTGGGCATGTATTTTTTCTTTAATTATATTAACATAATCGCTATAAATTTATCCATATTAATTTTTAAATTCAATACATTCAAGCAAAAACAAGCGAATTCAGCTAAAAAAAGATTGTGAAAACATTTAAACAGGTTTTCCTGTTTAAAATTCATTTATAGAAGGTAAATTAAGAACTTGATTAAATTATTTCCACTTTTTATATTGATTGCTTTTTTTGGGGAAGCTGAGAGCAAATTGTAGATTTAGTTTCTCAATATGAAAAGATGAAAATTTAGTTTGGATAAGGTAATATATAAATAATTGTTTAAAATTGATTATATAATTAAAAGTGTAAGAAAGGCAGTGAAAAAATGAAATATTTTTACAAGTCTAAATAGAAGTAAAGTTCTTGAATACGTCAACAAATGAAGGTTGTAATCAATAGAAAAAAAATTTGTATAAATTAAATTTGTAAATGAGTTCTGAAAAAGGAGAATTTAATGTTAATTTTGGAAATTATTTTGCTACTAATGTTTTTTAGAATTAACATTTATTGTAATCTTAGTAAAATAACAAATAATAAGATGTATATTCATTTTATATTATTATGTAAGAAAAGATCAAAAAATTTGAAGTTAAATAACTAAAATATGATTTACAAAATATACATTATTATTAAACAATATATTTATGGAGTCTAATAACAATCATAATTCATAAAATGAATCTTTAGAATAATTATAAATTGAAAATACATAGAATCAAACTAAAATAATGAATGTAATAAAATTAATTATCAAACATTAAATTTAATAAAATTGTTGATAATCAATATTTAATAATTGTATTAAGTAAATTTGATATAATAATACAAAAATTTATATAAATTATAAAGTTAGATTAAATATATATAATAAAAATAAAATTTTAATCAGCTAGATTTATATTTATTATTTAAAAATAACTAATAAATTATTAATATCAATTTGATATATGAGTCATCACAATATTGTCGAGAGAATTTCAAATAAATCATTTATTAATAAAAAAGTAGGAATAAATTGAAATGGTAAAATATTAAGAATAAATGGATAGATCAAATATTATAGGTAAGATGGCAATATTTTTTAATAATAAAGTGCCCTAAATTAATTTATATTTGTTAGTTTATTTATGTTTTTTTAACATTATTTAAACTAATTTTATGTTATTAAAATCTGATTCAATTGAGGATAGGAGAAGCCAAATTGAATTATAAAAACCTTCTAGTATTGTGGAGAACAGCATCACTCTTTCTTTAAGAAGAAGGCCTCATTAAAGAATTAACACAAATAAATAAGATGGAGAGGACTCTTATGGTAGTTATAATATGGACCATCATGAAAGAAGTTTATAGAAAATAGATAGCACTCCAAGAGGGTCTCCTTTACAAAATATGTAATTCTAAAAAGCCTCTATTTTCACTAAGGCAGCTTAAAAAAGATAATAACAAGGACAATCTCACATTCCAGAAGTGTAAACATAGGAAACTTTTTAAAAAAAACAATAGGATGTTTAGGATTCTTAGTAAAATCTTGAAGAACTTAGAAATGTTATTGCAAAACACATATTTATAAACAAGTGGTATTAAGGTCCCTCATATGAGAGAGCTAATGATAATTTTTTTATTAGGGATGATAAAATAATTATAATTGAAGATGATAGTAGTGTGGATAATTAAGAAGGCTTAAAAAAACCAGAAGAAATATTAAATAAATTAGTTGAATCTCATATTAATCCAACAAATTATGTCCTTCAAAAGAATGAAACTTTAGACAAGGTAAAAGAAGAAGGAGATAGACAATAAAAATTGAAAAAAGAAACAGAAACAAAGAAATTAATTAAAAATTCAGATGTTCGTATGACAATATATCCTGCATATGATAACTTTTTTAAAAAATAATCATGATAAAAAGTAAATAAAGTTAGACTCAAAAAAGTAGTAGTAATATAATTATACTATTTTTTTTTGATTAAGATCAAATAAAAAGTGATCTAAATTCTCTAATTCTATCCTAAGTTTATTTTTCTTGTTATTTAGTATTGTATATTTTCGGAAAATAATCTTAAAGACAATTAATTAATCGGAATATATATGAACAAAATTGATTTATAACTTTTCAAGGTTATTTCAAGCAATCTTCACATAATATAATTAATTTTTATTAGTTTTATAAAAACAAATATAATAATATTTATTTACTTATTTTCATTTGTTAAGATTTTATTTTGAGTGATTAGATAAAAATAATAAAGATAATAATATTAATAATATTTATAATGGAAGAATTAAAAATAAAAAAAATTATAATTTCCATTAAGAAATATTATATATTTTGATTGAAAATAACTTGTAACTATGATTTTCAATATATAAAAATTGATTAATATACTGATTAATATTCATTATGGTATCATTTTTGGGCAACTAAATAATTAGAAATATGGGATAAGAATAGAATTACTATCGATATTATTAGAAAAGCCAATTGAATTCCTAATGTAAAGTAATTAAATGTGTCTTTCTAATATTAGACATGATATAAACATATTCGAAATGAACACAATCATTCAAAGCACATTGATTCTAATAATTGCAACAGGAAGTTTAACAAACATAGTTTGTGCATTAAACAATTAAAAACAACATAATTAATAAAATGAGTGAAAATTATATAGTTTATATGTAGGAGTTCAAAATTTCTAAAGTAGTATCCACTTAATTAGAAGTTGGAGAGATTTGTGAATGGGCACATATATCAGCTGATTAACCTACTCTAGAAAATGATTCTGATATTGACAATAAATAGATATTCTAATTGAAGTGCGATCAATTTGTTATAGCTTCATAAAAACTTAATGATAGATTTCATAGAAAAGAAAATAAACTAATTAAGCTCAATGGAAATCTAGTGAATAATTTAAAAGGAAAAGCTTCTATTATAGCATTATAAAACAATTAAAATAAAAATGAAAAATAAAGAGAAGAAAAACAAGATTATAGTGATGATGAATATAATTAAGCTTAGATAGGCAAAGGAGAAGAAAGTCCTGATAAAAAAGTCTTTAGATTGTCAGAAAACTATATTCATAAAAATGAAAAAGAATTTGAAAACGGAAAAAGAAATAGAATTGTTGAAGTATAATTAAAGAAAATTGAAATTTAATAAATTAGTTTCATAGAAACATGGGATTAATTAAAAAGATCATAAGATATCAAAGAACAAATATAATTTTTAGAACATACAAGCTCTTTATTTGTAAAATTAATTGGCTGTTTTAGTGTACATTTGAAAAATAAAAGATTGATTAATGAAAAAAATTAAGTATTATCCATCTAAACAAGGTTTGTATTATGGCAGAGACATCTTTTAATGATAATAATGACTATCATTTCAGAATGCTTTATACAATATATTGTTAATTAATGACAACAGATTATTGTTTAAGATATGGATATCATTGGGAAATGATTGGGTTTTAAGGTACAGATCCAGCCACAGATCTTCGAAATACTGGAATTTTGGGGTTAGTTTAAATGTTAGCATTTATTTCAGATTATAAATTATATGTTAAGAGTGCATTAAACACACTATCAAAGATGAATATTCCATTCTGTATAACATTAATAAATATAACATCTTTTGTTTTAGTGAGTTTGAGAGATAATAAATTAAATTATCTCATTAATCAGGAAGACTCTGTTATTAGTGTGATCAACAAGCTTTATTTTGCTGGTTTCCATTTGTTGATAAAAGCCCTTAAAAAGTATTAATTATTACTAATTTCTTAGAGAAAAAATTTAATTTAACAAAATTGGAGTTCTGTTGACAAATGTACGTAAATAAATACATGAATATCCACAGAAACTAATATAATAGTTTCAACATGATATTTAATTATTTTATAAGCTTAATGATAAATGATTGAATATAATATTATTATTAAGTATCGATAGAAGTATGTATATATATATAAATTTCGTTTGTTTATTTAAGGAGCTAGTCAGACACACTCAAGTCTTCACATATTCGAAGGCTTTAATACCCATAAAGAATATTAAAGCACTACGAATATGGATGGGCATCGCGAATCGCATTCCATGAAATAGAATGGATTCATATTCCTAATTATAGACCAGAGTGCATGCTGAATCATTCTAGCTTGGTTGGTTGCCTACATTTGCTGAAGCAAAGTGTAAGTAACTACTATAGACATGATCCTGTACGAGTACAGTCTTAATATTAATAACATTAATTAGAGGCCTTAAATATAAATCTATAAATCTAATTAATATGGGTTTATATTTTATTTAATGCTAGAAATTTAATAAGTAGCAAATGAAATCAAAGAGAAATTGAGATACAAAAATGTAATATATTTATTTTAGTAACTTATAGGAGGATGATTTAATAATATAATCATTTATATTGGGAATTTTACAAGGAAAAGATACTTAATCATCTTAAAAAGATTTTTTCCAATCAAATTTAGAAATACTTATGAGTTTGAATATGCTTATAGATATTAAAGTGTATAAACATCAAAGAGTCTAATAGCTATATAATGAAGCCTTGAGAGGACATTCAGATGTATTATGTTATTTTAAAGTTCAAGTTAAAATAACTATGTATATAATTAGAAAAAGAGGTTTTTGAAGGCGAATATTCTTAGTAGGATACTAATCTGACATCAATGACTACATCAAATAATTAAGAACAAATATCTCAAATATTTACATAGAAAAAAAATTAGAAACTGTAAAATTAATCAAATTGGGAAATTTAATCTTAGCCTTCTATTTTATTTCCATTGAAATAACAACAATAATAAGATTTCAACCAATTTAAAAATGCTTCTATGATATATTAATCTTTAACAAAAGATAAATTTGATGAATCAAAAAGCTTTGAATTAGCTTTGTAATTGCAGAAATAGTATATTAATTCTTTATTATAGATTTGAAGAAGAATAATAATTGGAGTAGCTAAAATTATAGTAAGATTATCAAGAATACTAATAATTCGAAGATGATAAGAAAAATTAAATTGAATGCAAAATCTGTTTAGAAAATATTGCATTTGCAGAGATGGCAACTTTATATTGTACACATATTTTCCATTAGAAATGTTTAAATCAATATTGCAAAACTTAAATATCATCAAGATAATTCCCCATTTTATGTCCTTCTGGATGCAAAAATAATATAATCTATTCAGATTTAATAGAAGTGCTAGATGATCAATAATTAATTGAATTTCAATAATTAACATTTAAGGCATATATAGAAAGTCATGGTGATGAAGTATCAAATTTTATTCTATTGTAGTATTCATGGTGTCCAACACCTGACTGTAAATTTGTTTTTGTTGCTGGAGGGAATCCTTAATTGGATTGTCCTGTTTGTAAGAAATCATATTGTTTAGATTGCAAAATTGAATATCATAATGGATTTTCATGCCATGAATTTAAGGAAAAAAAGAAAATGGAATCTAGATTAAAAAATGAAAAATTTCTTGATGATAAATTCTTTAGTTTTATAAAAGGGGCTAAGTATAAATAATGTCCAAAGTGTAAATTTTGGGTTGAAAAAAGTGAAGGATGCAATCATATGACATGTAGGTGTAAATTTGAATTTTGTTATGTTTGTGGAGGAGTGTATTAGAAATGTGCATGTGTTAAATAAGCACATGATAATTGGCCTACACCTTTAAATAGAAACAGAAATTAGAGGAGGATATGATATGAAATCAATATATAATTCCAAATAATATTAAGTTCATTTTTGAATAATATTTATATTAAAAAATATAGAAAAGATGGCAGAGGAATAATAACCATTTTCATTTACTCCAGAAGGTGGAAGTGCTACAAATTCAACAAAGGATTATACTGGCAAAGGAATAGCTACGTAAGAATGTTTTATTTTGAAACAGTTATCCAAATGGTGATACCTATGAAGGTTAATATGTGAATGGAGTTAGAGAAGGAAAAGGGAAATACACTTACAATCCTTCAGGGGATAGATATGAAGGTGAATTCCAACAGAATTTGAAACATGGAATTGGAAGATTGATTTATAATAATAATAAAGGAGAATATTATGGATAGTGGGAGTCAGGACTTAGACATGGAGAAGGACTTTACACATATGCCAATAAAGATGTTTATTCAGGATAATGGTCAAGAGGAAAGAAACATGGATAAGGTACTTATGTTTTTAATGACACTGCCATGAGAGTATTATTTTGTTATAATTTATATAATAGTTTAGAGGTACTTGGAATAACAATGAGATTGTTGATGGGGAGTGGATTTATCCCAATGGAACAGTTTATAGAGGTCCATTTTAACATAACAAACCAAATGGTGTTGGCAGATTTGAATTTGCTAATAAAAATTAAGTGGAAGGTTATTATACATAAACTATTGTTCCAAATGCAAATCCAGATGACACTACATTAAATATATAATTGGAATGGGTAACAACAAAACATTATTGATTTATAAATAATCAAATATTATGTTATTATCTAAGTTTGGCTTTCCTTTTTAAGCTTGGAATTAAATCAATTCTTTATTTATTATTATTATTATTATTATTATTATTATTATTATTATTATTATTATTATTATTATTATTATTATTATTATTATTATTATTATTATGAACTATTTATTTCTTTTGATTCTATAAATCTTTATCTTATTTTTTATTTATATCTAATCCTTTATTTTCTTTTTCTTATTCATATTTATCATAATGATCATTTAATTTTAATTTCATTTCCTCTAAATCCTAATTCCTCTTAAAAGATGGACTTTCAGTTGTCCTTAAAGTCTTCTTTTATTCTTTGTTGAATGTACCAAATTCAAAATTACATTATTATTTATCAGGAGTATTCTTCAATTGATCTATTTTTATTGAATTAAATTTTTTCAAAATATCAATCATCATCTTTATTAATTACTATATTAGCAATTAGAAATTCTATTAAACTATATCAATCTCTATTGTCTTTATGCTTCCACAATAATTTTAAAACAAGGCATTCAATTTCTCATGTTAATTACAAACTTCATACAATTCTTTGTAATTAGAAAGCATTTAATCCTAGCTTTATTCTATTAAAATAATACTTATTTCTATAATTAAATCCAATTTACAATCTTCCTACATCTTCACTACTGCTTGATGATGAACTTAAGTTTATTTTCTTTCTACTGCTTTTATTCTTAACGAATATTTTAACATTATATACTTTAACAGATTAAACTCTATTTTGAATACATTGTATATCTTGTTATATTTAAGTTAATTACTATCTGATAGTAAAATCCTCTATATTCTTTCTTTTGTGAATATGTTACCTATAATTACTATTTATATTAAATTTACATCTGCATTTAAAATAAACCATTCTAAAATTCTAAATTCTGCATTTTTGTAAATAATTCTTTCTCAGTATTACATGATCGTCCAGTATCATTATCCTCTGTAACAAACTGTTTTATTACTGCACCTTTAGCCTATTATTATTATTTGAATCTTTCATTACTCTAGATGTGCTTAAATTTCCAAACTCTGTTTTTATTTGACGGTCTTCATACTTAAGTTAAGTATTTGAATATGAAATATCTTTTAGTCTCAACTGATGGAATTTCATTTATATTAAATTTGAAAATAAAACAATAAAATTTTAATGCCACCTAAGAAGGATAATAAAAAGGAAGTAAAAATACATCTATTTTACATTTAGTTAGTCTTATCTGAGGATGATGGTACTGGTATTTTAAAAAATATTGTACAATTCAAAATACAATTTCAAGTGGTTACATAAAATATCTAAAATATTGTAATCATGTATGAATGGTTAAATGCTAATTCAACAGAGAGATATGATACAGGTCTTATTGATTAATGGAATATGGTTTCAAGTGAACCATAATAGAATCCTGATGATCCACCAATTATTACTTATTCTTATGAGAAAGTTTTTGATTAAATAAGATTTATTGATTCATTAGCAGAAGTGTTATCAAAAAAAAAATTATACATGTACTTTGTAAATGCAGATGATATGAAAGTTATGCAAGAATTTTAATTTGATTATAGCTTAATGCTCAATACTCCAAGTGTATATAAATATATTAATATTTAGTTCGAATTTGCCTTCTCTAAAATGAGAATCATGGAAATACTAGATTTTAAATTTAATATTTAAAGTGATAAGCCCTTATTGCATGAACAATTAAGAGCTAAACTTAATCCATTTTAAGTGGAAATAGTATCATGTGAAAATATACCTATTTAAGCATAAAAATCATACGAATTATGCTACGTATAATATGAGTTCTATGATGGAACAATTATAAAAACTGATATGTAGGTTTAAATGTAAAACATGTATTTTAATTCTAAACATGTATTTTTATTGGGAACTATGGACATAGCTAAACATTTTGAGACTAAACCATTAAAATTTGAATTGCATGATAAAGATGAAGTTGTCAGGAATGATATTAAAGAAGAATTATAATTATTTGATATTGAAAAATGGCTCTAAATAGAAGAAGAGAAAAACAGACCTCCTGAACCTGATTTCACAGTAGATCCAAAAACAGGTAAAAAGATACCAAAGAAAGAATAAAAGAAAGAGGATAAAAAAGAAGTTAAGAAAGAAGTAAAGAAAGATGCAAAAAAAGACAATAAAAAAAAGGAAGTAAAATTAGGAGAACCAATTTTAGAAGAATAACCAAAAAAATAATATAATAGAAATAATCATGGTGTAGCAATAATGAATTTAAGTGCTTTTATTCATTCAAATGTTAGAGAAGTGGATTTATTAGCTGGAATAATTCCAAGAAGAGTTTTTGAAGATACTGAATCTAATAATTTAGATTTGAATACAACTGCTAGAAAAAATATTCCAAAAGTATTTACAGCAACTAATTATTTGGATTAGTAAGCTACTATGTATGTTAAATTTGAAATGTCAAATGCATTAATTAGAAAATGATATATAATATATATTATTATTAATTATTAATTATCACTTAAAAATATCTGAACATTCTGTGTCTTACTAAGATAATTATTATCTTTATTGATAGAATTGCTTTTATAAAGTTTCTTCTTCAGATAAATGGGATTTAAACGTAGATAATTATGATTATAATCTAAATTAATTAAAATTATAATTACGTTTAAATTTCTTCCATCTTTGTTAATAAAATTTATTCAAGTCCTTTTACATATTCATCAACATCTGATCCAGGTTTGTCTATATTATGTAATAACATCATTTCCTAAATATTTATATTATTAAATACTTATTTAACTAATTCTACCATCTAATCTATATGAGATCTATGACTTGAAATTAGATTTTCTTCTTCTTCAAGAATTACACTTATTAATTATTCATGTTTTTGTCCTATCTTCATTAAATCATCTTCCATAGATGAATTAATTTCTACATATTTTAATTTTTAAATACTTGATTTTCTTTCTATTTATCCAGGGAATAAATTCTCATTCATGTAAGGTCGTGTCTCTTACAATTATGGAGTTGGTTTATTAAATGATTATTTATTTTTTGTATCATTGATTTTGAATTATGGTTGTTATTATTATTATAAAGGAATAACTGGCTATGGTTATGGAGGGGGAGGTTATATAAAATTTTAAAATGTATAAGTTGGCTATTAGGATTATTATGGTATCATCATTCCAGGTACAGAATTTTATAAATTTAAAAATTAAGGTTATTGAAATAGATTTTAATTCTAATAATTTTGTAAAGGATTATTTTTAAATGGATTAAATTATGGTTATTATTATTATGATTATTGATTCTAAGGTTATTTCTACATTTTCACAGGTTACTATTATCTTGGTAACATTAGTTCTCTAGCCAATTTATCTAATGAAGTAACTTAATCTTTTAGTTCTTTATCATTAGGTTTCTTTAATTCTTTTACTCTATCGGCATATCTTAATGTATTGAGAGTATGTTCAGAGGATGAATTAGATGGTGAAAAGTTACCTATCATCACAGTTTTACAATTTCCAATAAAAGAATCCTTTAAAACTAAAGTCAATTTTGATCCTCTGAATGGAGTATGATTTTTATTCAAATCTAGAGCTCTTATACATTCTTTTAATGCTAACAATGATTTATTAATTTCAGCTCCATCAAATCTTGTTTATTTATTTGTATCACTTACATCAGCTCCTCTTTCACTACCTGCCAAATCAATAAATGATAATTTTCCATGAGATCTAGATCCATCTTTTAATGTGATTTATAAAATAGCATGAGATCTTGAAGAATCATTATTTGATGAGTTAGATGCTGTTATTCTAGAGGCACTTCCTTGTTCAATTACTTTCATTAATTATTCTACAGATTGTACTTTTCTTTCTTGTAAACCAACTATATTGACATTTCCTTTGGCATCTTCACGTGGTTGAAGTAAAGATCTTTCATTTAATAGATCAAAAAGTTTGCCACAATATATTTCATAAAAGGAGATTGCAATTTGAAGATGGCCATAACATTCATTATTGAGCAAACAAAAAATATCATATGCTGCCAATAAATATAATCCAGGGACTCTTTCTTGATAATCACCTAACATTGTATATGTTTTGCCAGAGCCTGTTTATCCATATGCAAAACATGTTACTTTGGCCTTATTAAATGCTGCTTCAACGATGGGTCTCACAATTTGCAAATATAACTGTTCATTAGTGGTATTTTCATCGAAGGCTGCATCAAAATTAAATTAATGCTCTTCAATATATTTAGTTAGATCAACTTTGGTTCTAAAAAAGATAATGAATATTTTAGAAATACCTTTATTCTTTTACAATCACTTAACTCTATTAATTTGAAACATCAACAATATCAATATCACCCTTATTGATTTCTTTCTTATTCAAAGGTCTTTTACGAACTGCCACGATGATCTTTGGTTCACCTTGTTCAATTAACATTTTAAATTTTACTTATTTTTTGAATTTAATTTGTTATTTTTAGTTCGTTATCACTACAACATTAATATATATGTAATCCAATCCTAAAATTACTCCCAATAATCCATTTTACACAGGCACTTATCCATAGACTATATTAGTAAAGGATAAGCAATAACCTACTAAAACCCGCTATGATAGGTAATCGCAACCCATCATAAGAGGCAAAGGCAAACATGCAGTTACTTTTAAACCTGATATTCATAAAATTTACACTGTTGAGAATTGGAAAATATATAACATTGAGAACGATAACCAACCCAACGAAAACAAATGTTGCGTAATACTCTGACTATAATTTATTAATATATATATAAGTAATATTTCTCATCTTAACTTTGATTTCAATTTAGCTTAATACTCCAAATTCTCTTTCTATACTTTCTTTATAAATAATGATTTATCCTAAACCTTCATTCTTAATCGTTCTACTTCTCCCTCTTAACTTCAAACTTACTCATGAACTAATTCATTGTTATACTATTTATTTTTGCATCTTCTACAAATTTCTGTAACTGTTTATGCTGACTAGCTAAAGTTCTGCAATTATCTTTTATTTTCATTAATCATTTATCAAACTTTCATTCTGTTCTTTTAATATATTTATCTCTTCTTCCATTGTTTATAATGAATTCAATAAATCTTCTTAATTCTGATTCTTTTCATTCATATTCATTAAATCTTTCAATTGAACTTCTATATATTTGATCATCTCTTTATTTTATTATATCATTCAATCTACTACATTCTATCCCTAACATATTAGTCTAGTATCCCAATTCTTGGAAATTCTTACCATAATAATACTACTATTCTTGTTGCTGATTTTCTAATTATTAATTCACACATTTCAATTATTAATACTGTTCCTTATATCTCAATAATTCTTACTTTAAAAATTTAATCAGACAACTATTTATATTTATGAATATCTTTCATTTCATTTCCAATGTATGATTCTTTTCTTCATTCTCCAAATATATTTATAATCTTTATTATCATTTTATTCTCAATTCTATAACTATGATAATAAGCAAATTTATTCAAATGATTTACAATACATTACAGTCAATTCATTTCATTTCTATTTTAATTATTCCTTATGTTATTCATATGTTTATTACAGATGATCATAATCCATTTCTACTTATATTATTTTAATTGTCAAAACATTTTCGCTTGATTTCTTTTATTCTGCTATTTCCTTTACTTATTCTAATTAATTCCTTAAACCTTAATTTTATTCTTTTAAAAAACCTAATTTACTTTTCAATTCACTAATATGTTATTCCTATGATGTTATTATTGCTTATTATTTTAATACGGTGAACTCTTGATCTTTAGATTAACAATAAAATTAAAAATTTGTTTATGATAGCTTCTCTTCTAAAACATTATTGCCCTTTTTTTAATTTTATTAATTGCCTTCCTTACTTATTAAATTAATTTATTATCAAGTCATATACTAAATTTTGATTCTTATTTTCAAAATTTGATTATTATTACAAAATTTATCAAAGTCTAAAGATTTCTTATTTTGTTTATATTTATTCCTACTAAAGTGCTCGCCTATATTTAGATTCCTATTATTCCATCTAAAATTTCACTGAATAATTCTCTTATTTCCTATTCAAATCCATAGATATAATAGTTTATTGTATGTTTTTTCTTATAATTTGAATTTTTATTTTTGGTAATCAAGTTTGTTATATTATTAATTATTATTCATACTTTTAGATCTTGATTCTCAATTGCAAATTTAGGATCTTATTAAATATAATGCTTGAAATTTTAATTATTAATTATTAATTTTCCAATTTTACTCTTTCAATTGCTTTAATAAATATTTCAAAATCTTAAATTTAATTATTGATTTTATTATTTGTATAAAGCGTAGTTGTAGTTGTGTATTATTATTTAACTTTTATTATTACTATTATTATTATTATTACTATTATTATTATTATTATTATTATTATTATTATTATTATTATTATTATTATTATTATTATTATAGTTACTATGATTATACATTTAGTGCATTAGATTTAATAAATGAAAAAGATTTTAGATCTTATTTATAATCTGGTTTATTTTCTCTTTTATGAATAGAGTTATGTTATGATAAAGGTTATCTAAGAGCTGTATTCATATGATTAATAATTAACAGATAAAATAATTATAAATTTAATGTGAAATCATCATTATAAAGTTAATTTTGGCTCATTCATTTCCTTTTAACTAAATTAATGATAATTAATAAAATTACGTCCACTTATTTCCACAGATAGGAGTTTTATTGGCGCAAATGTATTGAATAATGATTTCCTTTTCATTTTTATCAGTTTTAAGGAAATAGATGGCTTCATCATAATTGCATCTAAATAATATTAATAAATTTTACTTGTTACAGATAACTCTCTTTCTTGGCATTGATGGATCAAGAATAAGTGTATTATCAGTAATATCGATAGCTTTTGCTGCTTGATAATCCTTTTTGAGTAAAAGAGCATCTTTATTTAATGTCTTATCAATTTTGACTTCAATTATTCCATTATCTCCACAATCCTGATTTCTACATTTGAATTGCAAGATTTCAGTAACTACTCCATCATGATATGGTTTGAGTAGATTCTTGCATCTTGGACAGAATCTCCATCCATTGTAATTTTTCACTTCCATAATTTAGTTAAAATAATTAATGGATTTATTATAAGACCCTAAAGGAGATAGATAAGTAAATACAATACCAACCCCACCTCATAGACCATTAAGTGAAGAGTTATTGTTTATAGATGACAAACCAAACTGGAAACTATTAAAAGAACATCTTTTCAAGGAGGGAAGAATAACAAAGAACTAATTAATGAGAATAGTAGATATGTGCAATTATCAATTAAAAAATGAAGGTAACGTGATTTATGTGGATGATCCACTTACTCTTGTTGGAGACATTCATGGACAATATTATGATTTGATGAAAATTCTTGAATTAGGAGGGGATCCAGAATAAGGAAAATATGTATGAGTATTTGTGTATTTACATGTTTTTTTAGGTGATTATGTTGATAGAGGATCATTTTCAATAGAAGTAGTGGTTTTATTGTATGCAATGAAGATATATTATCCTACAAGAGTGTTCCTTCTTAGAGGAAATCATGAGTGCAAATAATTAACAAGTTACTTCAATTTTAGAGATGAATGTTTATATAAATATGACCAAGAAGTCTATGAAGCCATTATGGCATCTTTCGACAATATGCCTTTAGTGGCTTTAATAAATAACAAATTCTTATGTTTACATGGAGGGATATCTCCAGATCTAAAATCAGTAAAAATAGAATAAAATATAATGAGTTAGCAGATGTTGAAAGAATAGATAGATTCAGAGAACCACCAAAGGCAGGATTGTTTTGTGATATATTATGGGCCGACCCAGTTGAAAATGAAGAACTTTATGATGAAATTCATTATAGAGGCAATGATACTAGAGGATGCAGTTGGTTTTTTGGAGAAAAAGCAGTCTAACCATTTTTAGATAATAATAAGTTTATCTGTTTAATAAGAGCTCATGAAGCTTAATTAGAAGGGTATAGATTGTACAAATACAATGAAAAAATAAAAGAATTTCCTCAAGTATTGACTATATTTAGTGCTCCTAATTATTGTGATGTCTATAATAATAAGGCAGCTATCTTAAAATTTGAAAATTGTACACTTAACATATCTCAATTTGGTTATTCTTAACATCCTTATTTATTACCTCATTTTCTTGATATTTTTTCATGGTCAATACCATTTGTTACTGAAAAAGTAACAGAAATGCTTAATTATGTATTATAACCAAGACCTGGTGAGAAGATTGAAGATTCAGATAAGGAAATACAAAATACTAAGGTGATTTCAAATTAATAAACATTGGGATAACAATCATCAAACAATCGTCCATTAGGCAAATTACAATAAATGACATAAAAATAAATTGATATAACCAAATCAAAAATCTCATTTGTTTCCAAAATGATGAAAATGCAAACTGTACTCAGGTAAGAAAGAGAAAATATAATAAAACTAAAAGGCTTATGTCCTGATAAACGTATTCCTAGAGGAGTCTTATTATAAGGAGCTGAGGGAATAAAAGATGCACTTGAACATTTCAATACAACTAGGGCTGCAGATAGAATCAATGAAAAATGGCCAGAAACTAAATGAATTATCTACATTATATTTAATAATGAACGAAAAAACTGTTGATAAATATAAACTCTTAACGACAGATCTTCTTGGAGCAGGATCATTTGCAAAAGTATATAAAGGAATTGATACTACCAATAATAGATTAGTTGCCATTAAAATGCTTCCAAAATAAAATATACTCAATGATAAATATTTAATGGAAGGATTAAGAAGAGAATTATCAGTTATGCAAAAACTAAGGGGAAATAATGTAGTTCGTTTATTAGATACTCTTGAATCTTAAAATAATTACTATATTGTACAAGAATTTTGTAAAGATGGAGATCTAGGAACCTATCTTAAAAAATAGTAATATTTAACAGAAGTTGGAGCCATAAGAATATTAACAGATATTCTTAATGGTTTCATTGAATTATTATAATAAGGAATTATTCATCGTGATTTAAAACCAGCTAATATTCTTGTTCATTAAAATACTTTTAAATTAGGAGGTAATTTAAATTATAAATTAGATTTTGGATTTGCTAAATGCATTTCAAATTTTTAAAGAGATATAATGGAATCTGTTGTTGGAACTCCACTTTATATGGCACCATAAATTTTAATGAGAGAAACATATACAAGTAAATGTGATATTTGGTCAATTGGATGCATATTTTATGAATGTATATTCAGAAGAACACCATGGATTGCTAATTCTGTACCATAATTACTTAATACAATATTAAAATACCCAGTTTAGTTTCCAGCTTATATTTCTGCAGAAGCTAAAGATTTTATACTGAAATGTCTTGAAGTAGAAGAAGATAAACGTATGGGTTGGAATGATCTTTATAGACATCCACTGATCTATTCAAAATTTAAAGATCATGTTGATAAAGTTATCAATATGGAGGCTTAAGCAGAATTTATTATTAATGAATTAAGATAAATCATTGTTGTCAAATAAATTGATTTATTGGAAACATTTAAAAAGTTATAAATTTAGGATAATTAATTTCTAACTTTTAAGGAATTACAACTTTTATTAAATGAAATTGATCCTAAACTAAATAGATAATAAATTGAATTTGTTTTTAATATGATTGATGTTGACATGACTAATTAAATTAATTTTTTGGAATTTTAAAGATGTCTTTAATAACATAGAGTTAGATTAAGCTTATAAGAAATTAAACCTGATATCATTTATGAAAACAGCCCACTAGTTTAAATGCCAAAATGGAAAATAGAATTAAAGAAAATTAAAGATAAAATAGAAGAAGAAGAAAAAANATGCAAACTGTACTCAGGTAAGAAAGAGAAAATATAATAAAACTAAAAGGCTTATGTCCTGATAAACGTATTCCTAGAGGAGTCTTATTATAAGGAGCTGAGGGAATAAAAGATGCACTTGAACATTTCAATACAACTAGGGCTGCAGATAGAATCAATGAAAAATGGCCAGAAACTAAATGAATTATCTACATTATATTTAATAATGAACGAAAAAACTGTTGATAAATATAAACTCTTAACGACAGATCTTCTTGGAGCAGGATCATTTGCAAAAGTATATAAAGGAATTGATACTACCAATAATAGATTAGTTGCCATTAAAATGCTTCCAAAATAAAATATACTCAATGATAAATATTTAATGGAAGGATTAAGAAGAGAATTATCAGTTATGCAAAAACTAAGGGGAAATAATGTAGTTCGTTTATTAGATACTCTTGAATCTTAAAATAATTACTATATTGTACAAGAATTTTGTAAAGATGGAGATCTAGGAACCTATCTTAAAAAATAGTAATATTTAACAGAAGTTGGAGCCATAAGAATATTAACAGATATTCTTAATGGTTTCATTGAATTATTATAATAAGGAATTATTCATCGTGATTTAAAACCAGCTAATATTCTTGTTCATTAAAATACTTTTAAATTAGGAGGTAATTTAAATTATAAATTAGATTTTGGATTTGCTAAATGCATTTCAAATTTTTAAAGAGATATAATGGAATCTGTTGTTGGAACTCCACTTTATATGGCACCATAAATTTTAATGAGAGAAACATATACAAGTAAATGTGATATTTGGTCAATTGGATGCATATTTTATGAATGTATATTCAGAAGAACACCATGGATTGCTAATTCTGTACCATAATTACTTAATACAATATTAAAATACCCAGTTTAGTTTCCAGCTTATATTTCTGCAGAAGCTAAAGATTTTATACTGAAATGTCTTGAAGTAGAAGAAGATAAACGTATGGGTTGGAATGATCTTTATAGACATCCACTGATCTATTCAAAATTTAAAGATCATGTTGATAAAGTTATCAATATGGAGGCTTAAGCAGAATTTATTATTAATGAATTAAGATAAATCATTGTTGTCAAATAAATTGATTTATTGGAAACATTTAAAAAGTTATAAATTTAGGATAATTAATTTCTAACTTTTAAGGAATTACAACTTTTATTAAATGAAATTGATCCTAAACTAAATAGATAATAAATTGAATTTGTTTTTAATATGATTGATGTTGACATGACTAATTAAATTAATTTTTTGGAATTTTAAAGATGTCTTTAATAACATAGAGTTAGATTAAGCTTATAAGAAATTAAACCTGATATCATTTATGAAAACAGCCCACTAGTTTAAATGCCAAAATGGAAAATAGAATTAAAGAAAATTAAAGATAAAATAGAAGAAGAAGAAAAAAGTTTTGTTAAGTTATTTAAATAATTTGATAGTGATGTCAATTAAGTACTCGATCTAGTTGAATTTGTCAAATTTCTCAGGTAACCATTCTTTAATACATATATTATAGATCTTTTAATTCTAAAATCAGCAATGAAGATGCAAGTTTGATTTTCTAACATTTTGATAAAAATTGTAATGGAGGTATTGATTTTTTAGAATTTAAGTCAACTTTCGAATCTTAACTATGATCTATATTAAAATTAAATATTTAACCATTAGATTTTATTTATTTCTCATAACACTTATATCTTCTCATTTTTATTAATCTATTTATTGAGAAATTAGATATTTAAATTGATTCTATATAAAAAAGAATATATTCAAAGATTCAACATTATCGAACTAAAGTTTCTATTATTCATTCTTATTATTAATTTTAGATGTTAAAAATTAATAAATTAAAAGTATATACTATTCTTTATCATTTATGTAGATTCAATATATTTTGATGTATCTATAAAATTAAGAAATATTTCTATTACTCTTAAATACTGTAAAATAATAATAATATATCAAATAACTCTATGAATTATTTAGTTAATTGTATATTTAGATTTTATTTTTATTTATAAACTTAAATACTTAGAATCTTACTCATTGAATTTCAGAATGATTTTTAAAACTTTATCAATTAATGATTATTACTGTTTTTGATTTATAAACAACTACTATAATAAATTAATTTCAAATGAAATGATTATAAGATGATTATAAGATATTTAATTATGGCAAAATTAATCATTATGCTTATTTTTTTGCTTCCTTTGCTATCTTCTTTTATTCTTCCTTGGTTTTCAATAATCTAAATGATTCTTAATTAAGTTTTGCTTTTTCCATCATTTATTCTTCAATATTTTTATTTATGGTTTTTGTGATTTTGGTATTTTCTTCAGTAACAAGTTTAGTATACAATGTCTAAGATTTATTCTTTTTAATTTTGTGTTCTAATTTAAATGAATTCAATACTTGATTTGTCATTCTTGTTTGATTTTTTGTTTTTTTATTTACTTTATTTTTTAAGGAGTTTTTAAGCCATAATCAAATTCGTTTTTAATTAATATAATAATGAAAATTTTGGTGCTTTGTTTAATAGCATTAGCTATAGCAGACAAATATGATTAATTCAGAGCATTTGATGAAGATGAATTTGGTAGAACATTGATTGATACATTATAAATGTAAATGAGTACAGGTGAACCTATTGCTCGTTTTATTGAAATAATGAGAAATCTTGAAACATCAATTGAAAATGAATAAAAAGAAGATGATAAAGCTAATAATGAATATTAAAATTAATGCACAGAAGATATTAAAGTTTTATAATAAGAAAGTGCTAATTTAGAAAGAAGAACAGTTGAAATTCAATCAATTTTAGATGAATTAGAACCATTAAGATCATATAAATAAGGATAAGCAGATGCTAAAAATGCATGGAAAATAGAAACTGAAAAAAAATTAGCTGATTTAGTAAAGAAAAGAGAAACAGAAAAAGCTGCATTTGATAAAAAAGTAGAAGAACATGATTATGCAACATTTGTTATTGAAACAGTTAGAAGAATGTTTTCAGATAAAAGTTAAAGTTTTTTATAATTAAATAATGAATCATAATGGTAAAAAGTTAGAGATTACTTTATTAATGCATCTGAATAAGCAAGTATATATATAATATATTAATTAAATTAGAAAAATTTGAAATTAAAAAGAGTTATTCTAAAATATTCAATGTATTAGCTGAAATTGCTAGTTCTGCTTAATCTGAAGATTTCTAAAATTCACCTACAGTTAATAGAATTGTAAATCTATGTGATCTCATGTTAAAATAAATTGAAGATAGTAAAGCTTTAGAAACAAAGGCTGAATAAAAAAGATTAAATATGTTTATGTTGGAAAAGGGTAATTTTGATAAAGATTTAACCAGTTTAAATAATGCTCTTGCTTAATTAAATGCTGCTATTTTAGGTTTAGATAATAGAATCTAAGATTAAAAGAGAGATTTGACTGATTACAATGCTAGATTATCTGCAAAAAATAAATAAAGTGAAGATAGAGGAGGAGAATGTAGAGAAAAAGCTTATAATTATTAATTAACAAGAGAAAAAAGGTATTTTATTTATTCATATATCTTTTAGAGAATAAAAAAGATAATTGGTATCATAAATTATAGGTGCCTTCTCTGCTAATCAAAGAGACTTTTCAGAATATGTTAAATTAAGAGGATAAGCTGGAGATTTCAGAGGAAAAAATTTCTAAATTCTAGGCAATCCAACAGAAGATTGATTATGAATTGTTCTTAAAATAAATAATAAATAATAAATTAATATAAAAAAGTTCTAGAATTTCTAAAATATCCATAAAGTAATAAATTCTTCTTTGATTTATTGATTAATTTATGTTAAAATAATGAAAAATCATTATAATACTTTAGGTCTTTAAAGAGATGCTGAATAACAGTAAATAAAAGAAGCGTATCATAAACTGGCATTAGAATGGCATCCAGTATGACAATATTGTTTAAATCAAGCTAGGATAAGAATATAAACAATAGGACATAAGCAATTATCTAATTCTAAGAAATTAGTGAGGCTTACAACACTTTATCTAAATAAGAGTCAAAGAAAATATATGATTATAATCTTGATTAAAAGAAAATTATAAGATCATTTAATAAAAGATAACAAGTATAAGAAAAAGAATAATTAAACTAATTAACAAAAGAATTTAATTTATCTGATAATTACTTTTAAAATAACTATACCTATTTAACAAAAGATGAGTAAGATACTATAAATAAATTCATAAATAGAATGGATAAGTAAAGTAAACGGATTAAAAAAAAATAATGAATTTATTATAATCATTTTAATATTTTTTAAATCTTTATTCACTTTCTCCATAATTATTATAATCACAGGTTTTAATAATTTCTTTCTGTGTTAATATTTATAATCCTTATAGAAAAGTATGAAAATTAATGATGATCTATAAAAGGAACTAAGTTTGCAAAATTTGCAATCTTTATTACAAAAATAAAAGGATTCTATTTCAACTAAAAATTAAAAAGCTTCCTTTCTTAAATGCATAGTCCTTATACTAGGTACATTTTTAATGTTTGGAAATAATTACTCCTTTGATAATCCTTAGGCTTTATAGACTTAATTGATTCAACAATTAGACATTACCATCTCTTAATTTAATTTACTATATTCAGCTTTTGCATTTCCAAATATCTTCTTAACCTTAATTGGGGGAGTGATCACTAACATTTTAGGTAAGATTTACATAATATTTTAAGGAGTTAGAGTGGCAATAATAGGATTTAGTTTAGCTATTGTGATTGCGTAACTCATTATATCATTTGGTGGTTTATATTAAAATTTTTGGTTAATGTTACTTGGTAGGATTATTTTTGGAACTGCTTCAGAAAATCTATTAATTGCTTAAACAACCATTATAGGAAAATGGTTTAGAGGAAAAGAACTATCTACTGCAATTGGATATGTAATGGCAATACCTGAATTTGCATGTGGAATGAATTCTTTTATTACTCCTATTATATATAATGCATTTGGTCTTTTGGCCTATCCACTATTCTTCAGTGCTTTTCTATGTTTTCTATCCTTCATATGTGGAGTTATCTTATGTATTCTAGATAAGAAGAATGATTAATAATAAATGGGTAATAATTGAAAAAACAATATATATAGAATTAAATTAAGAAATTCATACAATTGATAAGGTATCCTTTAGTGATATTAAAAATTTTACTTTCACTTTTTGGACACTTATTATTGTATGTGCTTTATAAATCGGATCTTACACACCCTTTTTGGATAATGCAAATGATTTTTTGTAGTAAAAATTTGATTTTACTTATCTATAATCTGGAAGATTGCTGACTCTAACTTATCTGGCAGCTGGTATAAATATTATTTAAATAATTAGCAATCTTAAGTCCCCTAANTTACAACACTTTATCTAAATAAGAGTCAAAGAAAATATATGATTATAATCTTGATTAAAAGAAAATTATAAGATCATTTAATAAAAGATAACAAGTATAAGAAAAAGAATAATTAAACTAATTAACAAAAGAATTTAATTTATCTGATAATTACTTTTAAAATAACTATACCTATTTAACAAAAGATGAGTAAGATACTATAAATAAATTCATAAATAGAATGGATAAGTAAAGTAAACGGATTAAAAAAAAATAATGAATTTATTATAATCATTTTAATATTTTTTAAATCTTTATTCACTTTCTCCATAATTATTATAATCACAGGTTTTAATAATTTCTTTCTGTGTTAATATTTATAATCCTTATAGAAAAGTATGAAAATTAATGATGATCTATAAAAGGAACTAAGTTTGCAAAATTTGCAATCTTTATTACAAAAATAAAAGGATTCTATTTCAACTAAAAATTAAAAAGCTTCCTTTCTTAAATGCATAGTCCTTATACTAGGTACATTTTTAATGTTTGGAAATAATTACTCCTTTGATAATCCTTAGGCTTTATAGACTTAATTGATTCAACAATTAGACATTACCATCTCTTAATTTAATTTACTATATTCAGCTTTTGCATTTCCAAATATCTTCTTAACCTTAATTGGGGGAGTGATCACTAACATTTTAGGTAAGATTTACATAATATTTTAAGGAGTTAGAGTGGCAATAATAGGATTTAGTTTAGCTATTGTGATTGCGTAACTCATTATATCATTTGGTGGTTTATATTAAAATTTTTGGTTAATGTTACTTGGTAGGATTATTTTTGGAACTGCTTCAGAAAATCTATTAATTGCTTAAACAACCATTATAGGAAAATGGTTTAGAGGAAAAGAACTATCTACTGCAATTGGATATGTAATGGCAATACCTGAATTTGCATGTGGAATGAATTCTTTTATTACTCCTATTATATATAATGCATTTGGTCTTTTGGCCTATCCACTATTCTTCAGTGCTTTTCTATGTTTTCTATCCTTCATATGTGGAGTTATCTTATGTATTCTAGATAAGAAGAATGATTAATAATAAATGGGTAATAATTGAAAAAACAATATATATAGAATTAAATTAAGAAATTCATACAATTGATAAGGTATCCTTTAGTGATATTAAAAATTTTACTTTCACTTTTTGGACACTTATTATTGTATGTGCTTTATAAATCGGATCTTACACACCCTTTTTGGATAATGCAAATGATTTTTTGTAGTAAAAATTTGATTTTACTTATCTATAATCTGGAAGATTGCTGACTCTAACTTATCTGGCAGCTGGTATAAATATTATTTAAATAATTAGCAATCTTAAGTCCCCTAATTGGTCCATATGTAGATTAAGTTGGCAAAAGAAGATTATTTATTTTAGCAACATGTTTATGTTTTATTCTTACTCATTTCCTTTTTGGTATCATGAAATCAAGCCATGAAGGACATCCTAATTATGTTTCAATAATTCCTCTAATATTATTAGGTTTATCCTATTCAATGTATTGCTGTATTATTATTCCTACTGTTTAATATGCTGTTCCATAAAGAGTAGTTGGTACTGCCTTTGGGTTTGTTGGTATGTTTACAAATACAGCAATGACTTTGTTTCCAATAATTGCAGCATAACTAGTTTAGAATTCAGTTGATGCAGAATAAGGATATTCATTAGTAGGATATTTCTATTGTGGGATTTCAATAATAGGATTAGGATTCACAATTTCCCTTTATTATTTTGATACTCAAAATTCTATAGTGTTAGATTTTGTGAATCCTGAATCACCAACTTTGGAGGAGAAGGAATTTTAGGAATATTAATAATTTTAATGTAATAAAGAAAAGTTGATTGAAATTTGATAAATATTGTTAAATAGTAATTAGAATACAGATTGATTGTAAGTATATAATTAATAATTTTAATAACATATATATAAATATATTTATTTTGTGGATATAAATTTATAATGATATATTGAATTTAATACATTTAAATATATCATTAATCAAGTGATTATTATGAGTCATAAAATGTTTAATTTTACTTTTCATTAGTTCTTTTTTTAATCCATGTATTAAGTAGATTGTTTGATTTTAAAAATTCCAAATTTGTATTCTAATTAACATATAATTGTTTACAAACTATTATTGCTTTTATTATTCACTTTACATTTAATCAATAGGAGCTTATTGTGGAGTTTACCACATATTTTACTATAGTGGTACTTATTAAGGTTGAATACTAGGGGACATCTCTTGATATGGACTGCGAATGAGCAAAGGTGACATGCCCATATAAGCATTATTATTATTGTTGTACATATACATGGGCTGTGCAGGTGTGTAAACCATAGGAGTTTAATTGATTTATGGGAAAGGGGAAATTAGGTTATAATTGGAAGGGTAATTCTTAAAATATTATCCCATTAACATTTAAACAGGAGTCTATTAAATTTATTAAGGCATTTCTTCTTAAAATGGACGAAATCCTTGATAGTGAACTTAATTTTATTGTTATTGAATAGGAGACATTTGAATTTATTTTAATCTGAATTGATCATGTTTTAAATCTTCCATTTATTATAGTTATGGTTGAAAATAATAAGATAAGGTGTTTGGTGTCGATAAATCTCTCTTATTATTTTCATTTAATTATAATTAGGGAATTTAATATTATGAAGATAGAATTTTTTATTATTGATCTAGTTAAAAAGATGATTATTCTAATAATTATTCATCATTTTTTTTATTGATAATTTATTCTTATTATTATCTTGTTATTAATTATTATTATTATTATTATTATTGTTATTATTATTGTTATTATTATTATTATTATTATTATTATTATTATTATTATTATTATTATTATTATTATTATTATTATTATTATTATTATTATTATTATTATTTATTTTCCTTTAATTTTGTCTTTTGAATTTATTAAACCTTTTATGATTATTAAACAACAGGATCAAGACCAATATTAAGGAAATCCTTAATTTAAGAACTTATCTTTCTTCTTTTAGTTTAGATTTCTTAAGGTACAATTGGAGGAGCTTCTTGAATTTTGTCTTTAGTCTTGTCTCTTAGATTGAATTTTAATTTAGCTTATCTTGAATAATGTGTTCTAATTTAAGGTTCTTCTTTTTCTGGTTCTTACTCTTCTTCAATGTTTTATTTATTCAAATATTCTTTGATAGCTTGTAATTCTTCAATATCATCATCTTCTTCATCTTTATGTATTTTTTAAATTAAACTTTTGAATCTATAAGATGGTAGTATTAATAATACCTATTTTTGACTTAGTTCTCAGTCCTACCTTCAAGTAATGTAGATATAAGAGACCATCTCTTACCATTTTTAACAACTGTATTTAATAATTGAAGATCTTCCTACTGACTCCAATTAGTTCTATTGTGTTTAATAAGTGAGGTTACTTTTTAAGTTTTGGATTTAAATAATTAATCCATCTTTCTCTAACTTATTTGGGTGTTCTAATGAATTATCCATTATTTTGATTATATAATTCAAGTGCAATATGAGTCCAAATGTGCTTTTCATCTTATTCACTAATTTATTGATATAAATAAACTCACTGCATTAGTGACTTTATGATTTCATCTTCTTCTGGATCCCAATTAATACTCTTGGATACTGGATTAATTAAAGTAATCCATCTTTATTTTAGTGTAGTTTCATCAATTTTTAGGATTGATCCTAATTAGATCCATTCCTCTTGGTTTGGGTTTATGGTCTTTTTGTTTTTCAGTTAAAAGAATTTACCCAATATCCAAATAAACATCATCTTACATTATTTGTCCCATTTACGTTTAATTCCAGCTTTCTCTTCAGATAATAATCTAAAACAATATAAATGATTTTCGTAACTTTTAGGCTATAGAGTCGAAATGTTTGCTATTAGGATTAATGAAATTCTCTTTAATTTTGAATTAGTTACGGAAAGGGAATGGAAGTTCTGCATTTTTCAATGTACCCAACTCTTATAGAAACTCATGAAACATTTAATTAATTAATGGTTAATTGGACTTAAAGATTTATTACCGGTTTGATTGGAGCCCCTATTGTCTTATATACTATTTAAAATTAGTTAGCCCTATGTGTCCTTATAAATGGTATACATATAATTTTATATTTTTAGTGGTCCTTTATTTGTTGCATGCAGAATTTTAAAAATTGATTTCTAATGTACTCAAACATAATTGTAGTGATTCAGATCGTTGGTATGTAGAAACTATGGCATCCTCTTGGGTATTCTTATACTTTATTAATGATTAGTTTATACGAATTCCTACACATTATTTCATTACTATGTCCATTATGTAGAGTAATCCATTAAGTGTTCATTTACATATGATTATATCCATTTTCTTCTTACTTCTTGTTAGATTGATGAATTATCTAAAAATTAGTGATTTCTTGAAATAAAACTAAAAGTAATCATACTCTTAACAATTATATTATTAGAACTATTTCAGATAAATTTCCTAGTCAAATGGTTGAAAAGAAAATCTAAATGTTGACATTCTTTTAAATGTCTGCTGATATAGTTTGTAATTACTAATTTATACAATTAGAATTCATATTGTTTGTATATCCTCTAAATTTTGTTTTAATAGTATTCCAATACAAATAAGCATAAGCATTAAATTTAATTTGGTTAATATCTGCTTGGTAAACTGATAATGGAGCATTGTTTATGGGTTCTATGTTTGGTAAAACATTATTTTGTCCTAAAATTTCACCAAATAAAACATGGGAGGGAGTTAGTGGAGGTATATTCTTAAGTGTATTCTCTTCACTTATACTTTCTTAAATGAATTTCTTATCATTTATTACTTTGGATGATTTACATACTAAACATTTTCTATTAATTTCATTGATTGTATCCATAGCATCTATTTTTGGAGATTTAATAGAATCCTTCATTAAAAGAGTTGCTGATGTCAAGGATTCTGGCTCACTCTTTCCTGGTCATGGAGGTATACTTGATAGAGTATTTTATAATTTTATATATTTAGCTTGATTCTTTATGTTTTAGTGCCCCTTTTGTTTATCTATACATCTAAATATTTATGCATGATGTTTTAGAATTGGCATGATTATAAAATATTAATATTCATTATTTTATTCTATCTATATTAAGTAAATTAGATAAATTCTAATATTTAAAATCATATTTTAATATTTGTAAAATATCTAAAATTCACATCTTGAGTTTATTTTCTTTAATTAAAAAGTTTTATCTTTATAATTTTTAAAGAAAATATCAAGATACACTAAAAGTATTATTTTAAATAAGAATATTAGTTTTCAAGTAATTTTTAGAGTGTGAATAATTTAGAAATGATATCAATAAAATTCAAAATATATAAAAGTATTAAATTGATATGATGAAATTGACTAGTAGTAAAATATTTAGAAGAGAATTGACAAAAATTTGAAATTGTAAAAATTGTATTTATATTTATGTAAATACAATTTTTTAAATATGATTAAAAAAACATTATAAGAATAACTAAACAATTTCTATGTAATTATTTTACTCTAAATTTAAGAGAATTTGAAATGACTGTTATAGATTATATTGATCCAGATAATACAATGAGTTTTTGATTATAAAATAGAATAGAGAAAAAGAGTGATTAATAACACTACTTATATATGTTGAGAATTGTCTTTATAAAGAAAAAGTAATTAAATCAAAAGACTTTCTTATATACTTTAACTGAACATTTAGAAATTATGAGGAAAGTGGGTAAGGATGATACAAACAAGAGCGAGAAAGAAACCTTTGATATAATTAATTCATACTGAGAGTTTTTTTTAATTTATTTGCTTGTATTAATTTAAAAAATGCAAGATATTAAAGTCACAACATTAGAAAATAATAATGGGAAGGAATTAGTATGTATTTGAGTCTATTTAGTGTAAATACTCTATAAGATCAATGGCTTTACCTAAAATTTCAATTGCAAAGTAATTGCCGTATTTGAGTGGATTAGATGATGTCAGTATGCCCAAACGCTATAATAGACAATACTACAAGATCCAATAACCAACTAAAGAGAAGGATCTCATTAATGATGTTAATTGAATTGAATATATTGATTAGAAGGAAGTCTTCGGGAGTCTGACATAAAATAATGAGGAACTTTATGAGGATCGCAAACCAAAAGAGTTGATAGGTCAGGATGCATACAAATCCTATTATCATACATTTAAAAATATAAAGAGAATTTTGGAATAGAACTAATATGAGAATATTTAGAGTATTGATAGTATATGATAAATAATAGATTCTGTATAGACTAATTTGATATAGAGATCTGAGAAATTAAAGATTTTGCCTTGTAAGATGGGATTAATAAAATTAAAGGGTGATCGTAATTCATTATCTATATAAAATTAAAAATTTGGAGATAAATATGTGGAAGTACTTTCAGAAGGTTTGAGAACATTGCCAGCTATTTAAGATTTTAATTTCAATCATAATAGAATTAAAGAATATGGAGCATCATAATTAATGCCATTAATTAGTAAATAAGCTAGAAGAATAGAATTTTAAACAAATTTGATTGGAGAAAAAGGTTTAGATTCAATTTTGAAAATACTTCCTTTATAATAATGCAAGTATAATTAAAATTTAATTTAAAGGATTTAGATTTTGAATTTAGAAGATAATAATTTAGGAGATTAATTAATTATTGAATTATGTAAAGCAATGAATAAGAATCTCTCTGTAGAAACTTTGAATATATCAAAAAATAAAATAACAAACAATGTTCATTAAAGTTTAAAATAATTAATAGAATCAAATGATACATTATTGGAATTATATTTACGTTGGAATTCTATAAAAGGTTCTGGTGGTGTAGAAATATTTAAAGCATTATAAACTAATAAAAATATTAAAGTCTTAGATTTTTCATATAATTTACTTGGATGTGGAAATGTAATTGCTCCAACTTTAAAAGATTTCATAATTGAAAATAAAGTTATTTAACATTTAGATTTATCAGCTAATAGTTTCACTTAATCAGATTGTGCAATTATATCTGATGCTTTAAAATAGAATCACACAATTTATGGATTTCATTTTAGAGGAAATTTTGGATTTGTGGATTCAAAAGGATTTTTGATAATTGATTCTAGTATGAAAAATTTCAACTCAACTCATATTGAATAACGTATAAGAGGAGTTATGCCACATCCTAAACCTTATGATCATGCTTCAAGATTTGAGAAAGTAAAAGATGTTTGTTGGATATGTGATTGTTGGTAAATGGCTACTTTTAAATGGATTCCCAGTATGATATCATATTTATAAATAGATTAAAGTGGTGCTTGTTCTGATGAACCAATCTTCATTCATTTTGATTATGAAGGATATGAACCTATATTTTTAGGTAAACCTGATGAATAAGGTCATTTCAGTACTCATAGAATGATACCAACTGGAGAGATTGAATACTTTTATACTGCCAATGCTATATAAATTGCCAGTCAATCTGTACCTATAAAATAACATATTGAGAAATTCAGAACTAAAGTTAACATAGCTGATTAGGTTCTCAATCTCTTCATCATTAGGTTGTGAATGTATTAATTGATGAAACCAATTTCGAATTATATCCTAAATCAAAACCAGTTATTGAAGATTGGTATCCAAATTATGATGTTTTACCAAGAACATAAGATCCTATCTATATTCCTGCTAAAAGGAAAAAATAAAAAAGAATTTGGACTTATCCAATATCAATTTGGGCTCCTAAGTATAAATTTGACACAGAGGAATTATTAAGGAAATGTTTTGAAAGAGATTGGTCATGTTGCAAAATTTCTAAATTTGTTAAAAAATAAGAAGAACAAGATTAAGTTAAAGAACTCTTATGGTAAGCATATAAACCAATGAGAGAAACCTATAGATTTTATGCTTGTGTAAATCCAACAGGAGATGTATTTTCAATGTCTGTTAATCCAACATCTGATTTTGTAAATCAATGTTAATTAATTGATTAAAAATAATTAAAATTAGCTGATGTAGATCTTAAGTTTATTGCAACTTGTAGTGCATCTTCTATTGATTATAAGGGTAATTATAGAAATCCAGAAAGATCATTGGTTAGATACTAAATGATGGAATTCTTAGTTAGAGTTTCAGATGATAAATATATGAGATTTAATCCATAAATCAATATTGTTTAAGCTACTAAAATGATTTTAGATTAATGTATGCCACATATGTCTTAATTTGATTCTCATAAATGGAGAGCAGAAAGATATTTTATAGAATAATGTGATGATGTATGTAAAAAATATAAATGGGTTATTGATTATGTTTATATGAGAAATTCATCTAAAAAAGTTAAACCAGGTTAACCACCATTTATGTGTTTAGATGAACTTAAAGATATTTGCAATAAAGCTAATTTATATGATGAAAATTTTGTAGAAAGGGATGTAAATTTGGCATTCAATTTATCAATGTTGACATAAGTTGATGAATTAGAAAGTGATAGATTATTTTAAATGTAATGGATCGAGTTTATGGAAGCTATAGCAAGAATTGCAGAGAAATATTCACCAATTGCTATTGGAAAAAAAGAAGAAGTATAAAAATATTTGATAAAGTTAGAAAGAATGGACTTATGAGTTAAGATAACAGTAACCTCTATTTTACAAACTAGAAGCTTTCATGGTGCATTTAATTATTAACTTAGTTGATGAAGAAACCAAAAAGAATTGGAAATAACCAACAATTTCAATGTTTGATGAAATTGAAGAAGATGAATATTATTGAAATATGTAATATTAGTTTTATGTGCTTTTTTATAAACAATCAAATTATATCTACTTACAAGGATTCATTTAAAAACAAAAATATTATTATTATATAATATTTTGATTATATGAATATATATCTCATTTAAGATAAAATCTTTCAATTTAACAATTAAAATAAAGTAAATTTTAAATTATGATTCCTATAATTATCATAATTCATATTAAAATAATATCACTATCGCAGTATTATCATCTATGCCTTCGCTATGAACTTTCCAAGCAGCTAGAGCTTCTTATATAATTTTTAACAAGCTCCTTAAGGATCATCTTTCTAATAAAATGGATAAATTAATTCTGCAATCTTGATTATTTAAACTCATAATACTGTCTAATTATCCAAAAATTCCCAGATACCATCAGATCCTAATACAATAAATAAGTCTTCTTTATTCTCTATATTAATTAATTTTAATTCAGGTATTTAAGATACAATAGAAATCAACTTTTTTTCAAATATGATAAAATAGTTAACTATTTATTAGCCTAGGTCACCTAGACTTCTATACATTGCTAAACCAGGAAATTATGCTCCTTTATCCCATACTCTTGAAGGTCCAATAGGAGCTCCATTTGACAAATGATATGTATCTACTACACCTCCACATGATTCTAATCTTTATCTTTCACTTTCCAAATTTGGTTTATGATCTATTGATAATTCTATTATTGATAAATTTTAATTCCTTCTAACAAGTATGGCTCTACTATTCCCAAACCATCCACATTAAATAGTATGTTCTTTAACCAGTATTACAGTTAAAGTTGTACCTGAGAATTGACATCCAAATTCTGTTTATAATTTCATTTTTTAATGGATATCAAAGAATATCTTTAAAAAGTCAAAGACCTAATAAAACTTATTCAAATTAACTACATATTTATAAATTATGTAAATTTTAATTATTCTTTAACAAAAGTACTAACATATTGTCCATCCATACCATGACTATCCATATCTGCAAAAGCATAATTATTTCCATAAAATTATAAACAGAGTTCTCTATCTTAGTTGGTTTTCTCTGCAATGCCATCAAAGCCAGGTCGGGATTGACTAAAATAATTGATTTTTTATTTTTTGTTTTTATTATTACGAATGTAAATGTTTCTTCTTGTTGGCTTTTTATAGGAATTGATTGCATTTAAATTTGTTATTACTAATGTTATTATTTTGATTTTGTATCTATAATAATCCTACTTTTAACTAGGGGAGGTTTTTTAGTTAAATCAATTCTGGAAGTCGAATTTTCTATTTTGTTTTGCTATTTAATTAAATCAGGTAATCTTAAATTCATTCTTTATGCAGGTACACTCTAAATAAGCTATTTTGATTCATCATTTGAATGGACTCTGGATTCACTCCTTTGCCTCTTTTATGTTATTTATAAATTGGATTTTTAATTAGATTAATCCTTTTTAGTTTCAGAGGAGGATCTCTTTCCTAGTGGCTTTAACTATTAACTAAATTTAGAGAACATTATTATAATTTCTAATTATATAATTCATTATAAGAAAATAATAATTTATCTTTTATAAAAATAGATGGAATCATTTTTTTGGTTTAATGTAAATTTAATAAAAAGAATAGTGAGAGAGAATTAAAATAATCTATTTCTAATTACTCAAACGAAATCAATCAGAAATNATTTAAGATACAATAGAAATCAACTTTTTTTCAAATATGATAAAATAGTTAACTATTTATTAGCCTAGGTCACCTAGACTTCTATACATTGCTAAACCAGGAAATTATGCTCCTTTATCCCATACTCTTGAAGGTCCAATAGGAGCTCCATTTGACAAATGATATGTATCTACTACACCTCCACATGATTCTAATCTTTATCTTTCACTTTCCAAATTTGGTTTATGATCTATTGATAATTCTATTATTGATAAATTTTAATTCCTTCTAACAAGTATGGCTCTACTATTCCCAAACCATCCACATTAAATAGTATGTTCTTTAACCAGTATTACAGTTAAAGTTGTACCTGAGAATTGACATCCAAATTCTGTTTATAATTTCATTTTTTAATGGATATCAAAGAATATCTTTAAAAAGTCAAAGACCTAATAAAACTTATTCAAATTAACTACATATTTATAAATTATGTAAATTTTAATTATTCTTTAACAAAAGTACTAACATATTGTCCATCCATACCATGACTATCCATATCTGCAAAAGCATAATTATTTCCATAAAATTATAAACAGAGTTCTCTATCTTAGTTGGTTTTCTCTGCAATGCCATCAAAGCCAGGTCGGGATTGACTAAAATAATTGATTTTTTATTTTTTGTTTTTATTATTACGAATGTAAATGTTTCTTCTTGTTGGCTTTTTATAGGAATTGATTGCATTTAAATTTGTTATTACTAATGTTATTATTTTGATTTTGTATCTATAATAATCCTACTTTTAACTAGGGGAGGTTTTTTAGTTAAATCAATTCTGGAAGTCGAATTTTCTATTTTGTTTTGCTATTTAATTAAATCAGGTAATCTTAAATTCATTCTTTATGCAGGTACACTCTAAATAAGCTATTTTGATTCATCATTTGAATGGACTCTGGATTCACTCCTTTGCCTCTTTTATGTTATTTATAAATTGGATTTTTAATTAGATTAATCCTTTTTAGTTTCAGAGGAGGATCTCTTTCCTAGTGGCTTTAACTATTAACTAAATTTAGAGAACATTATTATAATTTCTAATTATATAATTCATTATAAGAAAATAATAATTTATCTTTTATAAAAATAGATGGAATCATTTTTTTGGTTTAATGTAAATTTAATAAAAAGAATAGTGAGAGAGAATTAAAATAATCTATTTCTAATTACTCAAACGAAATCAATCAGAAATAGTTATCATTGATTTTTTTCAACATTTATTTTAGTACTCATTTAAGTATATTTGCAAAGTATACCATTTTTTCTATTTAATAGTGTTAATAATTATCTTAATTTATAAATAAAATAACTAATTAGAAAAATTTTGGCTAAACTAATTGTTGGAGTATTCTAAGATAATAAATAAATATAAAAAAATGAATTTATATAAAATAAAATTAGTTCAAAGAAATTGAGATAAAAAAAAAAATTGCCTGCTGTCGGATTCGAACCGACGCGGAGTAGGCTCCAGCAGATCTTAAGTCTGCCCCCTTAACCAGCTCGGGCAAACAGGCTGTGATACTAATTTCTATATCCTTTGTATATAATTATCCCATATTAACCATTCTCAAAATAAATTAATAATTTATACAATAGGCTATAATCTATATCTATGGTTATGAATTATTAAAAATATATTGCATTTTAAGAAAACAAGTTTATTAAACAATAATCTTCCTGCTATTGTTGGATTATTAAGCAGTAAGATTTACAAGGAATTATCTAAAAATCTGCTTTTATTATTATTAGCTTATTTTTCTTGATAATTGTGGATTAAACATAATGTTATTTTAAGGAAAACGATTAAATTTTAAACATCTAACTATTTTTAATCTCTTATAATTATTGCAATATTTTTTTAGGCATCAAAGACATTATAAAAAAATTAGATTTTAAATATACTTAACTAAACCACTTAATTTAACAAAATTAAGCATTAAAAAAGAAAAAATATCAAAGAATATTATATTTATTGAACACTAAAAGCCCCTATTTTGGCTTATTAAATGTATCATTACTGTTAATTGATTGTATTTTATTATGTATTCTGATAAATATGCTTTCATGGTAATAATTAAAAAGTTTGTTCTTTTTTATTTATTAATTACTATATTATCATCTTTATATTAGTAGTTTCATCATTTGATAGAATAAATTGTATTGGATAAGAAATTTAAGATTAAACTGTAAAAAGCTAATCCAATTTTCCTTAAAAAAATTTAGAGTACATTAGATATTCTATTTCATTTTAATTAAAAAATATGATATAATTATTATTAAATACTATATTTTAACAGGAATATATCATAATAAATTTTAAATAATTACAAATGATTAATAATATTGATGTGTCTGGATTGGATAATTTCATAACTTTCATTTATACTCAATTATTAAAAATGATTAAGCTTAAATTAAATCTCAAATAAATTTTATAATGTATTTATTATTAGATATAAATTAAGCTTGATTTATTTTAAATTATCATTTAAACAATAAATTTTATAATTTTATAATGGTTTTATTTATTTTTTTTTGACAAACTTTTGTTTGTCAATTTAATATATATAGGGAGTTTCTGCATCAGAAAATATATATCTTCTGGCAGATATTATTTGAATATTTGCAGAAATTTAAGTACATATTGAAATTTAAATTGATGAGCAGCAAATATTCATGATAGTTAGATTTGAAATTATAACAGTATTCCTTTGGAGTCCAAATTTAATAATAAATATTGATGAGAAATTTTGTATCAAATGTAGCAATATTTTATATCGATTTAAATATCAGTTTAAACAAATACATCTTATTAGGAAGCATTTATATGAAATTTTTTGAAAATACTTTTTTATGTAAGATAAATTTCATTTTGAATTTAAGCTAAAACTATTGATGAGCAAATCTAATAAATAAATATAAAAAAATGAATTTATATAAAAAAAAAATAGTTCAAAGTAATTGAGATAAAAAAAAAAATTGCCTGCTGTCGGATTCGAACCGACGCGGAGTAGGCTCCAGCAGATCTTAAGTCTGCCCCCTTAACCAGCTCGGGCAAACAGGCTGTGATACTAATTTCTATATCCTTTGTATATAATTATCCCATATTGACCATTCTCAAAATAAATTAATAATTTATACAACGATTTTAAATGCACTCATTTAATATTTATATAATAATTTTCCTTTTTATAAGATAAATTTCTATGCTTGTTGAGTTTCTCAAAAAGTTAACCATATTACAATAGTCAAAGATTATTTGGTTGACTATAAAATATAATAGAACTAATTGATATTTTTCAATACATATCATAATCAATATGATGTTTTGAACAATTCTTTCGATAGATATAGAAAAATAATAAAATTTCTATAATTTATGAGGAAATTTAACTTTAAAGTTTGATAAATTAATAGTAATATCAATTGTTAATTTTTTATAGACTAAATCCTTATTATTAAATAATTTTCTTTAATCTAATTTTTAGATTGAAAAAAAGAAAGAAATTTTTAATTAAGTTCTTCTAGCTTAAACCAATTTCTAAATAAAAGAATGAAAAAATTTATTTTTTTATGTTATTTTTTCGACGATCATTCTTTCATAAATAAAACAAGAATACCAAACAAAGAAAGTTAATTCTAGGTTTCATTCACTTCACTATATGACATGATCAATCGATAAGTTCAGCTCTAATTAATTAAATAAGGTTTTTGAATAATTTATTCAGAAAATAGATAAGCTTCAAATTTAATAATTAATGAATTTATAAATTAAAATTTTATTATAATTAGGATTGAATAATTATTATAAAAACAAATCCTTTTAGTATCATAAGTATTAAATTCTGATAATAATTTTGTAATGTTAAACCTTTATATAAATACTTCATAAAGATTTTGAAACAATTAGATGAAAGTGTTTTTGAAATCTCTAATGAATTCAAGCATGCCTAATAAATAAAATTTCTAAATAGTACTCAAATTTATATATAGTTATAATTATAGAAAACATAAAGATTGCTAATAAAATTTTATAAATTTTAAAGAATATTTCAAAAATATAAGTAATAATTTCTTCAATTTTTATAAAAAGATATATAATTTAAACCTTTAAGAAATCTATTAAAATATGTAATCTAATTAATTGATATTATTAGAAATAAATCTTTTTTTTATTAATAAGGATTTATTATAGATCAATACGTTAATCATTTATGCATTTTTTCTTATTTTCTTGCCTTTTATAATTGTGTAACCTTATTTTTTGCTCTTATGTAAGCTAAAGCATCTTGATCAACATCATCCTATTCTGAAGGATCGTTGATTGAATAGTCCTCTTCTTTTTGATTCACAAGTGGATTATTAATATCTTGCAATGTTAATCCATATTTTTTAAGAAAATGTTCCTCAAATTTTTGTACCAATGCTTATTTAGACTAAATTGGATAAATTTATAGATACTTGATTAATACATTAATCTATCATGATAATTTCAGACTTCAGAGATTTTATATTTTCTTAGTTTTATTTTAGTTACTTTTTTAATTCCTTTAGTTCTTTCAAAGTTTAATATTCCTCCTCATCTATAATTCCTTAGGCAATTTCCTATGAAATTATTACCTTTCTCTTACCTCCTAATTTTTATTCAATTGTTTTTATGCAATTATACCCTTCTTTATTTCAATATCCTTTTTAAGTTGGTTTGAAGTTTCTGATAAAGATATAATATTATCCTTCTTATCTTTCAATTAATTCTAATTATTGAAAATAAAATTTTACAATATTTTCTAATATTTGTTGATTAATAGAAGAGCCTTCTTTATTTTTGAAATCAGTAAATGCTTGCTATTTATCTACATTAACAATCCTCTTTTCTATTGTAGATTCTTTATTAACTTCTGTAATTTGACTCTCTTTCCTTATTTCTTATTATGCCTTATCATCTACTTATTTAAATTCATCTTTTGGAATATTTACTAAATTTTCTATATTTGTAGTTGGTTTAGCATCTTTTCTAGCTTTACCTAAACCAAATCCATGTTTATTTTCTTCCATTCCAACACTTTCTACTGGTTTAACTTAATCACTTTTCTTCTTTGAAACATCAGGTTCTTTTTCTGTTCTTGGAATGTAATTTTTATTTTCCAAATCTTTAACTAAATTTCTATATAGATTTCTAAATTAAAAGAATAATTCTTTAACTTATCTTAATGAATCTATATCAATATCTTCAAGTTCTCCATTTAAAAATTATTATGCTATTTATTATTATTTGTATTATTATTCAGGTGTATATGGTTCATATTATATTCTACCTCTATTAGCCAATGTATCATGCATTGCTAATTCTTATCTTAAATCTTTTATTTCTTTTTCATATTTTTTTATCAATACTTAAGGATCCAAATTAACTCTTATTGAAGATTCATTAGTAACTTTCATCATTCTTTATGCAAATTTCAAAGTAGATATAGTTTCTTCTAATTAATGTTTCTCTGGCCATATATTAGCTATCATAACAGTCTTACTATTTCCTCCAATTGAATCTTTAAGAAGATTTGTTAATTTGCTTTATCTATAAGGAATATGATCTCTTTATTTCTCTGATAATGCTACTACTACTTATTCTAAAAATGAAAGTGATTTATTAATGAATTAAGCTTCTAATAAAGTTCTACCTTCTGATCCAGTTTTCTTTGTTCTTTCAGATCCTGCCAAATCTACTAGATTTAATTTACTAATAATGACTTTTTCAGCTGATTCCACTCTTGATCTTATCTCTAAATGAACTGTAAATACACAATGTGATCTTGATGATGCCTTATTAAGTTTATGTTCACTTATTGTTCTATTGGTTTCTCCTTCAAATAATTATGCTATTGCATCTTCTTCAGTTTAACACTTTTTGATTGTCAATCCTTTTACTTATACATATCCATTATTGTCTTCCTAAATAGCCAAACCAGTGCTATAGTAAGTTTTTAACACATATACTTTTAATCTCCTCCAGCCAATAAATCATACATCATTTCATTATATATCTCCAAATATGAAACTCCTACCGTAATTTATTATTCATATCTAGCTTCTATTTCTTGAAAAAGTAAGCTAATGCATCTTGGCATCATTCCTCTATATTTATAATCAATCTGAGATCCCATCATTGTAAATGTCTTACCTGCTCCTGTTTATCCATAAGCCATAATTGTTCCAGAATATCCCCCAAGAGCACTGTGTATTAATTCTTTTCCGCATATGTCAAACACTACCTCCTAACTTGCATTCTAAAGAACCTTATCAAAAGTGAAGCCCCAATCTTCTTATTAATGATTCACAAATCCTTTTCAAATGTTAAATCAACATTCATACCTTATTCAGCTGATTTTGGTATATTGATTGCAATGTGTCCTGTATTCTCATTGATATTGATATTTTTATAAGCAAATTCTACTGTTGGTCGAGTTCTTACGATAACTTTTATTGGAGTTTTAACCATATTTTTTATAAATTATATATATTATTCCTTAAATATATATGAATTCGAATTCACTCAATAAAAATTATGACTAAAATTTATTAAATGATTGTTCAATATATAATAATCAATCTAAATCCTCTATTAGTATACTAATTGTATATAATTTTAATAATGCTTATTATTTATTCTTAATTATTATTACAAAATAATATATAAATAGATTTTATGGATGTATTATTTTAATTGAAATTAAAATTTGAATCATATTTGATAAGAAAAATAATAATTAATAATTTTATTATTCTAATCTATATAATTGATTAATAAACAATGATTATCAAGAGAGTAATACAGAGAATATTATTTAGCATATTGAATTCACCAATCCCACCAACTTTTTCTTATCCTATTAAGTCCTTTTCTTTCATTATTAAAATTAGTATCATTAGAAAATCGTACTTTTTTTTAATTTCTATTTTTAAAAACAGTATGAGTTGATTTTATTGAATTTTTACCCATTGATATACTTCTTTAAGATAGAGATTTATTCTTTTTTAAAATACTTTTAACACTCTTTTATGTCTTATGACTACCACTTTAACTTCTTTCATCTTATGAATAATAATCACTAAACATTTTTTCAAAAGCTTCTAATTATTTAACTTTTTTTGAATAAACTGATTTTTATGTTCCATAACTTGCATTATTACTTTATAATTCTTCACGTTGAATTATAATTTTTTTTAAAGCAGACTTCTTCATCATTTCAGATTTAGGAGATATTTGTTAATCTTTCTATGTTGGAGTTTTAGATATTTAAGATTTCTAAGAAACAGTATCAACATCTGGTTTTTTAGGTGCAAATTAAGATGTCTATCTTGGTAAATATGGGTTAGATGTTTATTAATTATTAGGTAATTCTGATAAAGATTGTTTCATTGAATTTTAGAATGAAAATTAGTTATCAAGTACTTATTCCTTTTATCGTTATTCTTCTTTTTGTTTAATTTCTTATAAATATTATTCTTGTAAATTTCTTAACTCTTCTTCTTCCTACAATTTTCTAAAAATATGATTAATATTACATCTATTATATTTTATATCTAATTTCAAGTTTAATATCGTTTTCAAATCGATTTTTCCTATCAGTGTGAGTTTATACAAATGCTATTTCTTTAGTTTTAATAAAACAAGGTTGTTTTTAGGAAATATAACAATTATTTTCTTCAGCAATAGAATCATCTCTTATAAATAATTACTAAGAGAAATAAGGATCAGTTTTAGATTCTCTATCTGATTCTTATCCTTTATTGGTTTTAGTTTTAGTCAAGATTGTACATTCTCTTTCATTGTCTTATTGTTTACATATATTTTAGCAAGTACCCATTTAATATTTTTAATGAATATGTAAATTTCAGTTTATTAACTCATCTTCCAAATTATTTGATGCATCATTTTTCACCCCATACAATTTTTTTGTTATTACTATTAAACAATAATTAAATTTGTCTAAATTATTGCTAGTAGATATAACAAACTAGAATATTTCAATAAATCGAATAAGTACAACTTAATATACTAAAAATTAAATTATAATGTAGAAATCAAGTGTTGGTCCTAAATTACTGCTCTAACTAACCATAAAAGTAGGGCCATAAGATGATACTGTGCCAGATGAACCGTTTTGTTAAGGTTTCAATTAAACTTCCTTAATTAAAGAATAATAAAGGTATGATGCAAAAGGAAGATAGATTAAAAATGGCAAAAAATACTAAATAGAATTTGATAACTATGTAACAATATGTGTATATGATCCTAATGATGAAGTCTTATAAATCAAGGAAACTCTTTCTCAAATTTCCAATCTTGATATAATGAAGATTAACTTCAGAAATCAGCATAATATAAACAAAAAATAATAATAAACTGACTAATAATTAAGGTCAATTTTGAAAAGAAAAAACTCATCACATCTTAATATCTAGAAATGAAGATGAAAATTTGAGTTTATTTTACAATTTTGATGCTATTTGTATTTAATTATTCTTCAAGAGATTTTTAATCAAAAACATTATTTATTTATTATATAATATTTATTAAAACTAAAAATTTTGAATAGTTATTGATCATATATAATGAAAATTTAGAAGACTTTAAAATATACATTAATTCTATACAATTTATTTCATATTAAACAAATGGTTAATCAAAATAAATATCATTATTTAGTTAAATGTATACTAAGTTATTGGGCTAATTATGATACAGAGTATTGATTGCTTTTAAACCAATCATCTTATATAGCTTCTTCAATTGTGTATCTCTCATTTGGATCAGCACACAATAATTTTTATATATAATTCTTAAATCCAACATCTGGTTTTTTTGCTTCGAAAATCTTCCAAAATTTATCCCATTCTTTATTTTTTATATAATTCCAAAATTTATCCTATCTTTATGGATGTGTACTTAAGAATGGTCGATATCCTATATACAATACAAAAAAGACCACTCCTAAAGAAAACATATCACACTTTTTAGCATCATAATCTTCAATTGCACCTACTTCAGGACCAGTATAACCTTCACTTCCTCCTCTTAATTTTGCATTTGGTTAATTTTGTATAATTGCAAATCCAAAATCACAAAGTTTTATTATGAAATCTCTTGAAATAAGCGCATTTTCAGGTTTAATATCACCATGTACAATATTCATTTAATGTAAATATTTTACAGCACTCATTATCTAATTTAAAATTGATTTGATAATCTTTAAGTCAAGTTATAGATCAATCAATTTTACAAGATTACCATGAGGCATATATTCAATCAATATACAACTACCATCCATTGAGTTTCCAAAAAATTTTACTATGTGTTCATGATTCAAATGATATAAGAGTCGTATTTCCTGTTAAAAATTAAATCTGTGTTACATATCTTTAAAACTTGTTAACTTCAATGCATATTAATCTTTATCCTATTTATTAGTGACCTTATAGACAATAGAATCAAAACCTTTTCCAATTATTTCTTTATTGTTAAACTCAAACTTTTATGAGAACATCTATAAATCAAATTAGAAAGGCTTTTAAAGCATTTATTTTTTATAATTAAATTATTATAAGTATATAGGTAGAAACTACTAATTCTCTATTTCTAATTAGTCAAAAAATAATCTTAATAACAAATGGGATATCCATTTTTAAGAACAATAGTTCAAATCTACTATTAAGGAATAAAGACCATTTGATTTATCTATAGATAACTAAATTTCACAAAAATGATAAAATAGTACTAATCATTTTACTTCAATTCTAATAAAAATAAATAATTAATAAACATTATGAATTCCTTGATATTAGTAATAATACATTTGAAATATAATTGAATAAAAATCATAAATGAATTATATTATTCTAAGAATATTATCCTAATTTTTTTAAACTAATCATACCTTTATTTTTTATAATATTTATATATGTCTTATATATATTTTAAAATTTAAGAACATTATGTAAGTACAATAAATAAAATTATTATAAAATACAACATTGGAATATTTGATGAATAAAATTACTTGAATATAAATAATTAACTATATTTTTATATTTAATCTAGTTAATATTTATGTATATGCACATTAACGAAATGGATTTGATATTGCCATCTATGAAACCAAATGGAGCTTTATGGTTAGGTAATATAAAGGCTGCTTAGAATATTTAGAATTTAAGTAAAGAGAATATTCGTACTGTAATTACAGTAGCTAGTAATGTTAATATAAGCTATCCAAAACATTAGAAAATAATTCATAAAGTATATTGATGAATATGAGTAGATTTTTAAAGTTCATGATAAAGAAAATGTAACTATCTAAGAATTGATTGAAATGACAAATGAAGAAATTGAAGAGGGAATGAAAATTGGATCTGTTTTAGTGCATTGTATGGCTGGTATTTCTCGATCGGCTACATGTGTTATAGCTTATTTGATGTATCAAAATAAATGGGTATTTGAGAAAACACTTAAATTTGTAAAATCTAAAAGGCCCTGTGTAAATCCGAATGAAGGATTTAAAAAATAACTGATTTCATATTCAAATGAAATTTAAAAGAAATTAATACCTAAGAAAACTTAATAAATTGATAATCCTTTAGCAAAATTAAGAAGATAATTACATTAATCTCCTGAAGATTTGATTAAAAATACTTAATTAGCTAGATCTCCAAAACATGAGATAAAAGTATTAACAAAGGATTCAACAGAGGAAGAAAAATAATAATATAGATAATAGTTAGCTTAAAAATTATTTGTTAATACATTTTCTACAACAGATAGAAATAGATAATAATTAAAAACAGTACATATCAATAAATCTACAAATATTAAAGGATATATAAGTATGTACAAATAAGTAGAAGAATAAAAGTTGATAGGTTTTCTATCAGATAGATTCAATTGAATAAAGATGATGATATATATATATTTCAATTTCAAATAACTTTAATATAGATATAATTTGTTATATTTCATTACTATATTTATAGATATTGCATATGTATATACTATTCTTGATTAATAATTAACAGAAATTTTAATGAAGTAATAATTCCGCTAATTAATTATTTTAACAGTTAATTCATGTCAGAAGAAGAGATTGTTGCATGTGATTAATGTAAATAAGTACCAGATAATTACTTAAGTCTAAATTGTAATCATTGTTTCTGCTTAATATGTATGGCTTAAAACTTTTTGAAAGTATTTTAATTTAAAATAATAGGGTGGAAGAATCTTCAAATTAGAAGGAACAGATAATATTCATTATATATGTACAGTATGTGAAAAAGACACACCTTTAGATGATGGATCAGTATCAGTAGTTGAGAGTATCTGTCATCAATTGATTCAAACTAGTCTTGAAAAGGTTCGTGAAGATTAAAATTAAATTAAAGAAGATAAACCACTCTAATAAAGTTAAACTATTATATAGCCATTGCCATAACCAAAATGTGATATTCATACTAAAGAAGATGCAACATTATTTTGTTTCACTTGTGAAAATAAGTGTTTTTGTATTAAATGTTTATTGAGACATGATAATAAGACACATGAAATATAAAATGTTAATAGTTGTTTAAAGAGATTAAAAAGTAAAATGAATGATGCAACACATACAATAGGGGCATCTCTAGAATTAATGCAATTGCAATTAAAAAGAGTTTAAGATTAAGATTCTACGTTATAAGAAGAGATGGATTATTTAATTTAAAGAGTATAAGAATAATTTTAATCTTTATATTAAGTGATTCAAAATAAAGAGAAAGAGATTTTAACATAATTAGATAATCTTAAAGAGATATAAGAATAATAGACTGAAAAAATGCTTAATGATATTTAGATGAAAATTAACAGTCTTATTTAATTAAGAAGTGATTTTGAAAATATAGGTTTAAGTGAATCATTATAACCATCAGTAAGTATTCTTAATTACTATTCTGGATGTAAATAAATAATGTAAAAAGTTATTGGATAAATGAGTTTTAGTGATATTTTTAGTACTGTTAAATATTTTCCAGATAATGGTATATTATTATTTTTTATTAAAGAATAATTCTTTAGATATGATGAATTTGAATTGAAAATGTAGAATTTAAAAGCATAAATTGATAGATTCTTTAATTAGTAAAGATCAGTATCTTAACATGAAAAGTAAAGTAGAATTACATAAAAATCAGCAATTATTGATTAGTTATATCTTAGTTAAAGATGTCATACCTAAATGGATGAAAGTACTGATAGTTTTAAATCACATTAAGTTTCAACTTATTCTAAAATAAACACTCCAATTAATAATTAAAGAAATTTATAAGCAAAGGTTGATGAAATAAAATAATTATATTCTGATAGAGTTAAAACTTAATAAAAATTATAGAAACAATAGGAGAATAGTCTAAATAATATACAAAGATCCTTTTCTGAATTAGCTAGTTTCAAAAAATAGACTGCTCTAAGTGCATTAAGATTATAATAGGGCTTGTTTGATTCAAGAGTAACAAAAAAATTATAATAATCTTAGTAGCAATAAATACAAGAATCACAACAAGTTCAAAAATGATATCATTTTTTTTTATTTCTAATAATTATTTATATATCATAATTATTATTATTATTTTTAAATAAAATTTATTCTAAATAATACTTTAACTTCATTTAATCCAATTAAGAATTTCTTATTATCTTATGACTATTATTTCTAAATATTTATTATGGTCTTATTTTAATTCTTATTTTAGAAATAATATTAAAAGATAACAAATAAAATTAAGAATAAGTCTCTTTATTTGTTTGTTTTTAAGATTTATTTATTTAATTAAATAATGCAGAGATTATAGGGTGCCACACTTGGTTTGTGGAATAGCTTAACTCCAGTTCCTTAGTATGCATTTGCTACACTCAATCTTAAATAATTGAAGCAAAGAATGAAGTCTGTAGGATCAATTAGAAAGATCACCAAGGCCATGAAGATGGTTGCTGCTTCAAAAATGAAACAGGATGTTTAAAGACTTGAGAATGGCAAACACTTTGGTATACGTTCTATTTAGGATTTGTTTGCAAATGAAACATACTTATAGAAAAAACAATTGACATTCAAAATAAATAAGACACTTTTGGTTCCCATTACATCAGACAAAGGACTTTGTGGTGGCATTAATTCATCAATAATTAGAGAAACACGTTAAGTAGTCAGACAAAATCGTAATGCTTACAAACTATTCTTGATTGGTGAAAAAGTATATTAATTTTTTTAATTCCATTTTAGTCCCTTGGAGCATTACAAAGAGCATTCCCTGAATTACTTACATAGGCAATTACAGCTATTTAAACACCTATAAATTTTATTAATTCATCTTCAATTGCTCATTAGATTTAATTGAATGTAACAGATGATGTTGATTAAATATCAATCATTTTCAATTAATTTAAGAATGTTGTTTAATAAATAGTCAAAAGAGTTGATTTATTAAATAGAAAGAATTTCATTGCTTAATTCAGATTAGTAACTAAATATGATACAGCTGAACCAGAAAAAGAATTTGTTTAAAATTATATGTATGAATATTATGTAGCAACTGCTTTTTATCATGCCATGTTAAATAGTTTGGCTAGTGAAACATCATCAAGAATGAATGCTATGGAGAATGCTTCTAAAAATGCTGGTGAAATGCTTGACAAATTGACACTTGAATACAATAAGGTCAGATAAGCTAAAATCACAGTTGAGTTATGTGAAATCATTTCAGGAGCTTCAGCTGTCTGATATTAAATTATTTAGAACATTTATATTAATAATTAAATCTGTTTTTTATGCTTATTATATAAATTTGTGTCTTTTCATTTTGTTCTAAGAACTTCAGTCTCAATTTTTCTTCTATTTGTCAATTTACCTAGATATTTCTCAAACTATTCAGCAGTAATATCTACAGCATCATATCCAGCAACATTATGAATTATTTCATCAATATCCTTTTATGAAAAATTAAGATGCAATTCATCTGAAATCTTTTTCAAATCATCTTTATCTAAAGTACCTTTACCATCAATATCTACTAATGTAAATAATTATTCTCTTCCTTTCTAATCAAATAAATTACCCTAAAAGATTATATATAATTAAAAATTACCAATTTATTAGACAACTCTCTAACAAATTCTTCAAAATCAACACCACCATCTCCATGTTAATCAGATACTTATTATAAAGTATTAGCTACTATAGGACTCTTTTCAACCAATCCCAAATGTTATGCTGTTATCATTACATCTTTCAAATCTATTCTTCTTGTTCTTGGATTACAATACAAATTAAATAATCTGTAAAGCTCTAAGATATCATCATTTGTCAATGTTGTATGATTCTTAACCCAAGGCTTTTGAAGTAAAGCGATCTCATCTTTATCTAAATTTTATTGATTCATTAAATTAAAGATATTTTTTATTAATATTCCTTATAAACATTATTTAATATAATAANCCTGAATTACTTACATAGGCAATTACAGCTATTTAAACACCTATAAATTTTATTAATTCATCTTCAATTGCTCATTAGATTTAATTGAATGTAACAGATGATGTTGATTAAATATCAATCATTTTCAATTAATTTAAGAATGTTGTTTAATAAATAGTCAAAAGAGTTGATTTATTAAATAGAAAGAATTTCATTGCTTAATTCAGATTAGTAACTAAATATGATACAGCTGAACCAGAAAAAGAATTTGTTTAAAATTATATGTATGAATATTATGTAGCAACTGCTTTTTATCATGCCATGTTAAATAGTTTGGCTAGTGAAACATCATCAAGAATGAATGCTATGGAGAATGCTTCTAAAAATGCTGGTGAAATGCTTGACAAATTGACACTTGAATACAATAAGGTCAGATAAGCTAAAATCACAGTTGAGTTATGTGAAATCATTTCAGGAGCTTCAGCTGTCTGATATATTATCAAATCATATAGAACAATTATATTAATAATTAAATCTGTTTTTATGCTTATTATATAAACTGTTTTTTTTCATTTGGTTCTGAGAACTTCAGTCTCAATTTTTCTTCTATTTGTCAATTTACCTAGATATTTCTCAAACTATTCAGCAGTAATATCTACAGCATCATATCCAGCAACATTATGAATTATTTCATCAATATCCTTTTATGAAAAATTAAGATGTAATTCTTCTGAAATCTTTTTCAAATCATCTTTATCTAAGGTACCTTTACCATCTATATCCACTAATGTGAATAGTTATTCTCTTCCTTTCTAATCAAATAAATTGCCCTAAAAGATTTTATACAATCAAAAATTACCAATTTATTAGTCAACTCTCTAACAAATTCTTCAAAATCAACACCACCATCTCCATGTTAATCAGATACTTATTATAAAGTATTAGCTACTATAGGACTCTTTTCAACCAATCCCAAATGTTATGCTGTTATCATTACATCTTTCAAATCAATTCTTCTTGTTCTGGGATTACAATACAAATTAAATAATCTGTAAAGCTCTAAGATATCATCATTTGTTAATGTTGTGTGATTCTTAACCCAAGGCTTTTAAAGTAAAGCAATCTCATCTTTATCTAAATTTTATTGATTCATTAAATTTAAGATATTTTTAATAAATATTTATTTTAATATAATACCTTTGTATTACAAAAATATGCCATTATAATTTTAAAATAAACTTCAATAAATTCTCATCATTTTAGTTATTTATATATATAAAAAGATATTAATATATATAATCAATTAATTAAATAAATTTATGAATTTTTCACTTAATAAAAATAATGAATTTTATTATATAAATCATTAGTAAAAATTTTGTGTATAATTTCTTACATAATCCTATGAATTATAATCCGAATCTGATTCCTATTAATCGAAGTCTTCTACTACAAAGTGAACTTTTCTTGCTTTTCTAATCTTCTTCTAATGATAATTTAAAAATAATTTTGTCATCAATCCTGGTACTTTAGTTATCTCTTATTCTAAATTTGGATTTAATCGTAATATTTAATCAAAATCATCTATAAATAAAGTATGAGCCTTATCTACTATTATTGGAGATAATATATCACAATATTTTTCAACAAATAATAAGATCTATAAAATATTTGAGATGTCTAATTTAGATATAATATCTTCTTCACACTTTTATTTTAAATCCATTATCATATATTCATCTGCCAATAACATTAAATCACATGCATCTGCAATATTATCAGGGAACTATCAAAATTATTATTTTATTTAAATACTTCTTTCCAATATCCACTATATATCCAACCTAACATCAATTTAAACAATTCAGGTTTTTTATATTCTACTTTTATTATACTCTATGTACTCTCCATAAGATTAGATGAAAACATTCCATTAAATTTTGGAGATCGACAAGACAATATACATTTATGTAATGGAAGTACCTATTTATATATAAATATATTGAAATCATTACTATTTCATCATTAATCTTAAGAATTACATCACTAAATATTCCCCCTTAAAATAAGTTTTATAATGATGTTTTTAAAGGATTTTGAACCATCTGATTAAATTCATTTGTATGTATCACTTTAACTAAACTTGCAGTCATAATATTAGTTTCAGGCTAAATCATTAATCAATCAAATACTCTAATATCTCTTCCTAATGATTAAAATCGAAGTTATTTATAATTTAAACCTGTTATACCACAAAATTCTAAACTATACGATAAAAATGTTCTAGGTTTTGTGAGTGGTAGTCTGATAGAATTGTTCTTTAGAATAATAACTTGATTCTTTGAAGAATTCATTAAATCTTCACCAGCTTCAAAAATTATATCTAATTAATCTGATCCTCTCTTTTTTAACATTAATAATTCTAAAATATATAATTACTTTAATTAATAATTACTAAATTTATTTATTTATTAAATTAATTTACACATTTTTACTTGTTCTCTAAGTCATTATTTAAATATTGAATTATTTATAATTTATATTAGAATATAAAATAATAATCAAATTTTCATATAATAAATAGATATAATTCTATTATTCATGATAGAATTCATGTAATCAGAATTGTTTGTAAGGATTTAATTATGAAATATATAAATTTATTGCCCTTAAACCTTCATAATATAATAATTAATCTATTTTAAATAAAGTATTCTCTTATTGATTTATAAAATTGAATTACTTGTTAGAATCATATAATAAATAAGATCAAAAATATATGTATCAATAAATTAAAAAAATTACTTCAAAATTTATACTATTAAATTAATATTTAAATCAACTAATAATAATGAATATATAAAAAGTAACTAATAAAACTATTCATAATTTGATCAAATTCTGATTTAAATATTTTCTTCCTTCATTATTCATATAATAAGACTTGACAGCTTTAAAATTTATATAATTTCAAGATATATCTTAATCATTTTAAAATATTATTATATTTTTCACCTTTTTATTTCTATTATTTTTATATAATTTAACTGTTTTTCATTTTTCTTTTCATAAATATGTTATATTATTTAAATAATCATTTAAATAATACTCAGTATTCATAATATTTACTTCATTATATTTTATAGTAAAATCTTTAATCTTTTAAATTTAAAGTGTTAATTATAGATATGAGATTAATAAAATTAGAAATTTATGAACTTAGAATTTTATAATATAATAATTATTATTTAAAGAATAAATGTAATAATAATCTGTTCCAATTACAAGATTATAAAGAGAATTTCGTTTGAAACCACTTGAGTTCTCATCTCCTTAGAAGGAGAATATACAAAGGATAGCATCTAGATATCCTGAAAGTGCAGATTATAATAGCAATAATGGTAAATATTAGGCTAATTTATCATTGCCTGCACTGCCTCCTTTAAAAAAGTTGAGCAAGATTGAGTAGACAGTTTCAATTTATAAGGGTAAGGCTGCTCGTTTGCCATCTATATAATTTACTGCAAGTGAGTAGTAATTATAAAGAAAAAAATAAATTTCAGAAATAGAAGGAATGAGGAAATCAATAACACCTGAGAAAAGATAAGGCAAAAGAAATTCTATGATATTTGCAATGAGAACTAAGGCTGGTTGTTAACCAAATAAAGCAACAAAAATAAATTAAGATGCGGCAATTGTTTGTCCAAAAAATGTTGAAAAGTAAAATACAATATATTAATAATAGTGTTGGATATAAGTTGTTTGCAGTTTGTGATGGACATGGCTTAAATGGTCATATGGTTTCAAATTAAATAAAATAATAATTACCTAAACACTTAGGTAGGTTATTGAAAGATGCAGAGAACATCGAGAATTAGATTCAAAAAGCATTTACAATAACTAATAGGGAATTATGGAATTCTGAAATTGATACTAATCTATCAGGTTCAACTACAGTATCATTATTGATAACTAAGGATCTTGTAATTAAATTATTATATTGTAGATCTATTCAGCAAATGTAGGAGACTCTAGAGCAATAATGTGTAGATTTGATGATGGATGGAAAGTTGTTCCTTTAAGTAGAGATCATAAACCTGATGATCCTGAAGAAAAAAAAAAAATTTAAGAGGCTGGAGGACGAGTTGAATAATAAAAAGGTGTAGATGTGTATTAAATTAATAGATTTGCATGGAAATCCAATAGGACCATTTCGAGTTTGGCTTTCCTATATATAAGCTCCAGGATTGGCAATGTCTAGATCACTAGGAGATAAAGTGGGTGCTTAGGCAGGAGTGACTGCAGAACCAGAAATTAAATAATATGCTATAACTGGATAGGATCACTTTATTGTTGTGGCTTCAGATGGAGTATGGGAATACTTAAGCAATGAAGAAGTATATTAAAATTCAATTAGGTAATGGATATGGTTATTCCCTACTTGGAAAAAGATAATCCAGATTAAGCAGCTGAACGTATAATCGTAGAAGCCACACAAGCATGGAGAAGAGTAAATTAGATATTAAATTTTAGAATAGTTTAGCTAGAGACGACATTACTTGTATAGTTATATTCTTATAAAAGTGAAATAATAATTTATTATAATTTACACATTCTAAAACTCTCAAATATATAATAATCAATTAATGAAAAATCTTCTAAATATTATAATCATTATTAGTTTAAGAATAATTATAATTGATAATTACTTAAATTAAGATTTATTTGATTATATTTTTTCTATTATTTCTTAATTATATATCATCAGTTTTAATAAGATATTTTACACAATAAGAATATACTAAAATTATGGATTTAGAGTTTTGATTAAAAAGAGTTTATGAAATCCTGAAAGATTTATTATGAAAAAATAAATATATTTTTTATAGATATATATAATTAATTAAAATGAAACCATCAGCTTAACCTCCTCGTTCAAATTAATATAGGGCAAATTCTCGAGAGGGTAGACTCAATTTTGCTCAACAAGCAGAAATGAATCTTCGTGGAGATTATAAACCTTAAGTACCTTAAGAGCCTTAAAGGCCTATATAAAGAAGTAATAGTTATAGTCGAAACAATCCAAATCGTCCAGCTACTTAAGAGGAAATTAGATCAGCTTTAACTTTATTAAAAGCAAAAAGGGATAGAGATAGAAAATATACTTAATTCACAGAAGATGTACCAGATCGAGACATTTACTAAGCACCTTCTTTAATGAAAGCTTAAAGTTATTAGCCTCAAACAATATCATATGAAGATATTGTAGCTAAAGAGGATAAGAAGCCTATTGAGATTAATGAATTTGATGATGATGATGAGGATTTAATTGAATGTCCTGATGGTTGTGGAAGGAAATTTAAAAGGTCTGCTTTGTAAAAACATATTAAAATTTGCAAGAAGGTATTTCAAGAGAAGAGAAAAGCATTCGATACTAAAGAGCAACGAATAATCAATTAAGATCATGCTAAATTATTATAGAAATAATAGTAGGAAGAATAGATTTGTAATTTATTGCATTTATTGAAGAATAACAATAACAATAGAAAAAAAAATAACCCTAAACTAAAATTGATGATAGACCAATTTAAGGTTAAAAAAAGCCTAAATGGAAATAACAATCTGAATAATTCAGAGCAGCTATGAAATTAAATAAAGGAGTGCCACTTAGTCAATAGGAATAAGTACATGAATCACTAAGTCTAGGTTGCCATAGAAGAAGTAGATGATAGAGTATAGTGTGAACATTGTGGTAGAAAATTTAATGAGTAAACAGCTTTGAAACATATTCCATCATGTAAAGAAAAGGCTATGATAACTTAAATGAAAAAGAAATCTCAATAGATGTTACCACCTTCATAAAATACTATAAAGTCTCAGTTTAATGCAACTAATAATTTCCAAAAATAATAATAATAACCTTAATAATAATAATAATAAACATAAAATAATAGAAATAATATTAACTTAAATGGTACAAATAATACATTCACAAATACTTAAACTGGGTCAAGAAGGCCTCCTCCTTCTTCTTCAAAAAAGTATTGAATATAATTAATTATATTTATAATTTATAATCAATGTAAATAATCAACATTCTTCAAATATTTCATATAACTTCCTACATCAAAATTTGATGCTGTTTGATTAGCAGAAGAATTGTTGTGAATTGGGATTTTTTATGCTGACTTAGGTTTATCCACTTTATTTTTTTATACAGGCTTAGCAGGTATTGCTGTTGTTTAAGAGAATCCTTATGTATTATTTTATGCTATTTCAGATCTTAAATGAGATAAAGTCTTATGCATTTAAGTTAATTAATTTTTCTCTTATTCAATTTATATTTTTTCTTATTGATTTTATGCTACTTATTAATGTAATTCAAGTTTTTGTCTTTAAATTGTCTCTTTTTCTTATTAATATATATTTCTAAATTCTTATACATTATTAATTTCTTTATGATAAAGTTACTCTTTTTCATTAATTTCTTTTAATTTTTATAATAATTATTATCTTTCCCCTTCAATTAAACTTAATTTTCTAGAATATTCAGAATGTAAACTAGTAACTTAATTACTTTTCATATCTAAATCTCTTTATAATGCTATAAGTTGCATTTCTTTAGCTCCATTTTTTTATTATTATTTTTCAATATCTGAATATTTTTATTAAATAATCTAATTATTTTTTTAAGTAAATTCATGATATTCACTCTTTTACTATTCAAATAATTATCTTTCTAAATCCAATTATCTTAATTTACTTTAAGCTTATGAATTCATTTCATTTTTTAACAACTCAAGTTCATTTCTATATAATAATAAATCAATATTTACTTTTATCTTTGTATAAACATGTTCTCTTATTCTAATCGTTTTTTAGTTTCTATTTCTAATGTTCTTAAAGATTCCTTGATATCTTATAATAGTTATTTCTCACTCTATAATGATCTCTTATCTCCTTCCATTGATGCAAGAAATAATTACTCTCTTCTACTAATATCATCTTAAATATTTTAAAGTCTTCTCTTTTCATTTTCAATATATGATTTCTCTTTTTCTATATAAGTTTCTTAATCATTAATTTCATTTTATTTCTTTTCTAATTATCTCAACTTCTCTTAAGTTTATTATTCATTTTTTTAATATAATTAATTTTTAAGAGTTTCCAATTCTTTAGCACTATCTTTTATTTTATCTGCAAGATGATCTAATTATTTCTATTCACCTAATTATTATCTCATAATTTCATTCTAATTATTTATTAATTTAATATAATTACTTCCAATTTTACAGCATCAACAGCTCTTTATTTTTCTCTTTCATAATCATTTTTTAATTATTCTCTTTCTTTTATGAAATTTCTTTCAACTTCTAATTTTTCATTAATTACTCTTTATCTCTCCCTTTTTTCTATTTCTAATTCATCTTAAAGTTTCTATTTATCATTCTTTATTGCTTATAAATCATCTTATAATTTATCTTTTTCTAATTTCAATTATTTTATTTCATCTTGAAATTTTTGAACATTCAGATTTATTGGTGCAGTTATTTGTATTTCTGGTTATTTACTTTATTTCATTGAATAATCAGACTAAACTGATTGTTTTTCTACTTCTATTTATTAGGTATTATTTGCAATAGGATCTTAACTTGAATTAATATCACTTTTCTAAGGTTGACCCTTATTTTAGGATAACATTCTCATTTTTTATCTTCTACTCTATCCCATTGAAATTTCCATGTTATTACTTGTATCTTCAATTTATGGAGGAGGTGGAGGCAAATCCTTATTAACAGTAGTTTTTGGTAGTTAGAAAAGATCAGCCATTTTTTGTTTTTTTGATTCATCTATAACAGCAGTTTATGGTCTTTGTCTTGGTACAAAGGAAGTTTGTCTATCAACAGGAGAATCTTGAGATTTGAGTATACTATCAAATTCATAGGGATCATTAGCTATTTTTTGTGTCTCCAATTTCCTTCATTTAATAAAAATTCTATTACGGTGGATCCATAAAAGATCTTCTGTTTCTTTCTCTTGTACTCTATGGCTTAATATCATTATTAAGATCTATTTGCTCCAATAAATCATCAATATCCATATAAATAATTAATTATATTCAGATTTGTTAAAAATGTGTTCTAAATTTATTTGACTGCTCCAATATCATATTGTATTTCTCATTCATTCTTAGTAATCTTACTTTTATAAATAAATATTTAATACAATTTAATTCTTCTCTTGAATTTTTTAAAGGATCATTACATTCCTTAATTTCCTATGATTATGATCTCACTTTTGGTTTAGGTTTAGCAGATTTTGGAGAATTTCTAGGTGAAATCTTAAAATTTTATGAAGTATTTAGATTTCTATAAGTATTCACAGTTTATTTTAACTTTTATTCAGATTCTACTATTTTTTTGTTTTATTATCTTTGATCATAAACTGGTTTTGATCCTTGACTATTTCTATTTTATTATGTTTTCTTTTAAATAATTTAAACAGGTTTTCGTTCTTATTCCATTACAATTTCTTAGTCTAATTTAGCAATATCATTTAATAATTGTTATTTCTTATTTTACAATTATTAATGAAATTATTATTTTAATATATTTACTTTATTTGTTATTGGTTTAATTTATGTTTAAGGTGGTTAATCTATTGATTTTCTTCTGAAATTTTATGAACTTCTTGATAAATCAATTAATTATGATTATGCCGTAGAAGAATCAATTTATTATTTTTTTATTGCACTCTTTATTGTAGTCTATTTTGATTCATAGAATTCCTTTGGTTTTTATTTTGCTTTATCTTTTGTTTTTTTTATTTAATCCTTGATGATTTTTTGCCTTTGACAATAAGCTCGATCAGCTTCATCAGGAGCCATTTGACTATAGGTGTTAGTTTTGAGAATTTTATCATCTTCACTATTTCCTCTATTATTTACAGAAGTGAATGTAGTTTAATTATTATAAATAGCACTATTAGCATAAATATTAATAATCTTAGAAGGTGATTATTCATTTTCTTCTGTGGATTTAAGAGGACTAATTTAATCCATTTAGTATTGTATTTAAGGCTATTTCTACTTAATTCTCAATGCAGAACCATTAGTGAAAGCAGAAGCCTACACTCTAGTCAAAGGAGAAGCTGACATATTAAATTAACTTATTTATTATATATATACAATTTGTTATATAATAACATGTTGACAAAATGGAATAATATATAAATTTATAGGTAATTATGTACATTATCATAGTTCTGTAAATAGACTTTATTTCTCTTATTATCGACTAGGATAATAATGAGCAGGAGTTCTTTTTTTAATTCTTCCAGTATCAAGATACTTCTTTTTTGCATAGAATGCCAAAATAAGTAAGATGACTCCAATTGCTAAATAAGAGAATTTAATTCCACCACCACTTGCTTTCTTTTGTGTAATCTATACTTTTTTAGAAGTAACTTATTATTATTATGGTGTTTCATTATCATTTGATTTATTGGCATCTTAATTTTGAGTAATAGATTATTCTTCTTATTGACAGTTTACTTCTATTGGACCCAAATAAACACTAGAATAAATATAGATATTATACCCATCTTAACATTCATCTCCAGATATTTTTCTATATCCTTGACTTTTCATATAAGTTCCTTTACATTATTTAGGTTTAATCTCTTTCATTGGAATACAATTAGAATAAACATCTCTTTTGAATCCAACATCACATTCCCAATCAGCCTTAGTGCATGGACAATTTTCTGTTTATACTGGAAGATTAGGTTCTTTATTATAACATTATGCTCTCTATTTTCTTCTTATATACTTTTCTCTTCTTCCAAATAAACACTTATCTCCAGCATAATTAGTTGGATACCAGAATTCATAATCAGAATCTTATTCTCCAGGATTATCAAATCCTTAACATTCTCTAACCATAATTTAATTGATATCTAATGATACAACTATTCCTTTTAATGCACTTGAAGTAAAATCATCTTCCTTTGCAACTCCAAGAGTTTTACTATCAGATATTCCATGAAATATAAACTTACCATTTTTATATACAACATTTGTTATATCCATAGTAACATTCATCTTTATCTTCTTAAATGTTAAACCTTCATCCCAAGTATATAAGATTTCACTTGCTTATTCTTCATCACTTACAAATACAATTAGTCCTGTATTTTCAGCAATATCATAAATATGCATTCCATCTAATATTTCAAACCAAGTGTGTCCTCCATCTCTACTTAAATAAGTTTTATATTCATTTCCTAAATAAATTCCAGTATTTCCAGTTCCAATTGTAATATATGAATGACTTACAATTCTATTTCTAGGTGCTTCACTTCTTCCTAATAAATGTAATGAACAATCTCCATTACATTATATAGGTTATCCTTTATAATCATATTTTGGAGCTTTGATAGCATGCCACTCTCCTCCTTATTCAAAAGTTATTCTACTTTATTTATAATTTTCTAATCTTTTAATACCATCTGTATTTTTTGTTGATCTTCTTAACTTAAATTTCTCAAATTCACCATTATCATAAATATTTGCTATGTAAATACCCCTCATAATCAATTCAAAATCACAATTTCCAGTATCTAAACTTCTGACATTATTTAACAATGATAATGTATATTTAGTACCAGTTGTATCACTTTAATATATATTCATTATTTTTGGCATGTCTTCCAAATGAGATATTGATATAAAAATAGATCCATTTACAGTATCCAATACAGTAAATGTATATTTTTAATGATCTTCAATTGGTAATACTAATTCTACTGGAGTAAGACTTCCTTATTTAATTACTTCAAGATCATAACCTTTACTAAAAGGATCAGCATCAATCAAAATAAATAAATACTCTTTAGTCTAATAAAATCCATAAGAATTATTTCTCAATAAGTTTGTAGTTTTAAAGTAATCATCACTATAACTAACCTATACGTGGCCTTAATCACTTAAATAAGATGCTACAATTCTTGAATCTGGCACTTCTGGCAATTCAATCAACTTATCCCATATTGCATCTTTAGTTCTATTCAATACTAGTCTCCAATTACTTCCAAAATCATTACTTACATACAATCTAGAATTCAATAAAGATCTTCATACTATTTTTTATATTTCTCTTTACACAAATTTCCACTTGTAGCATTACATCTAAACTCTTTAAATGCCATTAAACTATGGGCTTCTAATGGATTTAACCTGAAATCATGCAAAGTCTTTTGATGCTTAAATTTTTAATACGTTTTCCCACAATTCTAAGTCACATAAGAAGTATCGAAATCACCTAATAGATAAAGTACTTAAGAATCTGCTTCTGATTGTAATATTTCTCTTATGGTTAACTAGAATGAATAATTCATAATTACATTTGGTATTAACTTTGGCATTTCAGATGTATAATTTTTGTATAGCATACCTTTTGCACTAAGAATGAAGGTTTCAGATTTACACCATACAACTTGTTCAAGTGGTGAATCCAAAATTTTTTATGAAAACACCACTTGTAGCAATAATAATGTTAACATAATTAATTTATAAACAGAAGAGTCAAATATCTTTTAAGATAAATATATTTATTGAAATAAATGTTAAGTTCTAAGGCTGGAATTGATCATGTGTTACGTTAATTCACCAATAAAAGAGTTTTAATTAGAGTTGATTTCAATGTGCCCATTAAAGAAGGAAAAGTGAAGAACACAACAAGAATCTAAGGAGCCATCCCTACATTAAAAAAGATTTTAGAATAGAATCCAAAGAATGTGACATTAATGTCTCATATGGGTAGACCTGATGGAAAAAGGTAATATAAGATATTAATTTTATAGAGTTGAAAAGGATTCACTTAAGATTGTTGTTCCTAAATTAGAGGAATTATTGGGTACTAAAGTTAACTTTGTTAATGATTGTGTTGGTTCAGAAGCTCTTGAAGCTTCAAATGCTGGAAATGGATAGATCAATTTATTAGAAAATCTTAGATTCCACATTTAAGAAGAAGGAAAAGGTCTTGATGCAAATGGAGCTAAGATTAAAGCAGACAAAGAGAGTGTTAAGAAATTTAGAAAGGAATTATCATCTTTGGGTGATATTTATGTTAATGATGCATTTGGTACAGCACATAGAGCTCATTCATCTATGGTTGGAATTGATCATAAAATTAGAGTTGCTGGTTATTTAATGAAGAAAGAACTTGATTATTTTGCTAAAGCTTTAGAAACACCATAAAGACCATTCCTTGTTATCTTAGGAGGAGCTAAAGTAGCAGACAAAATTTAATTGATTAAATCTATGCTTGATAAAGTAGATGAAATGATTATTGGTGGAGGTATGGCTTTTACATTCCTTAAAAAAATATATAATGTTCCAATTGGAAAATCACTCTTTGATGAAGAAGGATATAAAATTGTTGATGAAATTATTGCTAAAGCTAAAGAAAAGAATGTTAAAATTCATTTACCTACTGATTTTGTATGTGGTACTGGATTAGATGCTTCAAGTCCTGTTGCATTACATGATCTTAAATCAGGAATTCCAGATGGATGGTTAGGTTTAGATGCTGGATAATTGACATAAAGAGAAAATGCTGATGCTATTGGAAGAGCTAAGACAAGTATAATTAAAATATATATTTTAATTAGTTGTTTGGAATGGACCTTAAGGTGCTTTTGAAATTGAATAATTCAAAAATGGATCAGTTAGTATGTTGAATGCTTTGGTTAAATAAACATAAAATGGAGCTACAACTATTGTTGGTGGTGGAGACACAGTCAATCTTGTTGGTGCTAATAAGGCAAATGATAAACTTAGTCATGTATCTACAGGTGGTGGTGCATCTTTGGAATTATTGGAAGGTAAGATCTTACCAGGTGTAGAATATCTTACAAATATAAAAGATTTATGATCATAACATTATATTCATTCAAAAGTTAATATTAACATTTTTTTAATGATTATTATGATAATTATAAATGATAATATTCCTTTATTATAAAATCCTTAAATTCTCTTAATATAGTAAATAGATTTAGCATAATTGTAAATAAAAATGAATATATATAAATGGTATTAATATTCTTATTTAAATTTCTGAGTATATTAATGTACATCATATATAATTGTGGTCTAAAATGGAATATTTAGATATCATCAATATTTATTAGGATTATTGTATAAAGAAAGCATGCAAAAGGAATAAGATTGAGCTTTTCTTTAGACTTTAAGATTAAATAAGAGTAATAATAATAGTTTAGATAACATATTTGATAAATAGTTATAAGATGAAGATAATATCTATTATTAATTACAAAAATAAGTTAATATTTTATTATATCATTATCTGATTGATTAATCACATTTAATGCATATCATTTGAAAGTGACGGTATTTAATTACGCACAACACTTAAAATAAAATCAGAATAATTTATATTCAAAATTAAAATGACATCATCAAGAATCTTGTTGCTCGTTCTTGTCGCTACAGCATCTGCTTTCACATATAATGAGGCAATTGCTAAAGAGTATGCAGCATTGTCTTTTGCTTCCTATTGTCCAAATGCAGCAATCCATAATTGGTCTGTTGGCTATGTTAGTAGATCATATCCAGATTTAACAAACATTGAAGTTTTTGAGAATCTTGTTAGTGTAAGACTTTAATATTAATTTATAGGGAACAAAAGGATATATTGCATATAACAAAAAAGAATCAGCTATTGTAGTTATTTTCAGAGGATCATCCAATATTCAAAACTGGATTGAAAACATTTCTTTTGGAAAAACAGATTATAATACAGCATGTAAATGCAAAGTACACACTGGATTCCATGATGCTTTCTTGTCTCTTAAACCAAAACTTGATACATTATTCCCAGGATATGTTACTAAATACCCATATGCTGCTATTCATGTTGGTGGACATAGTTTAGGTGGTGCCATGGCTACATTATATGCCTTATAATTAGCTGAATAAGGAAAAACAGTTCATTTGTTCAGTTATGGTTCACCAAGAGTAGGAGATCCAGATTTCTATGATTGGTTCACTAAATATACAAAAATAACTCATTTCAGAGTTGTACACTAAAACGACACTGTTCCTCATGTATAAAAAATATTTATATTATATAGCTTCCATTGTATGCTATGGGATTCTATCATTAAGATAGAGAAATCTGGTATCATGATGGAACTCACACTGTTTGTGCAGCCACTAGAGGAGAAGATAAAACTTGCTCATACACTGTCAAATCTACTTCTAATGCTGATCATAGCACTTACATTGGATTAAGTTCATCAGTTGATTGCTGATTTTATTTACATCAAAAAGTTATTAAATTAATAGTATTTAAAATATTTATTAGATAACCTAATCTAATCAAATCTAATTTTTAATTATAATATTATATTAAACATCTATAATATATATTTATTATTAAAACAATATTCATTCATTTAATCCACGATAATGCATTTCTATTCCTTCGGTTTATTAGTTACTAATCTCATTATTCTCATATTTTGATCTTAATTTATACATTAATTTTATACATAATTGTATTTCTTCTCATTTTGACAAATAATATAAGAGCAATAATTAAAATGATCATTACTATACATATTCCAATCCATTAATAATTAAATGATATACTATTCTCTTAGATCATTATTTATTATTAATTCCATTTAATTTAATTTATTTCATAAAAATAGTCTAATTAAATTTTTTATTCATCTTTATATAATAAAACATCCACTAAAAATATATTAAATAATATAAATTACCAGTAGCTAAAATAGTAAAAACAAAGTTTCTTTATTTTTGCCATTTCATATTAGAAAGAGGTACTTAAATCTATAGTGATGTTTCATTATCAGTATAATTTGTAATAACACTAATTTAATTGGATGGTTCTGAACAATAATCAAGAAGTAAATCATCATCCTCATTTTTTTCTTGTAATATAACAAAATATTCAATTTATTTCATTTCAAAAATTTCTGTTTGATTTTTTTTAATGTATTATAAAGGTGCAAATTCAATAAATAATGTTAAAGTATCATCATGATTGTCTGTAATATTAGGTGTTAAATAGCCCTAAAGTCCTGGGAAGAATTAATCATAAGGGATTTCATCTTTCTCATCTACATAATAGACTCTTATTGTATATAAGGCATTTTATATTTTACTATTAAGTGATTTAATTAAGTCAAATTTTAAATATATAAAATCTGTACCGTCTATTTTATCAAAGAATCCAAATACTTATTTATTTTACCTAATATCTAATTTATTATCATATTGACCTAAACTTAACATTCCTAAGTCTTTTCCAGCATAAACAGAAAAGATTCCATTACAAAATTACATTTCATAAAATAGATATCCAAACTTCTATTATAAAGCCCAATATGAACTTTGATATAATTAATTTGTTCCAAGTTATTTAATTTTTGGTATTAATGGTCTAAGATCTGAAGTTCCAATTTAAATTTAATAATATTGTTCAAATTAAGCTTAATTTTATAATATAATCTTATATGTGGTATCAGTATCTATATATTCATTTTAGATCAAATTAGATAATATTGTCTATTTAATAGGTAGCAATTATAATTATGTAGTATTTTGATAGACTTTAATTAATGGTAGAGCTCTATTTTTTTAATTGGTTAGTATATCATTATAATTTTGTTAAACTTAAATGGAAATTGTAAATGTCTTAGATGTATTTTTTAATGGAAAAATTTCTTGATTCAAGTAATAAATTTCTTTTTCACTTTAAGCTTTAAGTGTAAAAAATACAGGATAAATTGAACTAGATTATATGATATATTTACTAAATATAATTCATTTGGTCAATCTCTGTAAAATATTAAATACTAAAATAAGAACTGTATATAGCTTCAAAATTAATTTTCAAATAGAATTCTTTTTAGTTTGTTATATTAAATGTATTATTGTAATTATCAGGTCGAATATTAAGTAAAATTAAAGTACTAAAATTACTTTCTTAGTCGAGATTCTCAAAAGAATAGGTACAAATAAGTTAGCCACTGAATAAATTAATCTAAAGTATTGTTTGTTCACTATTTGGATTAAGAGTAAATGTAACTGTTTTGTTATATTCAAGTGAATATTAAAATAATGTTTGAGGTTCTAAAAATATATCAGTTTCATTATTATTAACTTAAACTGTAACAATTTCAGATGTATATGTTTTAAGTGCTATTATTAAAACATTATCTTATTTTAAAGATTCAGTAGTAAAATATTTTTAATAACCTCTTCCAAAATTATTATATTTAAATGTTGTTATATCTTGACTATATGAATTAAATTTAGCTGATATTTGATCAGTTTCATCTACATAGAAATAAGCTGTTTCAGAATGTGATTATACAAAGATCATAAATGGTGTTGTTTATTGATATGATTGTAATTTTAAAAAGACTGTATAATTTGAACCAACATAACTATTTTAATAATTAATAATTACAATTTATATGGTTAATTTTGGAATATATCATATGCCTCAACATTTTTTAGATGATATTAAATTGCAAATTAACATTCCTAATAACCTTGAACTCCAACACTAATTAATATAATTAATATTTTACTAATAATCTCCAGGTAAATTAGGATCAATATTATTACCAGGTTCAATAATAAGTACATCACTATATAGATCAAAAGATCCCCAATCAAAATAATTATGATTTGGAAATTTAGATTTAGATACTATTAAATCTGCATCACAATTAACATCTGGTTTAAGCATAATCATAAGATTAGTATCATTATTGTTTACATGTATTTTATAGAATTTATATCCATTTTATATTAATAATCCTTCTTAGATTTCTGATTCTCTTAACATTATTAATTTTGAATTATATTAAATTGTATAATCATAGAAATTGCTATTAATATCTACCATTTAATTTCTAAGAACAACAACTGTTATTTTGATTATACATTTATCAATACAATTAAAATTTTCAATTTCATCTTAAGAAAAGTATATTGAAGCTTAAGAACTAACTTTACGATTTTTAGAAACTTTATCATATTAATTAGCATTTGGTTAATTAGAATTCAAAGTTGTAACTATTTTAGCAAATATTGTTAATTCTCCATAATAACTAAAAGCTAATATATTAACCTCTTAACCTTAACAATATAAATAAAAGTAATCTTCACCTATTGGTAATACTTTTGTTATTGGTTAATCTTCTTTAAGTTAAATTTCAGATTTATCAATTTTTGAGATTAATATAGAATAAAATGTATCAAATTTGCTTGAGATATAAAACTAAAAATATTCTGAACACATATTTTATTAATTTAAACAATAATTCTCTTCATTTTACTAAACAACAATAGTACTATTATTTTAATAATATCTTATATCTAAACCAAATTAAGGTTAGAAATCTATTTATAAAGAAGATTAATCAAATTCAAAAGATCTTTTAGAAATCACAAAAACTTCTTTCTTGCCATATTCATATCTGAAATTCTACACATTATTAGAAGATAAGAAATTAAAAAATGGTTCATCTAAAAATAAATCAATTATATAGTTATAACTATAATAAGCAATTCTAAAACTACCAAAACTATCTTATATTTATTCTAATCTTATTTTCAAATATAGAATTTCTGGATATTTAATATCATTATTCATAATACTAATAATTTATCCACTTTACCATATTGCTTTTGATTCATCTGTTTCAGGATGATCAAATCCAAATATCTAAAATTATCCATATTCTTTTTACAATATCACATTCAATGAATCTTACTACTTTTGACCATAACCTTTAAGATCTATTTTATATAAAACAAATTCTTCATTAACTAAGTAATGTTCATGTTAATCTCCTTAATACAATTGAATATAATGCCATGGGAATTTTCCTAATTACTAATAATCCTAGAAATTTTTGATAACCCAAACTGTTATTATATATTTTGAGAATGATTCACCATAAATTGATAAATAATAAGTTCCTGAATGAGGTTAATTAGCAAATCTACCTCCAAAATTAATTGAATTATTTTATGATTTATATTCATAATTCAATTCATTAGGTTATTAATATACAGTTGATAAATACATAGTTACATCTCCTTATATTGGAGTTACTAAAAATTACAATCTACGTATTTAATCCTCTTCAGATACAAAAAATTTGTAATTCTAATATGATGCTTTCTCTACTTATGATTTATGAGGTGTATTTGATATTAAATTCATTGTTCTTTCAATTACTTTATATTGAATTGTAAACTTACCAACTTATTTACTATTATTATCAAGCATAGCTAATACATAATATGAACAAAAGTTTTCACAATTTAAAATATATTAAGCTTCTTACTTTTTATTTAAATATATCATTGTGTATTTTGTCATTTATTCATACTTTTCTTAATTCTTGAATAATTCTTCATTATAAGGACATAATTATTCATCATTACAATTAGTTATAATAAAATTTATTATTCCCTAAAGTGTATGTAAATTAACTTATATTTAATGACCTTCATTTCTATAATCAAATATATCAAATCTAATTATTTCTTATTCTTATACAAACTTCTAATGAACACTACCAGGCATAATATAATCCCCATATTAACATGTAGCTTATAATTCATATGTACATAATTCTTCACCCATAACAGCAATATAAAAACTTGTTATTGATATATTTTTATTAATTAATTCTTATTAAGTAATATAAATTATCTCTCCTTCTTTATTCTCCTCTTACCATTCATAACTCTCTAATAATGGTGGTTAATTATTATAATGAACAAACAATTTTGCATAACCCTTAAATGGAGTTAATCTAATTGCCTAATTTAATTATGAATCCAATAATATACAATATCGCAATTAAAACTACTAAAATAATTATTCACTTGATAGAAATCAAAGTCTCCTTTCTCAACTACTTATGTAATAGTTTCATAGAAATTCAACTATTTCAATTTCTATCTTCGAGATGCCATTACTCTAAATACTGCTCCCTATTCACCTTGAATTAGGATTCTATACTACTCAAATGGCTTAGTTTAAGTAAATTCAATGACTTTTTAGTTATCCCATGTATCAGTAGCTTTATAATCATACTTATTATTGTCTGGAGGTCCATTCTCATATTTATTCATAAAAACTTAAAATGGTTCTTCTAAAAATTCTTAATTAACCACTTAAACATTTATTTCTATCTCTGTTTATTATTCCAATAACTTAGGTATTGTAAAATCTATGATTTATGATTATTTATCTCTTGTTAATTTAAAAGTTAAAAAGCTCTCTATCATTAGTGTTTATTCCTAATCTTATTCAATTCTTAATATATATCTGCTTGGAAAACGAGACACTACTGAAATGTATAAGATATCATTTTCCTTAATCTTTTCATTATTTATTATACAGATTTCTATTATCAACAAAAATTTTACCCATTCCTTAGGCTTCACATACTTATACATCAGCATCTTAAACTGATAATGGTTCTTATACACTTTTTGAAATGTATAAATTTGGATCTGAATTAGGATTCAAAGTCTTAAGCTGAACTACAAGATCTGTTTAATTTGGTATTTCAGGAACAATGAATAAATAAACATGATGATTCTATGCTCTTGGTGAAACAAATCTAAAATATTGTTTCTTTATACCCTTGCACTGATTCCCCTAATTACAAATATCTTCTTTGATTCTCATCCTCTTGGCTCAATGCTAGACATAAAAGATAAAATATTTATATCATAAGTATAATTAATTTATTAATTTCTATTCTAAGACAACAATTAATATAAATTATATACTATTCAATATTAACATTGAAATTCCTAGACTATTTCAACAAAATATAAATCAATTAATTCTTCAGTTTAATTTATCAAGTTTTGTAGTTTCTTTTATTTATTCAGCTATTTCTAATAATTATTTTCGAATAACTGCTTTATTTTAAAAATCATTCTCTCGCTAAGCTTAACGAATTAAATTTTCATATTTTTCATTTAAAGACTTTAATTTAGCTTCAATTTCTATATGTTATTGAGGTGATAATGGAGATATTAATCTTTTTCTTGAATCAACCTTTTTATCAGGACTATATGCTGAATTCTTCATATCTACTAAACAATCTTTAATTGCTTATTTTAATTGACTTTATCTTAAACTTTAATCTGCTCTTGGACTAGGTAATGTGTTAGAAATTTAATCTAAATTTAATTTACTAATTGTTCTCTATTCTTTGTATCCTTAATTAAATTCTGTTTCTTCTTATCTAGATATTCTTCTTTTTAAATATTTGTGACTCTTTTCTTCAGATTCCAATTTAATTTTAAGAGTTTAATATTTAACGCTTAAATCTTTATAATCCATAGTTAATTATTAAATAATATCTTGATATTCAGAACTCTTTAAAATCAACTCTTAAATTCTTTTAGCCATTTATTCTTCTCTACAAAATCTATTTGATTAAGCTTCATCAATATTTTTTAAGTAAGCTCTATCCTTCTCATCTAATTAATATTTAAGATTAGATATTTATTTTTCAAATTCATGTAATTTATATGAAGAATGCTTTTATTTGTAATTTTCAAAATCTTAATCTAATTTTTATTTCTCTAATTCTAATAATTCTATTCTTTTTTCTAATTTTTTAATAATGTTGTCTTTCATATCAATCTTTTACTTATATTCTTAAACAGTATTTAATAATATTGAATTTTCTTCATATTTCTTCATTTCAACTTTATGTAACAATCCTTTTTCATTATTTTTATAAGCCTATAATTATCTCTAAAGACTTTCAAATGCCATTTAAATTTCATGTTTATCATGTTTAAGTTCTTCATTCTTCCTTATCAATTCTGATACTCTATCTTAATAATCCTTTAAATGTTATAATCTTTCAACTTATAACAACTCTATTTATTAAGTGGCTCTATTATTCATTTCCATTTCTTAAGAAACTTTCATTAATTACATTTGAAGACGATCATTTTCACTTGATAATTCATTTACTTATTATTTAAGTTATTCAATTATGATATCTTAAGGAGACAAATCAATTGATTTCCTATAAGTATCATTTCTTAATTTATCCTACATATTCTTCATAGCTGAGGCATAAGCACTACTCATTGTTGGAGAATTAGATGAAAATGCTCTTTAGGATAACCTTTATTCCCTTTATTACATTAAAATATAATTTTATTGTTTATGAATACTTAAATATTATTCAAGCTAATTTTTTAATATATTCCCTATTAAATTCTTATCTCTTATCTTAAACTATCCTATTTTCCTTTTCTTATTCTTTTTCCTTATTGAATTCTTCCAAAATAGGTTGATTTGTATTTCTGTGAATGTCTCTATTCATTTTATAAGTATTCATTATATTTCTGCATTCTTCTATAATCATTTTTCTATATTTTTAATAATCATTTTTAACTCAACTTATTGACAATCCTTGAATTGTCTGGACATATATAAAATTATATTTTACTTGGTTTCTAATGCAAATGCAAAGGCATTAATGGAAATTTATTTTTCTGCGTCTGATTATTCTCCTTCAAACAGAATGATAATCTTCTTTTTCTATTTGGAACTTGTATTGGACTTTAAGTTCTAATTTTTTTTTTTGGTTTAGGTTTTTCTATATGAAGTACTTTATAATATTTTATAGCAGTCGTAACTAAAAAATTCTTAGCCTTTAGTTGACTCAAGGATATCATTTCATTATTTATTGGTTGAATACAAAGTTTGACCAAAAGAATTGATCTTATCAATAATATTTTAATTCATGAAACTCATTAATAACTCTTTATTATACAACCTATATAGTGTTTAGAATAAATTTCAATTAAAAAATCATATATAAAATAATTATTTTCCAAAACTCATTCTTTTATCAAATTCTATGATTGTTATAATGCTTTATAATTATATTGAAATCATATTCTAATAAAGAACCCTAATTAGCAAATTACATATTTAAATAATTTATTTATTTTACTATAAAGAAATCAATACGTATTAATTAATGTTAAATAGAATTATTTTCTTGAAGAATATGATCTAAATTAAGAATATATTAATAACAATTTTTAATATCATTAGAAACAATATTCCATTTAAAAAAATGATGAATTCTAAAAATATTTTATAATACAATTAAGTAGAATATTATTTAATTCTTAGATCTTTCCAATTCATATTTATCCAAACAATTATAATTGTTTTATAAAAATAATTTTAAATGAATGAATTAATAATTATAAATTTATTTAATAAATAATTTTATTAGTAAATAATTAATTTAGAGTAATTAATACAATAATGATTAAATAAATTTAATATTAAAATTTTAAAATAATAATAATTAACTAATATAATTTTATACTAATTAGTAATTAATCATATATCAATATTGAATTAAGATATCTCCTATTTACTATCAATTAACCAAGGATGAGCAAGAGCTTATCTTGCATTCATTCTATATTTTGGATCAACATGTATTAGATTTCTTATGAAGTCTCTTAATTCTTATGAAAATTTATTTGGGAATCTAATATTACCACTTATAATCATATCCTACATTTCTTGATATGATAAGTCTTCCCAAGGAGTTTCACCAGTACATAATTCATATGCTAAGACTCCCAATGACCACATATCAGTACTTTTATCATAGTTTTCTCCTTTAACAATCTCAGGAGATATGTATGCTAATGATCCACATTAAGTAGATCTTTCTTATTGAGGAGAGTAGATTGAATGAGTAAAATCAGCCAATTTAATTTGATTGTAACATAAAAATATATTTTCTGGTTTGATGTCTCTATGAATAATACCATTTCTATGTAGATAATTTAAGGCTGAAGCTACTTATTTAATGTAGAATGAAGCAACTTATTCAGTAAAACAGGTTTCTGGTAATGATCTCAATAATTTATGTAATTGTCCATGATAACAATATTCTAATACTAATACAATATCAGTGGCTATGATATAAAATATAATAATAAACATGTATGAAAGAAAGTGTATAGTTTAACAATATTTGGATGATTGAGTAGATATTAAATCTTTAATTCTTATGCAATACTCTTCCAAATAGATGAAATTTATTCTTTTTTCATAATTTTAAGTGCAACATGTATTCCAGTATTGATTTCACAAGCTAATTAAACTTCACTATATTTTCCTTTGCCTAAGAATTATAACATAGTATAATTAGATATTTATTATGCTTTAGGTAAAATAGTTTTATTGAGCATTTTCTTAAATGTTTATTGTTCAGTTTCATAATCTCTTATGTGTAAGACATTTTTATTGATTTCAACTAATTTTTGACCTGAATTAGCATTGGATCGTATTCTTTTTTGTGGTTTCTCATTTTATGTAGGTTTCCTCTTGATTGTTTTGAGTAATTGTTCAATAAGTTCCTTTTAATTGATTTTTGGATCTAGTATGTCTTATTGAGTATGTAAAGGTGAACTAAGTTTGTTAATTAATGTAATTCGATTGCTTGAAGCAGATCTTGAAGTTGGTATTTTATGCATTATTATATTAACGTTTAGAACACACAACTAAAAAAAAATATTAGAATTCAACTCTATATTAGAAAATCTATACTTATTTTATAATATTTAATTTGTTTAAATAGAAAGAACATCATTTATCAAATTAAGTTAGATAGATGAAGAGGTTAATTAGTATTAATTGAAATTTTAAAGACATTAAATAATATATGTAAAAAATAGAAGTATTAACTTAATTAGATTGTTAATAAGACAAGAAATTTATAGAATTTAACAAGAGAATGATAGAGTTTGTTGAATTCAATTGAATTGTTTGATTTAATAATAATATTTATATATTGTGTGAGATCTTCTAAAATATATATGTAGTTAACATTTAAAAATTCTTAATTCAACTTAATTTTGATATAGGAAAAATGATTATTAAATTTATGGACTAAGAAAGTGTTTTCGATCTATCATCAACATTAGATTTTCAATTAGAAACATTACCTTTCTATGGAGTTAGAGGACGTTCAGAAGAATTGAGTTAATTGATTAAACAAAATCTGTAGAACAACTAAAATAATAATAAAGGGTTCTTCACTAATCCTATTAAATAATTAGTCAGCAAACAGAAAAATAGATTTGTTTAAGATGGTTTCGATTTAGATTTAACATGTAGATACTTAATTAAGTTTTAGATATCACTGAATAAATTATAGCTATGGGTTATCCTGCAAATGATTATGAAGCTATTTATCGAAATTCTATGGCAGATGTTTAGAAGTTCTTTAATGAGAGACATAAAAATCATTATCGGATTATCAACTTATGTTCTGAACGTAAATATAATCATGCATATTTTGATGGAAATGTGTCAGAATATCCTTTTGATGATCATTAAGCACCATAATTCAGTATGATTTTTGAATTATGTAATGAAATACACAATTTCATATGTTAAGACAAATAGAATGTAGTTGCAATTCATTGTAAAGCAGGTAAAGGTAGAACAGGTGTTATGATTTGTTGTTATATGCTTTTTTCAGGAATGTTTAATAGCAGTTATGAAGCTATGCGTTTTTATGGTATAATGCGTACAAAAAACAAGAAAGGAGTTACGATACCTTCTTAAATTCGTTACATTTTATATTTTGAAAAGGCGTTGTCTTATGGTTTAGAAGCACAAGATATTCCATAAAATAAAATTTAAATATCATAAATTAGATTAATTACAATACCAATAATGAATTGTAAAAATTCATGCAAACCTTATATCTTAATACAAAATAATTAAACTCAAATACTTGTTGCAAAATTTCAAATTGTAAATGATAACTTTATTATATTTATGAGTGATGCTGTAATTTAAGGAGATACTCGTATTATATGCTATAATAAATCTTTAATCAGTAAGCAGATCATGTTTTAATTTTGGTTTCATACTGCATTTCTGGACAATACTGGTCTTTTAATCATTGATAAATACATGTTAGATAAAGCAGTCAAAGATAAAAATCATAAAATATTTTCACCAAATTTCAGGGTAGAAGTACAAACTTTTACATTACTAAATTGAATTTATACTAATATTAATATTTAATGAAATAAATAGTTTAATCTGCAAGACTTCCTTAATCACCAATTTTCCATAAAAAAAAACCAACTGAACTATAGAATCCATTTGAAAATTTAGTAAGAGTCTAATCACCTTGTGGAAGTACAACAAATAATGCATTTGGAAGATGTCCTACAGTGAAGACTTTGAATAGTGATAGAGATCCTGTTGAACTTACAATAACATTAATGTTGAATGATTAAAAGTAAAAGGAATGAATGAAAATAGATTGATTGTACCAATAGGAATAAATCAAAGCACTACAGATTTATATAAGAAATTAATAGGCAAAGTTAATCAAATTAACCCTACAATAGTGCATTAAATTAAACATTTTTAAACACATAGTAGTGTTAAGAATTACAATATTGATTACTATTTATCACTTGAATATCATCCGTTAGATGTATTTAAAGAATAAAGACATTTGAAATTAGAACCATATGTTTCAAAAAATGTTAATACTTAATTAAGCATTGAAGATTTTGAGATACTTAAATGCATTGGAGTTGGGTATTAATTCTAATATAATATAGTGGTTTTTCACGTGTATATTTAGTTAGAAAGAAAGATAGTGGATATTTTTATGCTATGAAATTGATTGATAAGAATTTCATTTTGAATTCAAATAAAGAGATTATTATTAATAATGAGAGATAAGTAATGGAATAATTGAATTCACCCTATTTAGCCAAATTATTTTATTCATTTGAAACAAAATATTATTTAGTTTTTGTATTGGAGTATATTTACTATTTTAATAATATATAGATATTGTGCAGGTGGAGAATTATTTTATCATTTAAGAAAACTAAGAAGATTGAATGAAGAATTAGCAAAATAATATTTTGTATAAGTATGTTTGGCAATATAAGAATTACATTAATATGGAGTTGTTTATAGAGATATTAAACCTGAAAATATACTATTAGATTTAGATGGATATATTCGTTTATCTGATTTTGGACTTGCTAAACCAAATATGGATAGAGAAGAAACAGCTTTTTCTTTTTGTGGTTCTCCAGAATATATGTCACCTGAAATGCTTATGAGAAATGGACATAACTTTATGGTAGATATCTATTGTTTAGGAGCATTACTATATGAATTTATATGTGGATCTCCTCCATTTTATAGTAGGAATATTGAACAGATTTATAATAGCATCTTAAATGATAGAATATCATTCCCTCCTTAATTTGAAATTAATTAAGATCTTAAAGATTTAATTTCAAAATTATTAATTAAAGATCCTTAAGTTCGTTTAGGATCTAAAAATGGAATAAAAGAAATACTCTCACATAAATGGTTTAAAGGATTTAATATAGAAGCTTTGGCGAAAAGAAGGTTAAATATTAGTTATCGTCCAAAACCATTAAGTTATAATTTTGATGAAATAGAATTTAGTAAAGGAGATATAGAATTTTAAAAAAAATTATAAGAGAATTTGAGGAAAGAAAAATAAGTAATTAGTTTTATAATAGTTAGAGTAAATATAATCGATATTTTCCAAATTTTGAATATACAAATAAAAATATTCGTGATAGTAGATAGGGTATATTATAACTTATGTTAAAACAATAATAAATATAAGGATAATAAGGATTATCAAAACCATAATAAAGAACATTAATTTCTTTATCTCCACTTTCAATGGTCAAAGGAATATCAAATATAAAGGCATTAACTTAGAGTTCATTTAAATAGTCATCATAATGCAAACGTTTTAATACTGATATTGATATAGGTAAAATAATTAAGAATATGTGAATATAAGTTCTATATTTTTATATATATATATATATAGTTATTCAATATTTATTTCAATTATCAAAATTTTTATTTTCATTTTCACTTTCATATTCTTCTTCTTCCTCATCCATTTCATCTATTTCATCATGAATTAAAATTGCTCCATATAATTTAATTAATTCTTCTGAATCTTCTCTTTCATCAAATATTAATTAAAATTTATTATTTTCAAGAAGATTATCATAAAATAATAGATGTTTTTTACATGGTGGCCATAAACTAGCATCTGGTGGTGGTATAATTGTATCAATTGACATTCTAAATGCATTTTCAACCATTTAAGGTATAATTCTTTATAAAATAGGACTACTTGTTTCTAAACAAGGATTTGTATTGATTTCAATTAAATAAGGTTTAAATGATTAATCTATCATAAAATCTAAACCAAATATTTCAAAATTATATTGTTTTTTATATGGAGCTAATTTACAATATACAGATTTAATGCTAATAGTAGCAATATCAATAAGTTATGGATAGAGATCTTTATAAAAATTATACTTTTTTGGTTGATTGTCTAAATAACGTTGAAATTCAGAAAATGATAATTTATTACCATTTTCATATTTACCATAAGTATCAGCATATTTCTATATAGCATCATTAGTTAAATGAACATATAAATTAGCAGGATCATCTAAATCAAATTCTTCAGATGAAGTTCTAATGTATCCATCTTCATACCAATATGCTCTCATTATATTATTCAATTGAGTTATAAGAAAGTAACAACGAATATCAAATTTCCTTTTATTATATAAGAATGGTTTTTCAATATACTTTTATATTAAATAAGTAAATTGTTTTCCATTTGAATGCATTTACTTCTTACTTATAATTTTATTAATTTCAGACAAACTTTAACATACTGTAATACCAGTTCCTCTATTTGTAAATTCCCCAGGTTTTACTATCCATGTAGAGCCTCTAGATAGTAATCTTTATTATACTTAGGTTATTTTTTATAGAATTCAAGAAATTATAAATATGTTTTATCTCTTGCTCCTTTTTATATGTGAAATGTTTTTGGAATTATCATATTCAAATCTTATTTTGTTAATTCATAATATTTTTTAAGATTATGATACATAGCTTTCTTATTTCCTAAATGATAATTTTTATCTATATGATTATGAATCTAAATTCTGTATATATAATAATACCTTAATATTTGAATCTACTTATAGAATATTCAAATTCTTCATATTTACAATTTTTAAATAGGCTTTTTGATTTCTATCTATTAATTTATATTCACTATCATCTCTCATCAATCTCAAAAATGGATCAATAACTTATTTTTTCTTTATTGAATTAAATGATTATTAATTAACTATTTTCTTTTTCTATTATTATTAAACACAATAATTATTTGATTATTATTATTAATTAATAAATTCTTAAACTTTTATTTGAGTCCATATAAAATTACTATCTTCATCTAATAATTCATTATATTTATATTGAGTCCACCACCATCTTTATTTTAATATTTCTTTTATCAAAAATGAATTATTTCCACCTCCTATTTTTAATTTTAATTCAATTAAATTATCTTATGGTTATGTATAAAATCCACTTTAACAAGATACTAAAAATAAAAAATGTTAGTAATTTTATAATTTAGTTTAAAATAATTATTCTCTTGATAATTAAGAGTATTCAGTTAATGAAAACTTAAAATTATTTGGTTAAGTTGAATTACTTTAAGGAACAATTACTTTTTAAGGTATTGGACTAGCATTTGCTTAATTAATTGATTTTCTTTATTTATTACTTTATACAATCTTAGATTTGACTCTTTTGTCTAATTCTTCTGTAAATGATTAAGATTTATCCCTTTCTTTATCTTATGAGAATGCTTTATGTCTTATGGTTTATTGAGAAATCAAAGCATTATGTTCAATCAATTTAGTAAATGGCACAACTTGAAAACCAAGGACACCCATGTTTTTTTCTGCAGAAATTCTATGTTACATACCTTATAATAAACTAGTGAGTATTGATCTAGTATTCGTTGTATCTGATTGATTATAACATCCCTTTAATATTTTCTATTAGTTAATTTTAGTATCTTCATTTGGATCACAATTACTAGTTTGTATTTTCCTCTTATCCATATATTAATGTGCATAGTTTGAAAATACAACACTATATGTTCCTGATGTCTAAGGTTCTTAAGATAAGTGTCTTTGTATACTAACAGCTGTAATAAGAACTTGTTAATGATACCTTATTAAATTCTATACACAGGTTTACGAGATAGACTGGGTCTTCTGAATGTAACTTTCTGTGTTGATTTACAATCTAATCTACGCTCTTTTAAGAGTTCAGAAAATTTGATGCTGTTCTTTTTATTCAATTAATTGATTTTTTATTAAAATGAGATACCATTTGTAGTTCTTTTCTGTTATGGAGTTCTTAAGAAGAGTTCTTCCCTTAACATTTTTATTTTTATATATTTATATATTAGTTTTTAATTTTTATTGTTATTGAATAAATGTACTATTATGAAGTTATAATCATATAGTTATAATTATATAATAGATCATATATATATTAATGACTTATATATCAGTGATAGTACAATTAATTATTTAATGTAAAATTCATCTAAGAAGTAAGAATCTCATGATTGTAATGATTGTTGGTCTGCCCTTTTATGTGGTTTAGTTGAAATACTAATTAAAACTAAAAACTAAGATTAGATTAAATTACTTATACCTCTAGCCAATCAATTTGCACCAATCAGAATACATAAAACAATAGAATTATTAAACTAAATGATTAGAAATCCAAATATTACTCTCTTCTATGCATTAGTTAATTAAGAAGAATCATCATAAATAATTAAGATGCATATTTTTGCATAATACAAAATAATTGCTCCATCAATATGTAATAAGGATATTCTATAGAAATTGGGTTAGACATTCAAAATAGATATGATCTTTTTGACATATAATACTTCCATTTCTCTTTCAAATAGTGAGAATCTTCCATTAATACTCAAAATTGTATAATTTTAAAGTCATTATACAGTGGAGACTTAAGAAAAGTAAAGGAGTCGTTCTAATTCATTATAACATGATTTTATATTGGAAATGAAACAAGAATGTAATGGTTGTTTAAGATCATTTGATTAAATTGAATTGAATAAATCAATAGCATGTAGTCATACATATTGTAAATAATGTTTGAAGTTATATTTCAAATTAGGATCCTACTTTATTTGTAGAGATTTCTATTGTAAAATAGAACTAAGTAAAGATGATTTTCCATTTCTTTAATTATCTCCTCTAATGGATCCTTATTCTTAAGTAAATAAATGTCTATAGTGTAAATTATCATCAGAAAAACTCTACACAAACAAATGTGGACATACACATTGTGAAAAGTGCATCAAAGATTCTTTAAATAAATCAAAATATTTTTAGACTCACTTTTGTTTAGAACCATCATGTACAGAAATATTGAATAATGAATTAATAAGAAATAATAATAGCAAAGAAATAGATGTTAATCAATTATTATAAAAAAGCAATTCAATCAAATAAAAAGCATCAGATTTTTGTGACTTCTGCAAAAAAACTCAAGAATAAGGAGTAAAAAATAAATGTGGACATTATTATTGTAAATCCTGTTTATAATCTTAATATCAATCTATAATAACTTATGGTTTAAATAAAATAGTTGAATGTCCCTAATGCAATTCTAAATTTAACATAGACACTACATTAGAAGAATATTATATCTAATTATAATAATTATCAACTCCAAGATTAAATAAGATGAGATCGATCTCGTAATAATAACCAGATTTACAACCTTCTCCATCTTTGGGATTGATCTTGAATCCTTAAGACTAAGGCATTAGATTAAAGACAAATGAAGATTAATAATAATAGAATTCATAATTAAAGAGATAAAATAGTATTGATTTAAAGAGTATCTATAATGGAGGATCTACTCCTAGAAGAATTATTCCTCAGATATCTACTAGTAGCAGAAATAATTATCCTTAGACACAACAATCATTGTAGTTCCATAGGAGCCCATAATTCTTTTGAAATTATAATATATAATTAATTAAATATATATGAAGAGAGATTTTTCTAATTTTAGATTGAAAAATGTGTAATTATGTATACGAATTAAGTTTATAAATTGGTGATATGAGGAATTAATTATTAGTTTATAATTCATAAATTTATTGCAATTAATAAATATTTGAATAATTCGTATTAAGTTCACTATATTTAGGAACAAGAAGAATCATAATATCTAAAATATATATTAAATAATGTTTGCTCTATCCAAGACACTATCACTTCATCATATGAATAAATACTATGTTTAGATTTTGAAGGATCTTTCAATTGTCAAATAAATACCAGCTGGTTCAACTCTACTTGTTGGTGGTTTTGGACTGTGTGGTATTCCAGAAAATATCATAAATGCTCTTAAGGAAGTAGGCACAAAGAATCTTACAGTGGTTAGTAACAATTGTGGTACTAATGATGAAGGTCTTGGTATATTATTGAATAATGGATAATTAAAGAGAGTTATAGCATCGTATGCTGGAGAAAATCATAATCTTGCTGAGTAATATGTAGTATTATAGTAGAAAATATTTTGATGGTGAATTGGAACTTGAATTAATTCCATAAGGCACTTTAGCAGAAAAGTTAAGATCTGCAGGTGCAGGTATTCCAGCATTTTATACCAGAACAGGTGTAGATACTGTTGTTGAGAAGGGAGGTATTCCTATCAAATATAAAAATCATTCAAAAGACTTTGAAGTAGATATTGCTTCTAAACCAAAACATGTAATTTGTGTTGTAATCTAATAATATAGGTTGAATATTTCAAAGGACAGAAATATTTAAGAGAAGAAGCCATTTATGGTGATTATGCCATTATTAAGGCTAGTGTTGCAGATACAAATGGAAATCTCAGATTTGTGGGAACTTCTAGAAACTTTAATGAAGATATGGCTAAGGCTGCAAAGGTAGTGATTGCTGAAGTTGAATCTATTGTACCTTTAGGTTCATTTGGATTTGATCATGTACATGTAAATGGCATTTATGTTGATTATCTTTATTTGGGTAACAATTATAAAAAATCGATTGAGAGATTAGTTTATGATGAATCTGTTTATAAAAGAAATCCTGGTATTATATTAATATTTAATATTTTTCATAGAAAAATTCAAGAAAGCCAAGAATTAAGGTTTGAGAAATAGAATTGCCAAAAGAGCTGCCCATGAATTCAAAGATGGAATGTATGTTAATTTGGGTATAGGAATTCCTACACTTATACCTGCATTCTTAGATCCACATATTACTATTCATTTCCATACAGAAATAGGAGCTGTTGGTGTTGGCAATTATCCATTAGAAGGATAAGAATTAGGAGATTTAGTTAATGCAGGAAAAGAATCAATAACTTTAAATTAAGGTGCATCTACTTTTTCAAGCAGTGAATCATTTGGTATTGTAAGAGGAGGTCATCTTGATTTAACAGTTTTGGGAGCTATGTAAATTAATAAATAAGGTGATATTGCTAATTGGGTTATTCCAGGAAGAATGGTAAAAGGAATGGGAGGTGCAATGGATTTAGTTGCATCTGGTTCTAAAGTTCTTGTTGTAATGGAACATACAGCTAAAGGAGAAAAGAAGTTTTTAAAAGATATTACTTTGCCTGCAACTGGACTTGGAAGAGTTGATTAAGTTATTACTGGTAAATGATATTTATATTTCTTTAGACAAAGCTGTTTTTGTTAAGAGAAATGGTGAATTAGTATTGACTGAAATAGCAGCTGATACTGATTTGGAATGGGTTAGAGCAAACACAGGATTTGAATTGACTATTGCTGATGATTTAAAGAAATTTGAAATATGATTAGTAATTTTAATTCATATAAATTAATTTACATGAAATATAAGTTTATTAAATTTTATTATTCATAAATGTAATAAATAAGGATTAGTATATTAACTTAATAAAAAAATAAAAAAAATAATTATTATTATATAATATATTTAAAAATAAAATTGTTGCAGATAAATTTAAATATATCAATATATCTGATACTCATCCATTCCTTCATCTTACAAAACAAGAGGTGCATTAAACCATTTTTAAACTTTAAATGGACGAGTTCTATCGAATTTCCATTCATCTAAACTTTCATTGACAGTTGCCATAAGATCTCTCCAAAGTTCTTTAGCTCTTTTTCTAGCAGTTGTACGGTTTTATAATACGAATTTAGGAATATTAAATGAATCACAACAATTCCAACAAGTCAAACAATTTCTTGTTTTAATAAGAGATGGATATTTTTTATTAATTTTATCTCTCAATTTATCAATTAAATTAGCTTTACTTTCAAAGTTTTCTCCAACAATTTCAAATATTATATATATTAAAAATGGAATATTCAAAAAACCTAATATTATATATCCTGCAAGTGTTATTTAGACATTATCATTTTAAATAGTTGAATAAATGATGGTTGCAATGCTAAAAGTGAGTGTAAGGATGACATTAGAAATTTAATCAATTTTATTTAGTTTTTTATTACTATATGGTTGGACATAAATACTCAATAATAGATATATAAAAGTCAAAATTGAAGATAAAGAACCCTATAAATAATAAATAATTAATATTATACCATAATAATGACATTTTGAGCTTAAAGACATATTAAAATACTAATAAAAGCTCTAATATAAATTCTAACAAATTCCCAATAATATATAATTCTATCCTTATCATTTGAATATTCATGATAGAAATATCCCCATGATTACATAAATGTTATTTAATCAAATCTCTCATACCATTTACCAATTATCAATTAATAAAAGAAGATAAAAGGTATCACAAATAAAAATATAAAGAATCCAGGATATGCAAACCATGATAACCATACATCATGTGTAGATGTATCATATTTATAAGATACATTAGCTTAAATATATGCATCTCCTGATATATCTCTATAAGCTATAAGATTTGCAAATTCAATCAAAAATGTAGGTTATAAAAAGATAAACATATAAATAGCCATAGTTTATAAACTCTTCCATTTAAAACGATTCTTAAAAATCAATATAAGAATTATTAAAGTCATAGCAATTATATAAAGTAATTAAATAGCCAAAGACCAAATTAATCTCAAATATATCATATCTATATCACCTGCTCCATCAACTAAAAAACAATCTAAAGCATTTCCCATAGATTTAGCAGGCATACTTACAGTATTAATTGTATCTACAGTACCTTGAGGTATAGCAATTTTAAAACCTTCAAGAATAGAAAGCAATTAAACAAAATTGTTAAATATTTTCATTAAAATAGCTGCTTAATCCAAAGAAGCTTTGGAAGATAAAAGTTTAAGTTATCTTAATATCTTCATAGTAACAACCTTTTCCATTCTATCTTCATGACCTTTTACTGATTATAAAGTGCTATAAATAGTAAAGATAGTTATAAATGCAATCATTAATTAATTTCTAGTTTTCTCTTAACATAATCCACATTCATATTTAGCAGAATTAGAATAAGATTCTCCCCAATAACTACCATATATATCACATTCTTCACATAATGCTCCTATTAATCCTTCTTAACATAAATCATTTCCAACATCAAATCCTCCTTTACAATTATAATCTTTATTTTTACATTCTTCAACTTCTCCACTTTAATAATGTGGTCTCCAATAACTACTTTTAATACTAATTCTATTCATATAAGTGTAATTCATTTTAGTTTCATCTATTTTTCTACAAGTATCCACTTTATACTCCAATGCAAATGTACCAACTGAACATGGAGTACAAGTTTCCTTTTATTCATTAAATTATTCTCCTAATTCACATTCTACTGATCTGATTCTTACTTTTAAAGTATATCCAGTATCAAAACCCATACATTAATAAGGATATTAATCATGATATATAGGTATATTAACATGACTACTATTAAATATTGCATCTAAAGTAATTTAATTATAGGGATCAAAATTAATAATTTAATTGGAATAATCAAATCCTTAAACATTATTAATATCAAACTTTCTATTTGTTTCACCTGGTAAAGTAGATGTTTAATTGTCTTTTGTTTTAGTAACATTACTAGATAAACTACATTCTGTATTATGTTAATATCCCATAATATTATTATACTTATCAAGAAATACAACAACAACAGTTTAATTTTCAAATTTATTCATTTCTTAACCACTTTTAATAACAATAGGATAATGTAACCATCCAGTATGAGAATCTAAATAACCTTATTTTTATAAAACATTCTTTACTCTTATACCTAATGAAGTAGGATATTGAGCAACATCATCTCCATATTTCATAGCATAATTTTAAATTAATGTAATACTAGTAAGTGCAAAATTATTAATTCCACTTTCTACAACAGCAATAGCACCTCCTATACTAGCATTATTTCTATAAAATGCACTATCTGCAATATTTAATCTATGTTAAATACTACCTCCATCTTTAGGAAATGATTCAAAATATATACATCCTCCTCTTCCACTAACTACTGCTAATGAACAATAACTTGATGTTACATTTGCAGTTAATCCATAAAATGATATACCTCCACCATGAACAGCCTTAACATCATTTATATTTAATGATTCTACTATTATATGTGATTAATATGATGGATTTGGAATTGCATAACTAAAATTATAGTTACTCTAATTCTATGTATTACTAACTAAAATTCTTCTTGTAGTATCACTCATATTTGTCTATTTCATTATTTTTTCTAATGTTAAATTAGAATTCAATGTAGTTCCAAGTATTTTATCTATATCAATCTATTCTCTTATGTACTAATCATTTGAAACAACAAAACATCCATAATAAGATGATTCTGAATTAGAACATCTACATGAACTCATTTAAACCAAAGGAATCAATCTTAAATTTGATACTCTCATTATTTATACTAAACCACCATGACATTCTTTACAAATTACTCTATTAATTGCAATATTCTTTAATGTTAAAGGTGTTTTCTCCTAAATAAAATCAAATAACATTAATGCTGGATTGATTTAATATTCTGGAAATTCTAATCTAATCTCAAGTAATTTACATAATGCATTATTACTAACAATAGTACAATTTAAATTTGCTATTGAAATTGATGAAATATTTCTAAATTAAATTAAATCAATTTATAATGGATTTTCTAATGGTTCTTATATTTCTATATAGGGTCTGTATGATAATATACTATGTTAAGATTCTATAGTATTTAATTTAATAAGTGTTGATTACCATATAGAAAGAAACCCATAAAAAAATAAACCTTCTGAATAACCATTCTAAATCTCAATCTAACCATAATCTTATTCTATAGCAGCAATTCTCTTAATAAATAAAAACTTTTCTATCTGTTACAAAGAACCTAATTATACTAAATAATTCATAGAATTTGATAAATTTCCTGATATTTTCACATCTTAAAGCATCATCTTCTATTTTGCTTAAGTTCTTGAATAAAATAGAGTTTTTATTGCAAGACCACTTAAAGCATAACAATTTGTAATTGTAGAATCTTGAATTGTTAATTATTATTATTTATCATAACTAATTAAAAAGATTCCACCTCCTTCACCTCTTGTAAAACAATCTTTAAAATCAGCATTCTATATATTCATGTCTAATTCAGATGCCATAGAATCTATATATACACATCCTCCTCTTGATGATACTGCTCCATTCAAAGGAGTATAAGCATATCTAACTGCAATATTCCTTAAAGTAACTATTCCTTCTTTCAAAGTTTTTATGAATAATGCACCACCCAATTTAGCAGTTGAATTATAAAAATTACAATTACTCATATCTAGATTAAATGCAGATAAAAATAGATGTCCACCTTCTGCTTTTTCATTTATTAAAGGAAATGATGATTTTGTTTCAGGATCAAAATTACTATTTCTCATTGTGATATTTGATATGATCTAAGTACCTACTTCTAAATAAAGAACTGCTCCATAACCTGAAACAGAATTTTATATCCAAAGACTATCTTATAAAATTAAAGTTCCTACTACACTTCTAATCAAGAATGTTGGATTACTTGGTCTTAATGATCCTTATATTTCCATTAAATGAGTGTTTTTGAAGTAATACATATAATTAATCTATACAATTTAGGTTTAAGTAGAATCTATCAATATAGCAGATGAAGGAACTGCCAATACAGTAGTAACTATTGTACATTATGTTACATATACTCCATTAATAATGATTGTTTCTTAATATTCAGAAGTTGAAGTATTATAAATTAGATTACTCCATGATGATATTCCAATAAATGAATTATCTCTTCCAATCAGATTTAATAATTATATATTAATTAATTCTACTCCTTTGTATGGATTGTTAATAAATAAACAATAATTATTTCTAATTGTTAATCCTTCTTTTTAATAACAATTAAGATTAACGAATTTTGTAGTCCATACTTATTCTACATAAAATATGGCTAAATCTGCATTTTCTATACTTTCAAAATCAGATACTTACAATCTATTACTTTTCTCAATTCTTATAGAAGCACTTGTTGCTGCTTCCCAAATAGTTTCATCAAATCCTATAGTATTTATTTATTTAATAACTAATCCTTTCATTGTAATATTTATTGGTATAAAATAATCATTTTAGATTTCTGTAATTAATATTAAACAAGCTGGAGTTAAACAAATTACTTAATCAAATTCTAAATTAATAAATTATAATTTCAATCCTGAAAATTCAGGGTCATTTATTCTAATAGTTTTTAATTCATATTGAGTTTACATTAATCTACCTTTAAATGTAAACTTAGTATTCTATATATAGACATCACTTAATTCAATTGTTGTTACATAAAATAAAGCAGTAGAATTTACTTTAGAATCATAAATTTACAAATTATTTACTTTTATCTATTACATTGTTGTAAAATCAACAATACCTCTTGAATTATTAAATTCCACATTTCTCATAGATAAAGAACTTATGATCACCATACCCATTGGTTCATCTTAAACCTCTGTACTTAGAAATGCACCATCATTAATAAAATAACAATCTTCAAATTATACACGACTTATTAAAACTTTACTATTCCACTCAGGAGGAGTTAAAAAATTAAGTGATTATAGTTCAAAAAGTGCTTACTTTTCAACAGCAATATCATAAAATTTAACATTTTCTAATTTAATATTTAAATAAGGCACTATTATGTTAGAATCATATACTAAACCAAATAGTTTTGCTTAAAATGTAATATCAGAACTTATTAAATAGTTTTAAGAATGAATTACAACATTTTTTAAATAGATTTCATATGTATTCAAAAGTATTGTAAAGAATGGTTTTTACTTCTTTAATGTGACTGCAATTTAACTATATGGTGTAGTATAAGAAGATTTATCTTTATAATGATCTTCAGCATTTATATTTCCAATTTTAACATTCTCTAAATAGAGCTTAGATCCAGTATTATTAAGAAATTAGAATCCAAATGGTGTTTCATATTTAGGTATGTTTGTGTATAAATTACCTCTATCAGATGCTGGAAATAGATCTATTCCATTAATAGAGACAGATGTAAAATAAACAAAAAAGATTGTCTTTTAAATGAACCATTAGATTCTTTCATTAGGAGTTGGAGAATTGGTTTTTATTTTAAGTTCTAATTCTTAAACAGAAAAGACATTCTTTCTAATATTTGATGTAAAATAAGTATCTTTTTGAAAGAAACATTTTGAATTATCTCCAGAGAAATATTAGAAATCTAAAATAACAGTAATTTTAGTAACTGCTTTTTTATTCCATTCATCAAATAAAGCATTTTTAATTGCAGGAGCCATTTTATCTTCAAGAATAAGAAATGTATTCTTGGATGTAATATCACTAAATTATGAATTCATTTTCCATTCATCATTAGCATTTGGTTAATTTTATTAACAATCAGCTAAAATAGTTATTTCATCAGATCGATCACAAGGTGTTGGACAATCAGTATTAGAAATGCATCTACCAATTTTACTATCATAATAATTATTTCCACCATCCTCACATTTAAATGATAATCTTGCATATTTTTTATATTTATCATCAGTAGGATTATAAAATTGATTTAATAATGTAATTTCTTAAGAAGAACGTTCTCTACAACCAATAGTAATTTCTGGACATTAAATACAATCAGAATCATCAATAGATGAACTAAGTGATATTCCAACTAAACTAGAATCACATTAATCACAATATCCTTTTGTACCTCTAGCTAAAAATTAAGCACAATTATCTCCACCCTTTTCACAATATCTAAGATCTTCATTTAAAATAGGTCCTTTAAATGCATCTCCTGGAGTACATTCATAACAATAAGGACCTAAAATCTTTTTTTCAGAAATTGTATTAGCTTCTCCATCAAAAATATAATCAAAATATTCTGTATGATGAACAGAAATTAAAGATAATGTATAACATTTTTTACAATGTCCATTTTCTGCACATTATGCACATTTTCCTGTTTACATATCTACATAAAAACCATCTAAACATCTTAAACAACGTTATTTTAATCCATTTATTACACATGATTAACATAAATAATCTTACATTAATGATGAACAATCCAATCTACATTCCCAATTACCTGAACTATCATTCTTATAAAGAGTATATCCAATATCACATTATAAACATTACTATATCAAAATAGTTTATTTATAATAAGTTAAACAACCTACTTTAGGTTAATTTAATGCATCAAATATTGTACATAATTTTTAATCATCAGATAAGAAATATCCATCTTCACAAAGTAAACATTTTTCCAAAGATTACTCTATTATTTATTTATTTAATAATACCTTCTTTATTTAAAGGTTGAAAATCTAAAGCAATTGTTGAAAAAGAATAATCGCTACCAAGAGTTGGATCCCCAACTTTAGCACATAATTTACAATTTGCTATTGAACAATCTGTACATCCAGTTCCAACAGCAAAGAAAGTTTATGCAAATTTATCACATTCTCTACATCTAAGTACATATTGAGATTCAACAGCCTCAATTTCTGCTGTTGTTGGTTCTGATGTCTCAGGTTCAACTACTTTATATTTATCTCTTGTTGGCCTGAATTTTTTATAATATAATATACAATAATGATCCAGACTTATATTCGCATCTCTTGCAATTAGTACCACATCTTACACAACTTCTTCTACTCAAAGATGGAACAAACGTACTCTAAGTAGTACTGGTACATTATTCACACCGTTATGCTATACGATATTCTTTAAATAAATCTTCAAAAAATTTGATTTCATTTGCCTCATAATTTCTTGTAAGAAGAAGTGCATTATTATTATAATCATCCCATGGTTTTTCATTAAGATTTATTCCATCCTTTCCAAAATGACAAGCATCACAACCTGTAAAACATGCTATACATTAACTATATGTTTCTATTTCATTTATTTCAGTTCGCGTTGTCAGTAAACTAAATCCTTCATTACAAATCAAACAATTCTTCTTTATTATTACTACTGTCTTTCCTGAATCATCTATAGAAATTTATTTATTTATTTAGCAAGACTTGCAATTTTCAGGACAAGGATCACATCCTCCTACTACATCACTATATTCATATCCATCTGTACAACTGATGTACAGATTATTCAAATCATAAGAAAATTATTTTGAAACTGGAAGACAAGTTGAATTTTGAGATTTACAGAAATGCTCACATCCATCACAACTTTATGTTGTAAACTAAAGAATTAGCTTATTTTATATACATCCTATAATCCACTTTTTACTACATAAAATAATTGTTTTGCAGGTCTTTCTATTTTATGAAACACAGATGTTCCAGTTGATTTAGTCTTGTAATCATATGTACATAGTCTAGATTTATCCCTTACATATTCATAATACTTACCAAATCTAACTATTGTCTAAACAATCTCCGCAATAATAATTGTTGGCTTCATTAAATTTTAAATATGGGCTATAATAAGTTCAATTTAAATTACCATTCTACACATATTCTTGTTCCTGCTTTCAATCCTAATTCATTGTGATCTTGTGGTAATGAAAACAAAAAATATTACTATTCACAAAGTTCACAATTTCCCTTTACTACATTCAAACAATAGTTAAATTTTGTATCAGTCTCATAATTTGTTGTACTTATTTCTAAACTAAAATCAAATAAGAATCCTAATAGAGCTATAACAATTATATTCATATTTAATTATCATATTCTAAAATCATAAAAGAAATTTAAATACGTTTTTTATATACTAACATCCTAATAGTAAAGTATCACTTATTTGACATCAAATTTATTAGTGAAACTTAAGATCTAATCAAAATTTGAATAAGTCTGAACATTAATAATCAAAAAATTAACTAACAAACATTAAATTTTAAATCAAATAAATATTTTTACTTTGGTATTTTTCATACTCACACAAACTCTTAATTAATTTATTATACTTTAACAAATTTTTCAATCCAAAGAATTAGATTGGAACATTCTTAAATCTCAAATAAAATAAATAAAATTATTATAAAAACCTTTCATTTTAAACATTATTTTTCATCCTTACCAATAAATATTTAAAGATCACTTATTTTTAATATATTATAAAAATAACTTATTAAAATAGAATTATACAAATTTAAATATTTGTTTTATATTTTATCTTTATAAAAATTAAATAAAAAATTATTTCTATGACAAAATGGCTTGTTAAAATATTACTTGATAAAAAATTGATAAAAAATATCTAAATTAAAAAACAATTACTCATATTTTCCATTTTATTATTCTATCTTCTATTATAGAAATACTTCTACTAGTTAATAAATGCTCTGTAAATAAATAAATCAAAGTGGGTTCATAAAAAGACTCATATGCATTAATGACCAGTAATTCTAATTTCTTACCCATTCCTTCATTTGGAAATAATTTATTCATAACATCAAAACAAATAATTAAATCATCCTAAAATAAATAATTAGTGCTAGGATCTATATGAGAAAAATTCTATTTTAATTGTCTTTTCAAAAAGTCATTCTTCTCTATATTAGCTATCAAACATGCAAGTTTCAATTATTATAATGCACTAATCGAAGGTTTCTCTAATTCCTTTATTAATTCCTATAATTTAAATTATAACTTAACTCCTTATACATATGCTGGTATAGCAACATTTAGATTATCTTAAAATGTTACAAAATTTTTAGTAAATTCATTTAAATTTTTACAAATATAAGGATAAAACTAATTATAGGGAGACATAAAAGGTTTAATTTCTGTTATTACATTACCTTTATTAAAATAAATATTCTCAATTATCTAATTTACAAATTAACATTCTTCATCTTCTTAGTTTATCAATTCAATTGTTAAAGTAGGATAAATTCTTTTTAAAATAATAGCTAATTTAATAATACTAACCTTATCTTTAGAATCCTTAAAATTACTTGTCAATACATTTTATAATTTTTAATATGCTTTATATAAAACTCCAGGATGTAATTGATATTATTAAATCAACTTTGAAATTAATTTATGAGTATGATGAAAATCATAATTCATAATTTAATCCTTAACAATTCTAATTAATGATTCAAAAGTATCAATATTAAAATCTGATGCTCTCCAACCCATTAATAATTCATAAGCTTATTTACTATTAGGTATTTCATTAATTTCTTATAACTTTTTTAAAAGTTCTTATTTAATTTTTTTTGATTTATAATAGTTCATATCAAGACACTTTGAATTAGCTAATATAATATCATCAATTGTTTAAATTGATTTAGGGAGATTACCTTTTTAATTTAAATATACATCAATATAATTATTTTAACCTTTTAATTCATGTATTTTATCAAAATCCTTAAATTTATCTCTTAATTAATCACATGATGATAATAAATTAGAAATTTAAGATGGTGTAAATTTTGGTAAACATTATTTTATTTTATTTATAATTTCATCATCAAATGGTGCTAAGATATTATATATCTGTAACCATTTGGACAATTAATCAAAATCTACTTTTGCTGTAAATTCTGCTTCAATTTGAAATTTAATATATGGTGCAATATATTAAAAATCAAGACCAATTTCCTCATAAATTGATTTATTATTTTATAATTATTATACATGTTTATAAATGAATTCAATGACAGATTCATCATTACTATTATTAATAATAGCTCTAACTATTTATCTTATAAGATTATGAGGATATATTTGTAAATTATTAGGTTATAAATATTTTAGATAATCTATTTTAAATCTATTTATTAAATTAATTAACATTTCGCATGTTCTTTCATTTAACTAGAATTAATTACTTTAATTTAATAATCTAATAATGGCTCTAAGATGTTTCTCTTGAATTTGCATTGTATTTAGATATTTCTCACAAAATCCTTAAGGAATATTAAGTTTAAATAGATTAACAATAGAAAGTGATTCTAAAATCATAGATTTTTCAAGCCATTCTTCTAAAAATTTCTTCAATTCAATAAGTTCTTCACTCATAATATATTAAGGTATTTCATCAAAGATTGTTTCATTTTCAATACAAAGTTCTCTTAATGAAAAATATACAGAACGTATAATGTTTTCTAATGTTTTTTCATTGAAATTAGTTTCTTTGGACATTTATACAACTCTTTTTAGTAATTACATATAAATTTTGTAATCCTTGAAAGCTTGATTTTTTTAAGCTACTTAAATAAAATTCTTCAAAATTCTAAAATCAAATTAATAATTCCCTTCTTAATCTAGAACTCGTTCAACATAGACTTTTTATATTAAATCAAGAAACAATGGGGAAGGTTTAAATTTATTAAGTAATACAAAGAGTTGAGCAAGATAATAGAGATGCCATGAATTTATACCTTAGTAAATTTATGAGATAACATATTTTAATTAATGATCACTTAATTCTGATTACTAAAGAAATTGTAATAGGATTTCAGGATGACATGTAGCATGAGGATAGTTTGTTATTGATTAATCATATTAAGATAAGAATAATAAGGCATATGATTTTAAAGAATTATTATCACTATTTAAATACTCTCTTAATTAATCAATTTTATCAGATTTTAATTATGGTAATTTCTTCTTATTGATGCAATACTCCATAACTTAAATTAAAATTGTGTTAAATTAATGCTTTTATTTCTTGAATTCTTCATAAATCTCTTTATCATTGACTATCAATCCAGAATAAAATTGAATGAGTAGAATAAATTAATATTCATTATTAATTGGTTATGACTTTAACCAATCAATATACTCATTAAAATTGGGTTTTTAAAATTACATCTCTAAAAATTTAATCATGTTTTCAAATAATAAGTCATCTGTATTTTAAATTGATTCTATTTCTTATTTTAATCTATTATATATAGCAGAACTATCTGAAAATTTCATAGGCATTATTTAATCATAAATCTTTTCATTAAGAAATGCTTGCATTAATGAATTTAATTATGGTAATGATTGACATTATTCAAAGCTAGTTTATAAGGTGAATATGCGTTCTTTATATAGTTTATACTTCGATTTAAAAGAGCTGAATAGAAATTTTAATTTAAGCATTTTTATGACAATTATTAATTGAATATAATCATTTCTTTTGGGTAGCAGCAAATTGATCATAATATTTACGAAGATCTTTTTTTGAAAAGATGAAATCCTTCATTGCAATTTTAATAAACTTATCTGGATCAAAATTATTAAAGAATTTTTAATCTTTGAGAATTGTAATTACTTGTTCCATTGTTTTAGCCTAAAATATTTTATATATATTTATATATTACTGTCAAAATCTCTTCTTTCCTTATTTTAAGTATGGCTAAAGATGCTCTAAATGTTGTTTTATGATGTTCATACCAAAATATATCAGTTACCCTAAGAAAGATTTACATTGGAAGAATTGAACTAAAAAGAGTAATAAACCTATATATATATATTAATAAAATAATTACCATTCTGCAGCATAATAAAATGGTACAATATTTAATTTAGTAAATTTTGCATGTAAATCAGGTAAGAATTATTTAATTAATATGTCTAATGCATAAAAATATTTTAATGTATTTGTAGGATTAATATATGTATCAATGCAACCATATTTAGTAAGTAAACTATATAAATGCCAATAGACTAATTCATCATTCATCAATAATAAAAATGAAGCAGCCAAATAATTTAATCCTTAACAATATCCCATATCTTAAAAAGTAAGACTAATTGCTCTTAGTACTGTAAAGAGAGATTAACTTGTAATAGTATCCATCTTAATAAGATCATTACTTTAAAATGTACGCATAACATCTAATGTAATTTGACTATCATGAGGTGATATCTCTTGAGATTCTATTAGTTCTTTATAAGTTCTCTTTTAAATGTAAAATTCAATATTTACTTTTGCTTATATCTTCATTTAATCAATTTCAGCTAAACAAGGCCAAATTAATATTCTGATACCTTCAGGTATACCTTTTCTTAATCGAGATTTAAGTTTTGAATCATTATTGCTCATTAATTAAGGAATCTTAGGAATCATTTTTCTCCATTTTTCAATCCTTGCATTAATCTTTAGCATTTCTTCTTTACTTGGTGTTTGTATATTTTATTTAGGAAATCCATAATGATCTCTATTTTCTGGATTCATTAATAATAATAATATAAATAATCAATTTCTATTCTAATAATTAAATATTTCAAAATGAGGGTGTTTATGATATATATATATATTATTATATTTTGATCAAACGTCACAAATTTTCGGTGATGGGAAATAATTTTGAGAAGTTTTTTAAGGAATTTCAGGATACCATCTATTTAAACTAGCTGTCCACCTATTTAAATTAATTTATTCTATTACCATACACCATTTTAAGAAAATAAGGATTCAGGAATTTCAGATTCATTTGCATCAATGCATCCTACTAACCATGCTAACCATTCAGTTTTTAAAGCTTCTGTAGTTCCTACAATTTCAGATTATTTATCATTAGGTACTACAAAAGTGACAGCTGCATCATCTTTATCAGCTACATAATATTTAATATGAGCATTAGATGATATCAATTTTTCTTAATAATTTTCTTTATCACCAAAATTTTATACAAAAATTAAGTATTTACTAAGAACAAGGGCATTAATTTCAATGGCTTCAAAACTATATTCTTCATCTGAGGATTTACCAAACTTGGCTCCAGTACATTCATTATCTAAATATCCAACTAAACAATTTGAAGTAGATGTTGGATTAAAAGATAATTAAAGATCCAAATTAATATTAGGATTATGCCATTCTAATACTATTCTAACTTATCCAGATTTTAATTTCTTAGATAATGGTACAATAGTAACTTCATTATCTTAAAATTCATAACAATTCTAAGAATAATCTGGATGAGTAACAATTAAATTATATAATGAACCCTTAACTAATCTAGTAAATATAACTTTTCCATTTGAATCAGTCTTAGCAGTTCCATAAACTTAAAATGATCCACAACTACCTACTCTTAAATCAATTTTAACTGATTCTAAATGATTCCAATCCATAACATCAACAACATAAACCTCAGTTTAATAATAATTGATCTAAAAAATCTGAGAGAAATCTCCTAATTTACATTCTCCATTCAAAACTTTATAACCTTATTCACATACAGCACATTTGTTTTCTTTTGTACAAATAGCACAATTTAAAATTTTATTAGTGCATAATTTATATGCTTATTTACATTAACCATTATCAAAAGTAGAGAAAGCATCACAAAAATCTTAATCACATTTCTCCTTTTCTTTTGAGCATTTCAAACATTAATTTTGAGAATATGGTTTAGAACATCCATTTTCTGGTAAACAAGATTTATCAGGTTATAACTGATATTCTGCTTAACAACTTATACATTTATTATTTTTATCACAGAATTTACAAAATGGAACATTAGTGCATCCAGTTGGTTAACATTTTTTTCTAGCATCCAAATATTCCCCACTTTTACATCCACCTTCATTTTTTGCAGGTTCTTTAGGTTATTCTTTGGCAGGTTCTTTAGGTTATTCTTTTGCTGGTTCTTTGGGTTATTCTTTTGCAGGTTCTTTGGATGTTGAGGTACTAGTTGGAGTACTAGTTGTAGAAGTAGTACTAGTTGTAGTTGTAGTAGGTTTGGTTGGAGTTGTAGTTGTTGATGGTTTAGTAGAAGTAGTGGTTGTTTCAGCTTAATGTAAAGATGATTTTGGTTATGGTGTTGTAGCTTAAACTTTAGGTATTGTCACATTAGATCTTAATAATATAGTTCCAAAATTAATTTCTTCTTAGAATTAAACTACTTATGATTAAACATAATCATCATAACCGATGGCAGCAACAGTTATTAATCCAGTTGTTGGTTAAAAGAGTTGTGTACTATAATCAGCTACATCAAATGTTGATATCTATAATTTATATTCTCCTTTAGGAGTTGCTACATCACAAATTGGTTTTTCCAATCCCTCTTAACTCCAACAAATCTTAGCTTCTTATAATGGATATTGAGTAAATAATTTGTCTTCTTCTTTTTTTATTTCACCTACAACAAATCCACTTACTTTTGATTTCATTTCCTTAAATAATTAAACTTATATAGACTCATTTACTCCTAATTTTCCAGTAAATCTACAACCTCTTTCATCATCTTTATCAAAACCTGTTTTACAAGTGATACACTATTATTCTTTGCATTCTTAACAATTAGGAATATCACATTTAGGTTAAGATGATTATGCCTATGATTTTTAATCACTACCACCTTTATCTGAAGCAGCAGGACTTCCCTTACTAGGTTCTGCTGGTTTAGCATTATCTTCTGTTTTTTTGGTTGTATCAGTTGATTTAGTTGTAGTAGTATCAGCTGGTTTGGTTGTAGTTGTATCTGTTGGTTTAGTTGTAGTTGTGGTAGTAGTTGTAGTTGTTGGTTTAGTTGTAGCAGTATCAGCAAAATGAGAAAACATTGAATAATGATAAACCTTGTTGTTCTTTTCTTCAATAGGAATATCAACAACATTTTGATATAAATTAATGGTAAGATCTTTGGAACCAACTTAATAACAAATTTAAACATCATCCAAATATTATTAGACATATTCAAGTTTGCCAATTATAGCAAAGAAATCTAATTCATTACCATCATAATTAGGCCATAAGAATTTAGCAGCAGCCAATGTCTAATATGTAGTTGCTTCTTTTCTCTTAAATTATTAAACTCCTTTAACCCACAATCCAAATAAGATATCTAAATAATTATATTTGGATTATACTTGTCTCTTTTTTGCCTGTTTCTACCTTATTCAAAGGACAATTAGTTGTTGATTTACATTCACTACTCAATTCAATTCTATTACCCACTAATTAAGTTATTGATTGACACATCTTTGTTTATATCTTTGTAAATTCTTTAGCTTTCACAGCTTTTGCAGGTTGATCAAAATTAATTTCTTTTTTTAATGGAATTGGTGTATAATTATTTATTAATAAAAGAACTCCAAAAACTATTGTACCAATAAATAATAATAAAAATAATGTTTCTATATTTCTACCTAATGTTTTATCTGATCTTGTTCTTTTTGAAAGATGGAATTCAAATAAAATCAAAGCAAATAAAAATAATGGAGTTGCCAAAGATAGCATTATTAGAATTAATAAATCTTTTGTGTAAATATTACTAACTGTTTTACAACAATTTAGATTTAAACATCCTAATGGATGATCTGCAGGATCTGTTGTTACTACTTCCCATCTCTATACTTAGGCATCTCTATCACATGTTGTAGAATATATAGAGCATTCTTTTTCTCCATTAGGACAATTTTAAGTTTAAATATCTTTAATATATTTTGAGGCACAAGAATGTTAAGATAAATAAGATTCTGATAAATTATTCATTTATTATTAACAATTTGCAATATTACTATCTTATTATTCTTAATAGTCTCTTATGTATTGAGCTTAAAATCCTAAAAGTACTGGAATTATAAGGATTTGAAGAGCTGCCAATATCATAAGTAAACCTTTTATTTTCCAAGTGTTTGAAATAATAGCTAAGACAATTAATCCCAATATTATTAAATTTAAAATAGCACTGATAGAATAGATACCCATTCCTTTCAATAAGTATACAGATCCCCAACAAGTTAAGGATACAGCTATACAAAGGAGGTATATATTGAATCTACTTGTTATTGATGATATTGTCATTTGATAAAAGTTATGTATGGTGTATGTTAATCCAACAACAATTAATATTGAAAAAATCAATATAATTGGTTTCATAACAGATACAACTTTATCAAATTTCTGATAATCGTTTCCAATCTTTTCTGATTAATATAAACCTTAAACATAATCACTAGACAAGATTATCAAGATGAAAAAAACGAATTCTGCTATTGCCATAAGGATAGTCAAAAAGAATAACAATCTTTCATAATTAATTGTATTACCTCCCGTTAAAGTTATCTGTCAATTCTCCCCATTCGTCTTCTGTTGACTTAAGATAGTTCTATTACTAGTTATTCCAAACTAGTGTCCCGATACAAATCAAAACTATCAGCACATTTATGATAGCATAGCTTAAAGTAATGTAATTTAAAACAAATCCATTGATTACAAACAACATTACAGCATCTCCTAATGCCAACAATAATACAATAATTGAAACATATTATTGTATTGTTGTTAATGTCAACTTTTCACTACGATTGAATTCACTCTAAGAAATGAATTACCGACTTTCAAATTCCATTTTTATTTTTTTTATTTTTATTAATAACTGTATAGTATTTAAATCAAATTTTAGGTAACTTCAATTATGAATTAGTCATTTAAGGACGACTAGAACTGCTTCTTATTTCTGATGATTTATTAAAATTTTCAGAAGAAAGATTCATTCTCTATTAAGATCCTCGATTTCTATTTTGTGGTTAAGTAAATCCTAAAGATTGATAAAACTCTTTTGATTTCATATTTTATTTTAATTAACTTATTTCTGAAAGAATTGATTATTTCTTTTATGGTTTAGGTAATGATCTAATTAATAGTTTCTATTTTAAATTTGAATCTTTATTATTCTGATTCATACTAACTACTTACTCATTTGAATCTTAAACAATTTATTATTTAATTTAAGAATCTTAAAGTGATTATTCCTCTTGATTTAGTCTTTCAGTAGAACATTCAGATTATTAAGTTTTCAATAACTTTCTCAAATATTAAGCTCTAATATTATCCATCTATTCATTCTATTCTGTAATAAATTTAAAAAATTCGTTTTCAGCCATAATATTTTCATCTTTCTAATCTTCTTCATTTATTTTACTCACATTCTCATTATCATCCTCATCATCCTAAAATCCTTATACTCTAAGAATTGCTTTTAATCTTTCCTCAGTAACTATTCCTTCTTCATTATCCAAATCAGACATATGATAATTATTTACATCAATATCTAATTCTTACAATTTTTCTTTTAATGCCAACACTTCTTATTTTAAATATTGTCCAGGTTTACCTACTTCTCTACCATTAATCAATTCTAACCATGGACAATCTACTATGAATTTATCTTCATATTCTCTACTTTAAAATGGATTTCCTTAAAATTAGATTTCAATCAAATTTGACATTAATTTTAAAAAATCAAAACAGTTTTCTGCATATATCTAATTTGATTATACATATAAATTAGTTAAATATGGAAATTTAAATTCTAATACTCTTAAATCTTCAATTTGATTATAACTTAAATCTAAAATATTAAGATTTTCATTCTAATTTTCTATCTTCAAAACACTTATTTAATTATATGATAGATTTAATTCCTCTAATTCAGTTATAGTATCAATAAATTAAATATCATTAATTTAATTATTACTAGCATCAAGAATCTTTAATTTCTTTGTATTACTGAATGAACCTTTTAAAGTTGATATTTTATTTCTTCTGATATTCAATTCTTCTAACTTAAATATATCAATATATAATACTTAAACATTGAATACTAGAAAGTCTATTTTCTCTATTAAGTTTCCTCCTATATTCAAATATCTTAAGTCTTTTAGGTTATTTAAGAAATCAATCTATAATTAAAAAATATTTGCTACTTTATGTAATTTGTTATTTTCTAAATTCAAATGTTAAATTTATCGACTTCCCAAAATTAAACTTGTTATCCTATTATACGATATATCTAATTTTAATAATTTTGGTAATTGAATTTTTTGAACACCTTCTAATTCATTATTGGAAACCCCCAAATTCTCTAGAATGGCAGAATCTATATTATCAATCAAAGAATTAGAATATCAATACTCTTTTCAATAGATTATGATGCAATTCCAATGTCTATACTAATTTCATATGATCTTTTATGCATTAATTGATTTCAGTAATACCTCAATTAACAAATATTAAATTACCTAAAATATTTAATCTAAGAGTCTTTCCTCCATCTTCTAATTTTGCCATTACCAGTTCTATTGATATAGATTATTCTTCTGACATCAAAGTATTTAAATTAAAATTATATGAATAAATAACTTAATTCTAAAGTATTTATTTTGTTTATTTGTTATTAACTTAAAAAGTGTGTTTATTATACTCATTAATTTTATTGTTTGATAATCTCATAAAAATATTCTAATAGATAAAGAACAATTATTAATAAGTTTATTAATTTGTTTCTTAAATATATGAAACAACGATAGAAATCTCATACTTATCTATACAAACAAATTTGTAAACATTTGAATGTACCTTGTTCATCTGGATTACTAAATGGGATTTAAGAGACAGAAATAGTTTTAATTTTAGAATAAATTGGGTTATAAGGTAATAAAATGAAAAATTAATAGATATTGAACCTCTCTAATTATTGTTAACTTAATGTAAATTCAAAACAATCATACTTAAAAGTATGTAGAAGAACTTAAAGTTAAATAAATCTATGGCACATGATAATTATAAAAATGAATTGCTAGAGATCTTGAGAGTAATCGCCAAGTTATTTACTAAGAGTTTAGATGTGATAACATTTGTAATTCGAGATATAAGGATGAGTAGTGAACATATGCAAATAATTTCGTAAGGCATAGCAGTAGTTTAATCTTTAAAGGAATTAAGGATTATATAATGTTTGATGACCTCTAATCATTTCAGCATTCTTTAGCCATCTCTAATTTAGAATTCTTCTCTTCATATTGTAGATTTTTCTCATAATTATCTTACACATCAAATTGGAGTTATGTTAGGATAATTATTATAAGAACATGGTAAGAGAAGAGATAGTGTTGATTATTTGTATAGAACAAAAGGTGAAAGTCCAGAAGAAGACATATCTAAAATTGGAATAGGTGAATTAGATTTATCATACAATAAATTAAATGATTAATTTGTTAAAGATATTGTACCTTATTTAGAAAGAGATAGATGGATAAAATCTATAAATTTAAAATATAATGCTATTTAAAAAGAGGGATTTGAACTCTTAATACAATTACTAGATAAAAATACTACAATTATTAGTTTAGATACTCGAAGAAATTTAGGAACTACATAATAATTTTAGAAGGAAATTCTAAGAAAACTTATGAGAAATAAAAATACTAAGAATTATTTACAAGAATAAAGAATAGAAGAAGAAAATGAAAATATTTTAGTTAATGTTTCTGCCATTCCATAAAACCTTTTATCTGTAATATCTGATCAAGAAAGTCCAGTTATGTCATTTGGAGTTTTTGAACCAAATAATCAAACTAAATAAATGTCTATATCTGGAAGACAAGATCAATTAAAATTTAAATCTGGTTATAAGAATAATGATTCTGGATGTTTAGATTGTACTAGATTACAAATAAAAGTAAAAAAATAATAATAAATTATTTAATTACTTAAATAAGAAGTTTAATATCTTAGATTTCAACTATAAACTAAACAATAATAACCTTAATAGTAGTAATAATAATAATAATAATAATAATAACAATAGTAATAAACTATGAATTTCTTAAATTTATCAGATAATAACAATTAGCATCCACCACCACATGAAATAGAATAAGAAGATATGTTAAATAAAATAGAATATATGATGAATGAATTAACTAGAATGATGGATGGTTTAGATGCTTAAGGAAGTGTAACAAATAATTTGAATGCTCATCTTTCAAGTACACTTATTGGATAAGATTACACAAGAGTAATTTGTGAAAGAGATGATAGAGCTAATGATTTTATGAATATATTAGGAGAAAATAGTCAAAACAATTCATCAGAAGATGAATCTAAATCATAGTGATAATATTTTTGGGTTTTTGATAAAATTAATATATCATTATTAATCTACTAATTATTATTCTGATTGTTTTTCTTTAGGAAGGTTTGACATCTCTACTTCAGCTTCTCTAATTTCTTATGAATTAATCCATTCATCTACATTCTATTATCTTTATATTTGAGAATATTCATTATTATAACTGATAGCAAAGAATATCGCATATAACTTTTGTTATGAATCATATATATATATACCACTGCTGTTATAAACAATGCAAAAGATCCCTCAACTCTACTATGAGGTACAACATAAACGGTTTCAGATCCTATTGCTATCATCAATCCCAAATATGTCATAAAAATACAACCAGGTGCTGAAATAAACATGCAATATTGTGCACACGATACCATATATATAAATAATTTTGAAATTTTTATTACCTTTATATTAATAAATTATAATCAAAAACTTTTTAAGCAATTATTAGTTAAATAAGATATTATTTCACTTTTGTTATTGTCATTTATTACTCTTCATATTTTAATCTTATAAATTATAAAATGAATGAATTTCACACTTTTTTTAATAATATACTATGTATCATCATAAATCTATATATTCTTCTATTGATTTATTAATATAGTAAAATATATTGTATAACAAAAATAATAATTTGTTGAATCTATTGAGTATTAATTAAATTTTGATATATATAATATTTATAAGGTAAAAATGATTATCAATTTTTCAGCTTTTATACCACCAACTTTGCTGATTTTGGGGTGTTAGTAGTTGTTGGTTATTTTGTGACTCGAGATGAAGAAGTACTCGATATAGCGATCTAACTGCTTGGAACACTTGCATTATTATCAAAATCGTAACCATTAAATAAATCTAACAATTAACACTCTTAATACTTTAAATAGAATTCCTTCTTAACATAATTTATTGATCCTCATTCATTGTATCATCTGAGTCTCTTCTACTATCTGATGGAAGGTAATTATCTTCATTACCCTAATAATCATCCTTTAACTATATTTACATTAGGTATGAATGGTGCAATCATCTCTTTACTTATTAACTTCTCCCAACTGAAGTCTTTAAACCAAGGATGTTCTTTCACTTCATCTGGTCCATTGTTTCCCAATCTATTTTAAGGTTTTCTTTAAAGTAACTATCAATTTATCATTAATGACTCACTCTGTTAGTAAAATCTGCAGCCTCTAAACTCCATCCAGGAGGTACTTCTTATCTCTTTATAGCAGCCTATTTTGCTAACATTTACTCTCTTATTTCTTAACGACTTCTTCCCAAATATGGTCTTCTTCCCAACATACATTCGTATACTATGACTCCCAATGCAAAATAATCAACTGCTACTCCATGATTATGTCCTATAAAATAAGAAATTATGAATATGATACTGCACATTACTTCTGGAGCCATATATCCTGGAGTTCCACTAGTGTCTTGAGAATTTTCAGGTTTCCAAATTCTAGCAATACCAAGATCTGTTAATCTCAAGTATCCTAACTTAAGTATGACATTTAAATACCGTTACTATCAAATACTAAATTTTCTGGCTTTAAATCTCTATGTAATATCCCTTATTGATGTAAATATTCTAATGCCACTATTATACATGCACTGAAAAACTCTATATTATTTAGAATTTATGGGAATACTTGTTTGTTCTTCATTAAACTTTCTATGTCTTCCTATATGATATCTCAAATCTCCTCCTGAAAGTAAATCCATAACTAAATATAAATATTCTCTATCTTAAAAAGAATATTGCATGTTAATCAAGAAGCTTTTTTTAATTTCAATATTTACTTATGTTTTAAACCACAGAGCAATGCTTTTTCATTCATTACTGATTAAACTGATTTTTTGCTTATTATCCTATATAATTCATTATAGATTACTTAGGTTTAGACATCACTTTTAGGGCATAAAATTATTTATTCTTCTTTTGTCGAACTTTCCATACTTTACCAAAACCACCTCTTCCAATAGCATCAATAAATTGAAAATTTTAAACAGACATTACTACTTATTTATTCTAAATACCATTATTCTCCATTAGATCCTCTTTCTTTTCATTGATATTACAATTTCCCATTTTATATAAATATATATTAAATTCTTATTATAATTTTAACTATCTCTCTACACTTTTTTACAAAAAAAGAACTTACATTTGAAGTATCAAAACTTAAACATTCAATATTAAAAGTTATTAATATTTATAAATCATATGATTATAATGTATACTCACCAAAATTCTATAAATATTAAATATTTGTCTCTTATTGATTCCAAAATAAATGTATGCTATTTAAATATACATTTTTTAATTATAGTATATCCATTTATTCAATAATTTAGAATAATACTTAAAACAAGAAAATGACTCATTAATATTGTATTGGAATTATGATTTATATTAATAAATTTATTAACGAATATGCTCTACGATTCGACTTAACCATATGAAGGAATCAAAGGAGGAACTTCCTTCACTTATGATGATTACTTACCTAAAAAAAGAAACATGTCTACACTATCAACAACAACAAAAAAATAATAACAAAAGACTTAATCTTCAGTAGCTACTTCTAATAATGTTGAAGATAGATTGCTTGACTATGAAAAAAGAAGATTGATTAAAATTTAAAAAATGCAAATGGAAATCCTATCAAATAAGGAAAATCAATCAATTCATAAAAAGTTATAATAAAAATTTGCTTCTAATAAAATTGTATAGCCAAATGAATTCAAATCTACATAACAAAATAGTATTTTAAGTCAATGTATGAATAACTTTTTAAAGAAAAATCAAAAAGCCTAAGTTTACTTTTGATTTGATCAATATTATATATATATATAAATACATATTTAATAACACTTAACATTAAAAAAAGCTATTTAGTTTCTATAAATATATAAAATCAAAAAAGTCAATTGATAATTATAAATCAGAAAGAAATCATCTCAATTTAACATTCTAAGTATTAATAACATTGTTTAGTATAATAAATATATATAAAACGACTTATGCTTATTTTCAGCTAAAGAGAATGTTTTGATTAAATTAAATATTATAAATTTCAATCAGAGTTTAAGTCTCAATTAATCATCATTTTATAACGTGTTTTTAATAACTATAGCTTAAAAGCAAGATTTGAATTCTTTTTATAGACTATTGATGTTTTCTGACACTCAATTTCTGATTGCCAATAAACTGACAATATGGGGGGGTATGATTGATTATTAATTGATATGCTACGTAATTGTTCGTTTTGGATTTAATGATAAAAATACAAAACAAGTATAGCTACTCAGAAGAAGATCTCATTGGAGAAGGTGCTTATTCTAAAGTTTATAAAGGTTTATTCGATAAAACCAATGAATTTGTTGCTGTAAAAGGTATGAACTTAACATCAACTTAGTTATTGATTGGAGTAAAGTTAAGGATAAATATTATATCTCTGGATTTTAAAGAGAGGTTCGAATACTAAGAGATTTAGATCATGAAAATATTGTTAAAATAATTGACATGATTCATGATCCTTGTTTAAATAGAGAATATCTCATAATGGAATATTGTGATAGTTAAAATCTCACAAACTTCATTAATCAATCTGGAGGACTTCTTAACGAGAATGTCTCTAAAATAGTATTATAATAATTGTTGACTGCTCTAAACGAATTAATCAAAAAGGAGTATTTACACAGAGACATTAAGCCAGAGAATATCTTGATTCACAAAAGGACTTTGAAATTAGCAGATTTCGGATTCTCAGTTAAAGCAGATTATTCTGGCAATCAACTCTTCAGAGAAAATGTGGGCACTCCATTGTATATGGCTCCATAAATACTTGAAAATAAACACTATTCAGTTAAAAGTGACATTTGGTCAATAGGAGTCATGACATATTAAATGATATTTGGAGAATACCCTTGGGTAGCAGACGATCCAGCATAACTTTTAAAATCAATAAAATCTCAAAAATTATATTTTCCTTCACATATCTCAATCTCAGATGACTTCAAAGAATTCATTAAAAAATGCTTATAATATGAAGAAAAAGATCGATATAATTGGGATGATTTAATCGAACATAAAATATTTAAAAATAAATATGTTATTTAAAAGAATTACACTAAAATTGAACACCTTTAAGTATATAATTAATTAATTTTAAGGAATCAATTAACTAGATAAGATAATTGTAGAAAAAAAGAGGTACTCCTTTGGAATAATTATTTACTAATTTAGATATGGATGGTGATAAGAAGCTTACTTTCGAAGAGTTTCAAGTATTATTACTTTATGTTGACAATCGAATGGAGATCAATATACAAAAAGGAATCTTTTATAGATACAATGTTAGCAAAAATAACTTGCTTAATTTTAATGAATTTAGCAGGATATTTTGTTGAACTTTATAATTTATATTTGTAATATTTACTAAAATAAATTATCTCCTATTTTTTAAATTAAGATTCTAATCAAAAATATTAATATATTATCAAAATTTTTGATTTTTAAAGGATTGAAATTCAACTTAACTTAAAAATTATAAAACTTATATAATTAATGCAATTATATTTATTAATGAAATTCAAAAGAAATACTCTCAGAAATTATAATAATATAATTAATAAAATTTGTTTATTGCTTTCAATAAAAAAATTTTTATTAAATTCAATCATCATAAATTTATCAATTAATAATCTACTATGGGATAATATATTTTAAAATTGTAATCAATCTCAATATGTATGAGATAATTTGAAAAATTAGTTTATTAAATCTTTAATAATTATTGCAAAGGAAAGGTTAACAAATAATTTATTATTTCTAAGATTAGTTGATTATTTTATAATAAAGAATAATTATTTAAATGATTTATTTAAATAATCATGATGTAGTAAAGATATATAAACTTAAAGAGCAATATATAAAATATGATTATATGCAGAATTAAATATCTAGAAATAAAAACTATATATCTTGAATGTTTTTGATTAAATAGAAAATTTAACTTATATAATCAGGAGTAACTAGAATGAAACAGATAGATATTTAGTTAATCGCATTTAAAGTATCATAGTGAATAATGTAAGCATTGCAAAATTATGCTGATATTTATGATTTTTATTTTGATCTAATAAAAGTTACTGTATCTTTTGCATTCATGCTTATTTCTTTGATTATTAGGAGTGTTATAGATGAATTTAAGTGAGGTTTATTATTTATATTAATAATTTGTATTTTATATCGTATTTTAACTACTAATCAAATATTTAAATGGTTTGAATAAATTTAAATTTCAGTAAATAAAGTAAACAAATGCAGATTTTGGCTTAATAAATACTATATACTATTATGATTATTTATTATATATAATAAACGTGTTAATTAAATTATTATAAATGAATACTTTAGTTATAGTTTTTGTAATTCTTTTAGTTCATGGCCAAGAAATAGATTGGGGATTGAATATCGATTAAGATTAAAAACGAGATTATTTAATTGTCAATAGTAATGTTGAAATTAATTAGGTTGGATGTAATATTATAAAATTATATTAAGCAAATAATTAATAATAATAAGGTTAATATATAGAAGGTTAAGATTAAGGAACCATTAGTGAAGGGACTAAATAAAAAATTTAGGAAGAATTTCTATCATATGATCTAGATGATGGTATAAATTATAAGAAAAATATATAGATGGTATTTTAAAAATAGATGAATTAAAATAATCATTTAGAGGGGAGGCAGAACATTAAGTTAGAAAATTATTTGGATTTGGTGATAAAGACATGAATGGTTTTATCAATTTTGAAGAATTCTTTAAATTTAGAACCAGAGATTCTATGACAGATTTATGAAATTAATTAAGACATATTTAAATTATATTATTCATTTTGATCGCTTAAATTATGCATAAAGTAACATTTTTTAAGCTCTTTAAATCAATTACTTATGATATTGAATCAAATCATTAGTTGATAGTTTAGATATTGTTTTTTACTTTTATTTTGAATATGTTGATTCGATATGAAAAGTAACTTATTTTTTAAATGTAAGTGAACTATTAAGTGAAATAGGTGTTGTATCTGTTCGTTTTTCTTTGCTGTTAGGTCTGCTAGATGCTTTCTACTTAACAATTTTTTTATAAGGAGAGCATTCACAGGCTTAGATATGAGGTTATGAATAAACTCTTATTCTGATTTCTTCTTATTTTCGAGATAAAAATTCATTCAAGAGAGACTATATTAAATTATATGTTATAATTTACATTTATGTTCTTTGGATTTTAAATACTCTATTTAATTAGTTATTCTAATTGATAACGATCAGTTTAATGAAAACTCCGAATAGAAGACATATTAGTCAATCTTAAGGATATTCTTTCTGTTTTTGATGCTTATCGTTTTTGTTTATTCTGGACATGATTATGATTATGTAGAAATTAATTATCAATCAACATAAAATAATTATTCTTGCCTTTATTATGGATGAATATATATGATATTTTATTAAATATTTTTGTATTTTAAAGATAGAAATTCTTTATAACAATATAAAATTTAAAATCAACCTAAAAATGTTATAATCTTCATTAAAATTAAGTTTTTCTATTTAATCTTAAAGTTTAGATTTAATCCTTATTATTAGTAATTAGAGTTGCTTTATATTAATCTGTAATAAAACTTTAAGAAGGTCTTTTATTATTACATTTATATTCAAATTAATTAATAAAATGGCTGGAATAGAATAGGAAGGAATAATAATTGATGAAAATATATAAGGTATAAAAACATTAAATAATGTAGATTCAAGGATGAATTTTGCTGATGAAATTATTATTGATGATCAACATATTCTAACTATATCAGCAGAAAAAATGTTTGAGGAGCCCTAAAAACGTACACGAAAATCTAGATGGGGTGGAAGACCAGATAGAAAGTGTGCTAGACCTGAGTAAAAACACTTGCAATTCAATCCTTTAGAGGCCATGATGAATAGAAAATGCATCTTACCTGTAGGAGCACAAAGCTTAGCCCCTCCAGTACCTATTGGTATGGCTTTACCTTGGGGTATGTAACCGATGCCTGTAATGGCTTAGAATTATGGCTATAATTTTGTGCGAACAGATACTTCTGTATTGGGATTTGTTTAATAATTAGCATACTCGATGGGGTCCTGAATATGAAAAAACCTTTCAACCTCCTTCTTTAAATTGTATACCTCCTGATCTGAGTATTGATGACTTAGAATACATAATTAGATTGTATTGTCTTGATGATATCAATCAAAAACTACAATAACCTATTGACAGTAAAATGGATGATCCTGATTTAAGGTCTCCTTCTCCTGAACCAGTATATGATTAACATGGAAAGAGAGTTAACACAAGGGAAGTTAGAAGAAAAGAAAATTTTTAAAGAATTAAATGTTCTTTGACTGAAGAATGCATTAAAATTAATAAAAATTTTGTTCCTCCTCATGATTTTAAACCTTTAAAAAAATCATAAAAAATATATTTAACTGATACTCTTAATGCACCTGATACAAATTATATTGGTTTAATTTTAGGACCAGGAGGAAATACTTAAAAATTTTTAGAGGGAAAAACAGGTTGCAAAATATCAGTTAGAGGGAAAGGTAGTTCAAATACAAAGAAAGTAGATTGGGATATGGATGATAAATTACATGTTTTAATTTAAGCAGATAATGATGAATAACTTTAATAAGGTGTTATAGAGATTGAAAAAATATTATCAGGAAATTAAGAAGATGAATAAGCAAGAAATGCTAGATTATAAGGATAAGTTATAGCAACAGTATTAAGAGATGATTTTTGTGAATATTGTCATGAAAAAGGTCATAGAACTTATGCTTGTCCTACTAAAATTCCATTTGAAAAAGCAAGAGTAAAATGTGAAATATGTCATGAATTTTCTCATCCAACTTCTGATTGTCCATAAAAATTTGAACATAAAGAAAGTTTTATTTAATAATAATATGATAAATATAGAAAAGATTTAGGTTTAGAAAAGAATACTGAAATATTATTATAAGATAATTAAAATGAAAAAAGAACAACAGAATAAAGAGTAAATTTTATTATTTTATAAATAAGGTTGCTTTTATTACTAATGCTTAAATTGTAAAACCAATATAAAATTTATAAATAGAAGATGATAAATTTATTATGGAAAGATTAAGAAGAGAATAATAAGAAAAAGATAATTATGAAAGAGCATAGAAAAAAGCATTAGAATAATATACATTATAATCACAAGAAAACTAAAATAAATGATGAATCAATATAATTATTCAAGGCATCTAAAATTAATAATAATATTAATTTGTTTGATAATCAAACAATAGTTTAGTGAACTGATTTTCTAACTTAATAATGATTAAGAAAATTTAATTAAGGGTATTCTTAAGTTTCACTTTTCTTTAATTTAGATTTTTTTCTAACCTAAGGGTTTTATAATATAGAATCCTTCATTAAAACTTTGAAATTTGGTATGGCACAAATGTTTGGTAATTCTTAATCAACCAAAAATTCTTCAATATTTTTCTCAAAATTATTTGTTTGAGTTTGAAACACTCCATTACTTCTTTCTAATTAAATTTATGCAGATTATGATTTTTATTTATTCATTAATTACTCTTCTTGAATAATTTCATTATTAAAATAAGGATGAGCTAATGCTTATTCAGCACTTATTCTCTTTTCTGGATCTAATTCTAATAAATCTTTCAATAAATTAAACTCATTTTAATTTAATTTATATATTTATAGAATTTAGAAATCGATATTACAGATTCTATTAAGTTTTAGTATTTCATTTGTTGTTTTACCATGAAATAAATCTCTTTTTGTAACTCTAATTAAATCAATAGAATTAATACAATTTAAAAAAGATACAACCAACACTAAAGATGTCTACTTTTTCATTATAATTATCTTTAAATTGCTCAGGTGCTGCATATCCTGGAGTACCATATTCTCTTTAGTTTAATTTAGAATCAATAGGTATAGACAAATGAAAGTCAGTTAATTTAAGTCCCTCTATTGAATCTTTATTTTAAAAAACAATTGCAGTTGGTTTAATGTCTCTATGCATAATATTATGGAAATGAATATCTCTGACAGCATTTAGTAATTGCTATATATAGTAATCAAATGTACTTTCATAATCATTTAAATTTAAGTTTTGTCCAAAGTCACCCTCTTAACTAATTCATTTAAATTTACACCTTCCAAGTATTCTTAAATTAAATAGACAGTATTTTCTCCTGTAAAAACTTCATGTAAATTTTAAACATAATCAGATTTTATTTTAGTTAGACATTATATTTCATTATAAATACGATACTAATTAAATGTAAAATTATACCATTGAATCTTCAAACTGATTTTTAGCATGACATTTGATTTCATATTATTTGTTATCGATTAGATCAGAGCATAAATACAACTTAATATATTTTTATTTTTTACTTCATCTTGATTACTGCCTCCTAATAATGACAGAGGTCTGTATAATTAATGTACAGTTTTAAACATAATTTGATTTCTTATTGCAAATCTGAGCTTCATTAAGTCTTCTTGAGTAGAATGGAATAGTTTTTCAATTCTATTCCAAATAATCCCAAAACTAACAATTTAATTCTAGTGATTGAGTTGCCAAGAAATAAAATTGCTTAATTTCAATTCTATAATGTATTTAGGTTCTTTTCCAAACTTTATTATTTAGCTTTTATACTTGACTTAAAGTTATCTTGTTTGGTAAAAGTAGAAGTATGTACTTTTGGTCCAGAAACATGTGTTATCTGATACAAATGAACTTAAGTTATGATTCCATTTAAAAATAATAGATTTAATTTTTTTTCATTACTTTGCATTATACATCTAATTTGATAAATTATTTACAATACTATTCAATTAATCTCATGTTATTTCTTTAAAGAAATTATTCATTTTTAAATGCATTTTCATTATATATTAATATAGATAGATAACTAAAACATTTTAAAAACTCTATAATTTAATTTTAGAATAAAAACATCTGCAAAATCACATAGAAAATTATAAAATTATTCAATCATTCAATCAAGTCTAATATAAGTAATGAGTCTTAATATAATTAGAAAAGGAATATGCCAAAAAGAAGTTTTTATAAATATCAACAATAATTCACATTTAGGTTACTTAATTAATCTTAATTCCTTTTAAATAAGAGGGAAAGTAAATAATGAAATAATGAAATTTATACCAATAATATATGTTAAAATCTATACCAATATTATGATTCCTTAGAAATAAACACATAAGAACATTATTATTCACTAAAAATATCCTCTATTCATTGTAATCTATTTTATAAGAAAGAAGAAGAGATATTGACTCTATAACAGTAAATTTTTAGATTATAATTTCAAAAGAAACTCTCAACTAGAAATCTCTTATATAAAAGTAAAAATATAATATCTATTAATTAAATTCACTTAACTAAACTATTTTTATGACAATAATTAAGATTTTGAAATGGAATCAAGTATTTATTTTTTAATATTAATATTTGATCAATTAGTATAAAGATATACTTAATCCATTAGTGTAAAGAATTATTGTCTAGGAATTTATATATTTAAAGAGTGGTCTCTTTACATTATTGATTATATTGAATAATTAACTTAACTTCAAAAATTATAAATAAAAAATAAAATGACTTAAAATTATAAATAATACAATTAATAATTATTTTTTATTAAATTCTAAAAGATTATATTCTAATATCTTATATACTTATATATTATAAGCTGATCCTAAATTTATTAGTAATAATGATTTAATAAGAGCTTTTAAAAAATACTTGGAATTACAAAATATTTATAATTTAAAAATATAGTATTGATGTCTTAAGTATTTCTTTGTCATAAACTTAATGTTTAAGTTGGCAAAGCTTTATTTATTTAAATTAGACTTTTCTTGATACAAACTGATAACAACTTTGCTGAAATAAAATATATAGTTTATAAATATTAGCATTATTATTAATTTTGAGGAAATATGGAAACCTAAATTAGGCAGGACAACAATGCATAGAAACTAGCATTTAATAATATTTGCTTAATTCTGAAAATTAAAATAAATTTTTGTTTTTTAATTTAATCTATTCTAATAATATCCTTTTATTATTAATTACTATCCTATTTTATTATATCTAAATTATTATTAATAAAAGTTATACTATCTTCCTTATTAGTATTATATAATTAAACAATTCTCAATATTTATTTTTTAAATCTTTTAGTATTCATCAATAAAAGATAAAAAAACTTTTATATTAAGATATGCTTTATCGATTTTTATACTTATCATATTAGGGNTTTTTATAAATATCAACAATAATTCACATTTAGGTTACTTAATTAATCTTAATTCCTTTTAAATAAGAGGGAAAGTAAATAATGAAATAATGAAATTTATACCAATAATATATGTTAAAATCTATACCAATATTATGATTCCTTAGAAATAAACACATAAGAACATTATTATTCACTAAAAATATCCTCTATTCATTGTAATCTATTTTATAAGAAAGAAGAAGAGATATTGACTCTATAACAGTAAATTTTTAGATTATAATTTCAAAAGAAACTCTCAACTAGAAATCTCTTATATAAAAGTAAAAATATAATATCTATTAATTAAATTCACTTAACTAAACTATTTTTATGACAATAATTAAGATTTTGAAATGGAATCAAGTATTTATTTTTTAATATTAATATTTGATCAATTAGTATAAAGATATACTTAATCCATTAGTGTAAAGAATTATTGTCTAGGAATTTATATATTTAAAGAGTGGTCTCTTTACATTATTGATTATATTGAATAATTAACTTAACTTCAAAAATTATAAATAAAAAATAAAATGACTTAAAATTATAAATAATACAATTAATAATTATTTTTTATTAAATTCTAAAAGATTATATTCTAATATCTTATATACTTATATATTATAAGCTGATCCTAAATTTATTAGTAATAATGATTTAATAAGAGCTTTTAAAAAATACTTGGAATTACAAAATATTTATAATTTAAAAATATAGTATTGATGTCTTAAGTATTTCTTTGTCATAAACTTAATGTTTAAGTTGGCAAAGCTTTATTTATTTAAATTAGACTTTTCTTGATACAAACTGATAACAACTTTGCTGAAATAAAATATATAGTTTATAAATATTAGCATTATTATTAATTTTGAGGAAATATGGAAACCTAAATTAGGCAGGACAACAATGCATAGAAACTAGCATTTAATAATATTTGCTTAATTCTGAAAATTAAAATAAATTTTTGTTTTTTAATTTAATCTATTCTAATAATATCCTTTTATTATTAATTACTATCCTATTTTATTATATCTAAATTATTATTAATAAAAGTTATACTATCTTCCTTATTAGTATTATATAATTAAACAATTCTCAATATTTATTTTTTAAATCTTTTAGTATTCATCAATAAAAGATAAAAAAACTTTTATATTAAGATATGCTTTATCGATTTTTATACTTATCATATTAGGGTATAAATATAATAAGCAGATTGAATTAAAATAAAAACTAATTTTGTTTGTTTCCAAATAATTAAAAAGTAATTTATGTTAATTCCTGTCCTTTTTAAATACTCAACACTTTGAAATCATAATAAAAATAAGTAGCTTTTTGTTCATATTATTGGATAAAAAGTTCCTCTTTTAATTTGACAAATACATCAATAGTAATACAAGGCTGTGTGTAAATTCTTTAATCATATAGAAAAACAAGTAAAACAAGGTTGTTTATAAAGAATAGTTTATTTTGTCTCAAATTTATAAATTATAGATTCAGAATTTAAAAATTTATTATCTATTTAACTATTGTATAATTAAAAATATTAGAAATAACAATAAGAAACAAACTAGAATTTTTGCAAGCAAATCTAATTGAATTTAATGGAGAGTCAAATTTCAATGTTGATGGTTTATTTTGTATTTCAATATTCAAAAATTATAATAGATCAGATCTTATTTGATTAATTATAATATTATAAATATAATTTACAAATATTAGGGATGTTCAGTTTTTAATTATTGAATTTGTCAATTTAGAATAATTAGAATCATTTAATAAATCCAAAATATCCTATTCTTGTTCCCATAATTATTATATTTTCATAAAATCTTAAGCTTTTTTTCTAAAGCTATCAAGAACTGCTTTTTTGTGTTATGATTTAAATTAATTTTATTTTTATTATTTGTACATAGCCAAGTTTAATTATTATTACTATTCATATTATTGAACTCTTTATTTCTTCTCAACATTATATGATTTTGATCTTTCTTTTTAGAGAATAATAACTTTATCATGATTCAACGATTACTTTTTCATTAACTCAAATTATTCCTTCTTTTATTATTGCACACTTTATCTAATTTAAACTCTAAGTGATTATTGTTATTGTTTCAAAAGCTTAGTTTTTTCCCTAAATAGTTCCAGAGATTACTCCCTAGATTCTTTATGTTTACTTTACTAAATAGATTACTCATTAAATACCTACTTCAAGTATTCATTATACTAATTTCTAATGCTATTTACTTGTTCATTTTTTATTTCACTTTATATCTGTTTCCCTTATCTAAATATTCAGAAAAATTACAATCGTTATCGAAATACTTCCAACATTTTTACTCTATTAATCATAACATCTAATTATCTTTTCATTTCCATTTATTCTTTCTTAGAAATTCTTTGACTTACTTTTTCAATTGGATCTTAATTACTAAAAGAATCTTATTTCTAACTTATACTACACGACATAAAGACTTTATTTCTAAATTTAATAATATAATGTATAATTAGAAATAATGATATTCTAATCTGAAACAACAACTAAAAATAAAGAATAAATCAATCAAAATTGTTCTCTTTATATTTAACTAAGTTTTAAAAATAAAATTACATATATTAACTTATAATAGATGACAAATATCTTATTTAAGTTACAATATAAGTTTTAACATATTTTACTTAAATTTCTAAATATTTTAGGAGATTTTACAATTTTTTATTTAATATGAAGAGAATATATATAATTAAAATATGTTAATTTAAGAATTATATTGAATTCGATACTAAACAATAATATAATTTTATAACCAAAGAAGAATTCTTTAAAATAGCTTAATTTAAAAAATTATAAAATTTTATTGTTGGTTTATTTATAAATTTAAATTATTTTAATTAAAATCAATAGATATTATGAGAATTATTACAATATTTTAATTATTTAGAAGTGATTATAGATTAATTTTGTGATATTAAAATATGATGAGAAAATATTAAACTAAATATAAACTCATTTTCTAGATGGTTCAGTTAATAGATTTTAATAAACTTTAAAGTTTGTTACACTTTTAGTATTTTTGAGTGTTTCATTAGAACATAATACTGAAGACAATTATGATTAAGATTATTGGGATAATAAGGATTATTAACTATTCTGAGAATTTTTAGTTCTTTTTCTCACCAATGAATCTATAGTGTCCTTTGTCACTTATGTTGAAGAATTTTTATCAAATTCATAACATTAATATCTTTTTTATTGATAAAAGAACGAAGTCTCAAACATAGGTATAAATTGATTGATTAATTTTTGCTCTCTATTTAATTGTTCGAATAATATTCTATCATTAGTAGTAGGTGATTTAAATGATAACTTTGTTAGATCAGGAATATAAGGAGGATCAATCTATTTTTAAATGTATTTTGTAATATCAATATCTTAAAACCATGGATGTGCTAATATATCATCTACTCCATTTTTGGATCCTAATCTTTTATTTGGATCTTTTATCATAAGCAATTTAATTAAATCTTTTATTTCTGGACTTAATTTTTTAGGGAATTAGACTTATTCATTCAATAATCTAGTATAAATAATGTTCTTATCTTCACAATAAAAGGGAGGAAGACCTGTTACAAATTCATAAAGCAAGGCTCCTAAACAATAATAATCGACTAAATTATTGTGACCATCATTGTGAAACATCTCTGGAGCCATATATTCTGGAGATCCACAAAATGAATAAGCATTTTATTCTGGTTACATATTTGGTCTAGCCAATCCAAAATCTGCCAATTATATATGTCCTGTAATATCTATAAGAACATTTTCTGGTTTTAAATCTCTATAAATAATTTATTAATGATGTAAGAATCCCAAAGCTAAACAAACTTCTGTTATATAGAATCTAGCTTAAGATTCAGTCATTTTTTAAACTCTTTTCATATAACTAAACATTTCTCCACCAGGGCAAAATTCTATACCAAAAATGATCCAATTTTTAGTTTCAAATGCAAATTCAATTTTGGATGTAAATAAGGAACCTTTATTTGTTGTTTCAATTAATATATCTCTTTCATTTTAAACCAAATCCTATTTTTCATTTTATACTACAAAAGTTTTGCTAATTAATTTCAATGCTATAAAACTGCCATCAATTAGAGATCGAGATAATATCACTGTTGAGAATCCTCCTCTCCCTATAACATGTAAAAATAAGAAACAACTTAAATTTAATTGTTTAGGAGGTGATATTCCAAATATGGGTTTCATACGGATAGTCTTACCTATCATATGAGTTAAAGGCAGAAAAGGTATTGTAAGATAATAATCAAATCCAATGTTTTCATCTAAAGTCGCAAATCCTACTACTTAATAGTTTCCAGACTTATTTTTAAGCATATTTAAAACTTTGTCTGTTGTTATATTAGCACAAAATTTATAATTTTATATTACTTCTGATGAATAATGGACATATATCTAAATTTCAGATTTAGGTAGTTTATCAATAGAGGAGGATTTACCTCCTATCTATATTGAATTTGTTATTAAATCTTCTGCACTATTTCGACGAGTCATAGATCCTTTTTCTAAAATCAATTTATTTTTATTTGTTGGTTTTTGATTCAAAATCAAGTTGATTCCTTTGGTTAATTATTGAAAAGGAAGGTTAATTTCAGTTGGAGCCTTTGTTTGTTTTGTTTATGGTTTTACTTTATCCCTTGAGTTGGATCGCTATTGACTATGCACTCTTTCTGTAATACTTCCATGATTATTTATCTTACGACTTGAATCTTGCTTTACTAAATCCTTCAATATAATTTGTGATAAATTCCTTTGAATAAATTTTAAAGGAGATTATGATGCATTTTTACTAGTATAATTCTTAGTACTCATCTAAAAGTTTTGAATGACTCTAGCTGGTGATAATATCTAACCACTTCGTTATCTCATTATGGTTATCAAATAAAAAAATATAATATATATTATAAACAAAATCAAGATGTTAAATAATAAATTTGATGATGATTTGGACGAGTTAATAAATGAAATCAATTCAGTTATGGATAAACCATAAAACAAAACAATTTCATATTAAAACTATTAACCATAATCAAATCAAAATTAATAATAAAAAAGAAAATGTTTATCTCCCCATATTGGTAATCAATAATAATTTCGTATATGTACAAATTTAAGATGTCTAAAATGTGATCTCTAAGTTAAATGTCATATAAATTAAAAATGGAATAAAGATGCAGATTATTTAATATTAAGAAATTATTTTAATAACATGACAATCTTATAAAATTATTTAATAGAGGACTCTTAATATAATGCATATAATTGTTAATGTACTAATGTAAATGCTATTGAATCCATTTCTACACCATAATATTGGGTGTGTTCAGGTCATATAATTTGAATAGTTTATTTAGTTATTATAATAAAAATTATGAATATTTATTATTTATTTGATAAGAATAAATTGTACGATTATTCATAATTAGTATTAATAATTAATATTTAAGTTTATACAATTATTGCTTTATTATTTAAAAACTAATTTAAATTAATTATCAAGAATTTATTGAAATTATCACTTATATTATTAAATAAAAAATTTAATGCATTCTATAAATAATTTTATTTGTTATTTGTTAAGATTATTTTCATATAATAATATTTATTTATTTTTTAATTATAGTATTCTAATTTCAAGAATTTTTGTCTATTTTCTAATTTTATCCACTGATTAGAATTAAATGATATTTTTTTCTTACAATTATATATAAAACAATATATATATAACTCTGTATATAAATAAATTCAACTTAACCTTCAAATACACCCAGTTAAATTTGATAATAAATTTTGATCAATCGCTTTATTATTGTATTATCAAAGGATTTAGTTATTATAATATAACTTTCAATTTTCAAATGTAACATTATCTAAAATAAAAATATTAATTATTATTTAAGATAAGCAAAAAAAAAAATGACATTAGAACAAGCAGTAATTATCAATTTAATTTAGTTATCTGAAGATAGGGAATATTTTAGATTGTAAAAACTCACTGAGGCATTAAAACTTATAACAAATGAAATGCCTTATATGAAAACTTTTAATCAGGTATCCACCATTAAAAATTGTAAAATATTTATACAAATAAAAAGTGTTATTTGCTTACCCATTCAATCCAATAACTGTAGAACTTGTCATTACAAGTCTAATAGATCATTTTTAAGATGAACAATTTATTTATACTTTTTTTTCAGCTATAATGGAATTGGCATAAATATAAGAACTGAACACTTAGTTTGGACATCGAAAATCAAAAATAATGGATAAGTATTATTTACTAAAATTATTTGAGTTTTCCATAAGCAAAGTCAATCCATGTTCCTCATCAAGTTGGATAGAGATATTGTAGAGCTGTTTATGAAAATATTTTAGAAGCAAAAAAATTTGCATGCCAATATTTGAAATAGTTGTTTGATGCTGCCATATAATTTTAATAAGATATCTAATACTTTTCTATGGTTTTTAAATTATTGATCAAAAACTCAAACAACACTGAATTTATTCATTTTGTAATATAAAAATATGAAGAATGCAAAACTGAATTATTTGGAAATCGTAAATGGATTGATGATTTAGATGATGAAATTATTGAATGTAAGTTTTAATAATAATCTTTTATTAGATTTTGAATAAAGTTAAATACCTATGCCATTTGCTGTAAGTAAGAGTTTAGAAGAGTAAAGATAAGATTTTAAATTGAAAACAACCTAAAACAATACTTCCCATTATGATAATTCTATTGCTGATTCTTCATTTTTTGATGAAGTTGATTTAATGAAAAAAGAACTCGAAACTCTATATGTGAATATGTAGAAATGGCTTTGTATAGTTGGAACTCCGTCTCTAAAATCTAGAATTGAATATTTAAGTGATGAACATCATTTTGAATATTTAATGTCTTTCATATTTAATCCATTAAAACATGAACCAATTCAAGATTGGGTATAATGAATATTTATTTTTAGGAGGATAAATTTAATGATTTATAAGTTGAAGTTGAGTAAACAGATTATAAAGTAGAATCATAATTACCATCTAAATATGAATTAATAAGATCATATAAAACTACATTAATATTTTTAACAGATGATAATTTTTAAGTTATGATTTAAACTGTTCCTAAATTAATACCAATTCTACGTATAATATGTTATTAATATTTAAGTTTATCAAATAAAAATAAGTTTAGAAGAAAAAAATAAATCAGTTAATTTATTACATATAAGTTGCATTTTGGATAAATTTCTTCAAAAATATCCAAAATCAACTCTATTATTAATGGCTGAAATGAATCTATTTTAAATACTTGGAAAATATATCTATAATAATAAATTAGCTACTATATTAGTTGATATTTTAGATATATAAATAGATAGATATGGTATTGGATCTTTATGTTAAGAATAATTATGGAAATACTTTTAACGTATTAATTGGTTTGAAGCTATTTCAATTTTATTAATCAACAAAGAATTTTAATTTTTAATTTTGGATCCAAAGGAAAACTAAAAGTTCACTTAAATTTTTAGATCATTTGCATTAAGTGAAAAAGAAAAAACACCACCAATTATTGATTGTGATGAAAAGAAGAAGTTAACAGATTTACTTGGAACATTATAAGCAGGTAAGACAATGGAAGAATATTATAATTCAAATTAATTGAATTGGCAAATAAATTAAACTTAAAGAGAACATTTATTATATAGTGAAATAGAAGTTTAAGATATTGATGGATTCAAAAAGTTTGTAGAAGAAAGAGATTCAAATCTTTAACGATCTATACATAGAATTAAAACTTAATAAATGATTAGGTCTACCAAAATTACAAATTAAATTAAAAGAAAACCTTCTGAAGTTATAAGATTTATTTAAATTAATAAACCAATTTTAAGAGGTTTTCATGGACATAGAAGATTTTGTGAAAGCATAGATTTTTAAACAGATACAATTAGAGAAGATTTTAATCATGATGAGGAATTTAAACTTCATAGGTCTAATCCAGGAAGTCATAGAACAAGTCATCAAAATTCTGATGATGGAGATGATGATTTAGGATCACTTTCACCTAGAAAAGTAAAGATTTATCCTGGTTATAAATTAAATTTATATGTTAGTGATTTTGAAAAGAATGAAACTTAATTTAAAATCAATAAACTTTATTCATAAGAAGCAATATAATTATTAAAGTTCTCAATTACTTCATTATTCAATTTTTTAGATTTATAACACACAAATAAAATAAAAGTAGAACAACAAAAAATTGAAATTAAACCTATCATTAATTCTATATTAACATCTTAAATTATAATGAAACTTCACTAATTTTTTTTATATGGAATTTTGTAAGAAGAAACATCTAATGAATATTAATTGGCTGAAGAATGTGGAATTATTGTAAACAAGATTTATAAATATTCTTTGCTCTACTCAGAGTTGTAGGAAATTAAACCAATTTTATAAGATACATTTCTAAAATCTGCAGAATACTTGTGTAAATTAATAGTCAAAGCATATCAAAACTTTAATTAAGATAATATTCCAGGACTTAAAAAAATTTAAACATTTTTGCTTCTTACTTTCAAGCATGGTTATTAAGTATTTCATTTAGATCCTCATTCTAAAGAGGACTATGGAGTTCATAAATTCTTTCATTCAACTGTTATTCATATCATAATATACTGGTTTTTTAATAGCCAAAACAATAATTTATTTTAGAATATCTTTTTGAAGTATATATTTTAATAATATATCATAGATTCATTACTTTGGTGTTGGCTAATGCTCCGCCTGTAATTTTGAGTAGTATCTTATTTAGACTTGGACTTATAGGTTTACTCTTTGATACCTATAATATATATTGTTTGAATGGAAGTGAACATGTTCTTCTAGCAGATAGTCTTCTTGCTCATGTAAAATGTATAGTTTATTCTATAAATGCTTCAATAACACATAGATAATTAACAAAAATTTAGATGAATTTGAGATGTCTTGATTCTTGGAAAAAGCTTATAGATATTAATCCAAAAGGAGATCTATCGATCTATAAAGAAATAAATTTTATCATCAATCCAAATTTCAATTATAAACATAGCAAAATAAATTTCTATTCATCTTAAATGTCAATAGAAAACAATGAATAAAATAATACACCAAGATTAAATAAAAAAAAGGATTAATATAATTCATAAAGATTGTAAGGAAACTATAAAGTTTAAAATAAGCTTCCTCTTTTAAATCCTCTTAATTAAAAATAAAAAGTTTTGTCAAAAACATTTAGTACAAATATTAAACGATGACAATTAGAATATATATTTATTATAATACTAAATCAAAAACCTTATTTAACTATTTATCCAGCTTTATTCTATAGAGTTGATTTTTTACTAAGAATTTATGTTAATTCATTTTAAAGTACAGTTGAGAGATTATTTTTAATAGGAGAAGGAGGTTCAATTCTATATTTACTAACTTATTTCTCTTCAGATTGTTATGAGTAGCTTTATTTTTTTTATTCATTTGTTTTCTCCTTTAAATCTTATTCTAATTATAATACATATTAATCTAATTAAGAGATCTTATTTTAGAAAATGTTTAATTATTTTTTATAATAGTCAATTTGTTAATTAAATGAATTTTTCTTTTATATATCTTCTTTAGCTAAATTAAGCAATTAGAAATATTACTATGAATTAGTTGATCTAATTTAACTTGTATAATTGTATTTATTAACTTAAATTTTCATATCTTTAATCATTTTTTCAAATGCATTGAATTCTACTGCTTATCCATCTTCTAAACTATGAAAAATTGGGATATACTTTTCTAAAACCATATCTAATTCTTCATTTTTATCAAAATTTAATTAATTTTTTTCATTTGAAGGAAGTATTGATTATCTAATTTTCTAAACAAAAATGACAGCATTTACTGCTCTTCTAAATCGTTTATAAATGTAATTGCTATTGCTTTTAAATTCATTTCTCATTAAAACAAAATAATGCAAAAAATTTGAATATTATATAAATTATGAGAAAGTCTTTATTGCTTTTTCATTTTATAATAAATGTGAAATTACACTATAACTTAAAGCAACCTTATTTTAAGAAATAGCTTTTCTTACTTATAATTCTGAAAATTCAGATTTTAATTGATTATGGTCATTCTTTAAATCTTCAAATTCTTAAACAATATTTTATGTTTACCATTTGGATTATTAAATTTATTGTTCATATGATTGAAATGATTGATCATAATGATAACATTTATCAATTAATGAATTAATATATTAATTATCTTATTAAGCTTATAGATTTTATTACTATAAAGCATCTTAAAGTTAATTAATTTTATCATTTTATTATTCATATATAGATTTATGTTCTTATTATAATTTTTCTTTAGTTTTTGAATATTCTTAATTTAATTAATCAAATTTTAATTTAAGTTATTCACCAACTTTATGCATTTCAAGAATATTTTAACTAATTTAATCTTTTTCTTCTTTTAAATGTGTATTAGATTCAATTAAATCCATTAAAATATCTTTAATATCAACAAAAAAATCTTCAATTTATGATATATTGTAATTATTTTTTTTTTTCTTTTTTGAACTTGATTATTTATTAGAATTTGATGATTTTTTACTTTCAAATATTGGATCTTAAGGAATATAAGTTTTATTAATTGATAAACATTCTGACATAATTTCATCAATTTAATTTTAAACATAACTAAATAATTTTGAAAATTCTTAATTTTAATTTTCAATTGTTTAATTATATTCTTTTTATTATTCATATTGTTCATTAAAAATTTCACATTATTTTCTAAATTTCTCATTTGCTTTATTCATTTCATCAAATTATAATGAATAATTCTTTTCACATTCCATAGCAGTTTATATTTAAATATTATATTGTTCATTTAATTAATTATTTTTCTTCTCTAAATCTTCAAATTATATTTTAATATATTTTAATTCAACTAATTCTTAATGCTATTATTCCAATCTTGTTCTATAATCTTCTAATTCTTATTTTAATAAATCATTTTCTGTTTCTAATTATTTCAACATATTAGTTATATTACTTTCAAATTTATTCTTTTCAGCAATTATCTATCTCATTTATTATTCACCATCTTATTTTTCTTTTTTTAATTATTAATTTTTCTTTGTTAATTATGATAATTCTTCTTCTAATCCCTTTACTGCATCTTTTATCATTGCTATCTAATCAGTCAATTCCTATAATGATTATTCTTTAGATTAAATTTCTTGACTTTAATATTATACTTACTCTAATAATTCTTAATTTTTATCTTATACTTCTTTTAAAGCAACCAACAATTATTAATTAAACTATTACAATTACTTTGTTTTCCTTTATTAATTTTCAAACATTTAATCATGTTCATCCTATAAAATTTAAAATTAACGATCCGCATAATCTTTTTATTTTATTGCTTAATTCATTTAATCTTCCATTTCTAATAACCTCTCTTGTAATAAATTAATTGTTTAATCTTTTATTTAAATGTCATTATTAAGTAACTTAATTCTTGTGTAACTTTCTTAAATTGCTTACACACTATCAGTCATATTAAATTCAAAAATATTAAAAATAACAATTTCATATCACTTCATAATCATTCCCACTATATTCATTCCACCTTTAGCCATTTCTCTTTTCAATTATTATAATTTCTTCTTATGCTCTCCTCTACATTTATAAAATCCTTGTAAATTAGTTAAAGACAAAACAAAACATATGATTGGTAAAGGTAACTATAATCTAATTACAATCATACCCAGAAAATTTTGAATCCAAAAACATCTCCAAGACACATAATACCCCAAAAAAGTGATCCATATATAAGACAGGCCCAGAAGAAATATCTATCAACTTTATTTGATTATTCTTATGATTGAGTTTAGAACATCCATTTCTATTCACCATTAATATTCATCTCAATCCACCAACGTAAACCAATCAATTTTAAACCCAAATAGTTCTTTAATAATAGAAATTATGCCAACTAGAGTATAATAACTAAAGGATAAGCATGTATAACATCTTGCAACAGAATAAAAGATAATCCTGGAATAGAAGTTAATGCCAATGCAGCAACACAATAAAATGGATGAGCTGCTTCAGTAATATCATACTCTTGTATTAATAAATCTTTCTATAGAAAACATATAAATTATATATACATGAGCTGTCTCCACTTCTTCTTCCTACTAGGTATTCTAGTATACAGCATCATATTTATCCACAGTCAAATCAACATCAGGCTCTACATGCTCAGTTAATATCTTTGGTTATATATTTATTTTAAAATCTAAGGAGTTAGATTCCATTAAAATATTTTATTTTTATATTTATATTTTATAATTAACAACAATTTATTCCAATTTTCTTCAATTTTAAGTTAATAATCTAAAAGAATACATAAAATATCATTATAAATTTAAATAAATACTTAAAAATAGTAATTCATATAAAATTTTTATTAAAGAAGAATATATTTTAATAAGAAAAGAGAGTTTACAAAGTAAAAATGCTATATTTATAAACTANATTAAACTATTACAATTACTTTGTTTTCCTTTATTAATTTTCAAACATTTAATCATGTTCATCCTATAAAATTTAAAATTAACGATCCGCATAATCTTTTTATTTTATTGCTTAATTCATTTAATCTTCCATTTCTAATAACCTCTCTTGTAATAAATTAATTGTTTAATCTTTTATTTAAATGTCATTATTAAGTAACTTAATTCTTGTGTAACTTTCTTAAATTGCTTACACACTATCAGTCATATTAAATTCAAAAATATTAAAAATAACAATTTCATATCACTTCATAATCATTCCCACTATATTCATTCCACCTTTAGCCATTTCTCTTTTCAATTATTATAATTTCTTCTTATGCTCTCCTCTACATTTATAAAATCCTTGTAAATTAGTTAAAGACAAAACAAAACATATGATTGGTAAAGGTAACTATAATCTAATTACAATCATACCCAGAAAATTTTGAATCCAAAAACATCTCCAAGACACATAATACCCCAAAAAAGTGATCCATATATAAGACAGGCCCAGAAGAAATATCTATCAACTTTATTTGATTATTCTTATGATTGAGTTTAGAACATCCATTTCTATTCACCATTAATATTCATCTCAATCCACCAACGTAAACCAATCAATTTTAAACCCAAATAGTTCTTTAATAATAGAAATTATGCCAACTAGAGTATAATAACTAAAGGATAAGCATGTATAACATCTTGCAACAGAATAAAAGATAATCCTGGAATAGAAGTTAATGCCAATGCAGCAACACAATAAAATGGATGAGCTGCTTCAGTAATATCATACTCTTGTATTAATAAATCTTTCTATAGAAAACATATAAATTATATATACATGAGCTGTCTCCACTTCTTCTTCCTACTAGGTATTCTAGTATACAGCATCATATTTATCCACAGTCAAATCAACATCAGGCTCTACATGCTCAGTTAATATCTTTGGTTATATATTTATTTTAAAATCTAAGGAGTTAGATTCCATTAAAATATTTTATTTTTATATTTATATTTTATAATTAACAACAATTTATTCCAATTTTCTTCAATTTTAAGTTAATAATCTAAAAGAATACATAAAATATCATTATAAATTTAAATAAATACTTAAAAATAGTAATTCATATAAAATTTTTATTAAAGAAGAATATATTTTAATAAGAAAAGAGAGTTTACAAAGTAAAAATGCTATATTTATAAACTATACTTAAAAAAATACTTTTTATTATATTATATTTAGAAGGTATTAAGACAAACTGAATATTATTAGGTTGATCAATAATTAATTTGATCTTATATGAAGATAATTATTCTAAAGAATTAAATTTATTTAAGATATTAGAGTATTGAATTGAATTTTTGTTATTGATTTATATAATTTAACTTATTTTTAATAGATAATACTTAAAAGATAGAATATAAATAATCTTTGTCTATATATATGAATTTTTTAAATCATAATAAATTAGAATGTCAATAAAATGTTTAACAGTAATGTATAAATTTAAATATATTATAATTAATTTAAAAAATGGAAATCAAATACCTATTATTGTTATGTTTTCATTGACATTTAATTATTTTATTATTTTCATTAAGTTCAGATCCTTTTTTTCTTTAGGATTGATGTTTAATTTTGTAAATAAAATATTTTAAAGCCTGAAATAGTTTAATAGGCATTTTATATAAACAAAATATTCCATTTTATTTAAATATCAAATAAATAGTGAATTACTATATTAATACTCATTTTATCATTATTTTAATCTATTGTATGTATTGATATTTACTATCATAATAATCTTTATTTAGGAATATGAAATATAATACAATCTAATATAAATAGAATTTATCACTAAAATAAAGTTAATTAATTAATATCATTCACAATATTAGGTAGGATGCCTTCTAAAAGATATACGATTATCTCCAAATCTCGAATTGGATGAAGAAGGTAATGTAATAGCAGTAGATATACTATTATAATTTGTAGTACAAGTTGATTTTGCTCTTGGTAATCTCAAAGGTAATTTTGATTATGGTCTTTGTTCAGTTATAGTGATCTCGCGACTTAGGTTCATTAATTTACTTAAAGGTTGTAATTTTTATTCAACTGGAATTAATTTGTCTTCAATTTGTGATAAGAGCCTACCTCTTTCACTTAAATAATGAACTTAATTTAAGACTTTAGTAATTTCAGTAGGATAGTAATTTTGAGGATTTCTATCATTAGATTTATGAATAAGCTTTTTAAGAAAGAGTTTTGAGTTTTCTGATAAAACACACTATTTAAATTATTCGGTTGTTATAAAATGACCACTTTTTGAATTTGCTTGTTTGATATAACATGTTAATTCTTGTTCATTAATACTGATTCCATATTTGTTAAGAAGAGTAAGTAATTCATATTTTTAAATCCTGCCTTTTCCTTCCTAATCAAATTTAGCAAATAGTTCTGCTAATTCTTATTTATATTTCTAAATATGATATTAAAATACTTCTTCTTATGGATCTGTTATATATAAACTATTAACAGATTTACGAAATCTTTAGAGTAGCCATTGTTTGACAGTATGAGTTCGTAATTTAAACATTAATTAATTTATGAGTCCAAAAATTGCAATAATTATAGGTCTTTTAATAAGACTAGGATTAATTGCTTATGCTGAGATTTAGGATAAATATTTCAATCTCAAATATACAGATATAGATTATTCAGTATCTTTAGAATTAATATGTAGGTGTACTCTGATGGAGCTTAATATGTAGTTGATGGTGGTTCACCTTATGATAGACATACTTATAGATATTCACCTATTTTAGCATATATCTTAATACCAAATGTGTGGATATCATCATTTGGAAAGATTCTTTTTAGCTTTGTAGATATGTTAGCATGTGTGTTTATGTAAAAGATGGTAAAATCTACATTTTTATTGAATTTATGGATTTTCAATCCTCTTATAATCTAAGTATCAACTAGAGGATCATCTGATACAATAATAGTGCTTTTAATTTATGTCATGTTATATTTATTGAAGAAGGAGAAGTATACATTGGCGGCACTTATATACGGATTAATGGTTCATTTGCGTATATATCCAATAATATATGCAATTCCATTATATTTCTTTATAGATTCTCATCAACCAGAAAGAATGTAAAATAAATGATATATTAAGATATTTGGGTGTATTTAGTAAGAATAAAGTGAAATTTGCATTGATTTCAGGTGGATTATTTATTGGATTATTAATATTATTCCATTTAATTTATGAAGATTTCTTATTCTAAACATATCTATATCATTTTACAAGGAAAGACAATAGACATAATTTTTCTCCTTATTTTTATTAGATATATTTAAGTTTTGAATCAATTACTAGAACTTAAGCTACATTAACATTTTTACCATAATTTTTGATAGTTATTTTAGCTGGTTTGAAATATTATAGAGATTTACCATTTGCAATGTTAATATAAACTCTTGGGTTTGTTGTATTTAATAAAGTTTAAACAGCATAATATTTTGTATGGTGGATTGCATTGATTCCATTAGCACTTCAAAATACTAAGATGAATAATAAGGAAATATTGATGTTATCAATAACTTGGTTAATTTTAGAAGTGTAATGGAATTTTGGATCTTATTATCTTGAAATACAAGGATATGATGTATTTACAATGATTTTTATTTAATGTGTTATATTCTTTTTGGCAAATACGTATTTGATGATAAAAATAATTGAAAATAGGAAGCCAAGTGAGTTTTATAAGATTAAAATGGATTGAATATATCATATAATATCAATAATTAATATATATCTCTTTATAATTTACTCAATCCAAAATATTACTAGGTGCTGTATACTCTAGTATTCTATTAAAATTTAATTAAAAGTCTCCATATCCTTCAGGAGTTTACAACTACTTATTTTGTAATAAATATTATAGTAATAAGATATTTTTGAATCGAAAATAATGAGTAGGAGTAAGTTTATCTCTTTTCAATAAGATTATTGAACTTTAAGCTACATCTCTATTATCACTGTAACTTTTAAACTTGACTCCTATTTAATCTTGTTCCACTTTAAGATTATTGGCATAACAATCAATTAATGAAGAAGATGTTCTTTCTATTATAAAATAAGCTCCTCTAGAGCATAATATTTCAACATATTCATTTTAATTGTATTTGATAGCATATTATAAAAATGTTTAATCTTAGAATTGATGCACAGGTTTGTTTATGTCCTAAAGATTACAAGTCAATTTACTTTTCCGAATTCATCGCATAATAATTTAAAGCTCTCAAAATCATTATTTAAAAAGGCAGTTGATAGTAATGTATATTAAGATAATGGATGTTCAAGCAATAGATCTTTTTTATATAAATATTTCATAAGTTCGTGATTGCTATATCTGACTGCATACATTCCAAGTGTCCAATAATTTGGAGCAACAAGACTTTAAATATAATCTCTATGATTTTCTATGAATTAAATTAATTCTTATGTCTTATTCTATTCAATTAAATTGAAAAGATGAGTTTTCAAATTTTTTGGGGCAGAAACAAGACTCATTATTGATTTTAATTTATATAATATTGAATAAATAATTAATTATGATTTTTATAGTTTATTGTTTGACAATATAAGTCTTTGCTTATCTAAATTTAGAATTAGGTTAAACATATAATGAGTATTATATTATATAATATATTTTAAATAGTGCTATTATACCTTGGTAAGGAGATAAGAATTACAAATATTATGAAATTGATATATAATAAGTGATTAAAGATAGAGATCTAATAATAGTTGTGAAATAACAATCTACAATAGGAAATCCTGATATTTACATTTCTTCTATAGATAAAAAACCAGATAAAATACATTCTGAAATATAATGTAATTCTTAAGGAATGGGTATTATAATTATTAAATAATTATAGATATTTGTGTAATACAATAACCAGAAAAGAAGATTTATTATTTAGCAGTTTATTGTGAAGAATATTGTAGATATAATTTAAAAGTAGTTTATTAAGAAGAATTAATGATGACTAATTGTAAGTATCTTAATATTATTATTAGATGATGATTTAGAATTTAAGTTTAATAATACTAGTTGGACTGAAATAATTAGAATTAATATAACATAATTATAAAAATAGCAAATATAATAGGATTATAATTTAGAGGTATCTGTATAAGTGAAAAATGTTGAAATTTTGTAAGAATCTTTTCAATCTTTTATGAATTAAGGATTGGAAAAGCCATCACTTTAAAAATATGAATATAAGGGTTAGGATACATTTTCAGGAATTTAAAAGTTTAAAATTAAAAAGATTATGATAAATTAAATTTATACATTATTAGTAGAAGCATAATAAGGTGCAATTGTATAAATAAAAACAAGAACATATGGATCTACAAGATTTATGAATGTAGGAGAATAAATTGAAGATGTAATTTCAGAAAATGAACTAGGATTCTATGTATTGAATGTTACAACAGATCAAGAATTATTCTAATTAGGATAACTAATTTTAAATATTTAATTAATATCTTATAAAGGTTATACTGAAATGTATGTTAATCTTGATGAGAATCCAGCATCATTAGAAGATTATTAATGGAAATTACGTGATGGAGTTACAGATGATTTAATAATTTCTAATGAAGATTTAAATAGATTCAATTCTAAAGGATATTATGTTTATATTGCAATATTAGCAAAAGAATCTTTTGCCACATTTGAATTGAAAACATAAATGTTAAATCCAAATTTTATGGTTATGGAATTAAATAAACCAGCTATTAGTAAAATGAGTAAATCTAAATTTCATTAATATAAATTTAATATTAAAAGTAATAAATAACAAAGTGTTAGTGTAAGTTTAAGAAATATAAGAGGAGATGCTGATATTATTATAAAATTATGTAAAGAATTTTGGACTTGTAAATATAATGAAGAAGAATAGTTATAATTTAAATCTAAAGATTTCAAAAATAATAATTTTATTAATTAATACTACTACTCTTTAAAGTAAGATAGAACATAATTATAATAGTCCTGGAAATGACATCATTATTTTTGATTATCTACCAACCAATTGTTTAGAACATGAACATTTTCACATTTGTTTCTATGCTATTTTAATTATTCCAGGATAATAAAATAATGAAGATGAATTAACTTACTCTATTTTAATAACAACAAAACAAGATTCTATTATATTAAAAGAAAATACACCAATTAAATAATTTGTATTTCATGAATTCTATAATTATTACAAATTTACTGTTAATAATGATGATCATATTTAAAGATTATTCATTTAATTAACACCAATTTAGGGTTAACCTAGAATTTTTTCATCTAGAACTGAAATATATCCAACAAAAGAACAAAATGATAATCAAGGTGTTTAAAATCTCATTACTTATGGAGCCAAAGGTATTGGATCATCTATTAATGGAACTATATATATAGGAGTTTATGGAGAAACAGCTAGTTAATATATTATTACTGCAATAGTATTTAGAAAATAAGATGATTGGGGTACTATTGGTAAATATGCACATTAATATATACAATTAATTGAAGGTTATCCATAAGAAATTATTACTTCACATTCAACTGATGTACAACTTTTCAAAATAGATCTTAGTGGATATAGTAATAATAATTAAGTAAAAGTATAATTGAGAATTAATTCTGGTGAATTTGTAATGTATGGATTTGATCATCCAGAAATTGATTTAAAATAAGCAATTATAACAGGATCAAATTCATTAATACTCACTGATATGAAATACCCCTAATATTTATTTGTAAGAGTTTAAACTAATTAATCTACAACATATTCTCTATATTCATATTCAATTCATTATAGAATCAGTTCCTAACCAATTGAATTAGTACTTGGAGATAACTATTAAGGTTTTATTGAAAAGTCTGATAAATAAATCTTTTTTGTAAACTTTTATAAAAAAGAAGATATATATATCAATCTTCATGCTGAATCTGTTGATTAATCTATTTTATAGGCTACTATCTATATTGAAGATGATACTATTGAAATGAATTAATAAAGTATTATAATAACTGTTAATTAAATTAAATATGATAAATGCAAAAAAACTGAAGAAATTATATAATGTATAATTGCTATTCATGTTGAATCAAGTGAAGACACTTAATTTACTTTATTAGTTTCTAAAGAGTCATAAATTATTAAATTATATAATGAGGAATCTATTACAAAAACAATTAAAAATAAATTAGATTATTTTACATTTTTATTAACTGAAGAAACAGAAATAGCTACATTTTCTATTACTGCTAATATAAGAATTTTAGTTAATATTATATAATTAGATCCACCTACTTTAGAATAATTTCCAACTAATGATGATAATTCATAATTCTAATCATTAAATGATGATATTAAAATTGAAAGTTCTGTTTTTATAACATTAAATGACATACAAAAAATTAATTGTGATAAAACTCCATGTTATGCTGCAGTTACTTGTATCAATTCAGATACACAAAATTAAAATTATAATTAATACACTATTATACGTTCTTCTGGAGCATTTAAATTAACTGAAGGATTTTCTTATACTGGCAAAATTAAATATAATTAAATAAAGTATTTTAAAGTTACTGATTATAATGAAGCTACTGGACTATAAATTATAGTTACAAATTCAGAAAGAAATTTTATTGTTATATATGCAAGTGTCAATTAAATGCCTACTTAATAATCTCATGATTATAGTTCCAACTTCAATTTTGGTGACTTTTTAATAATCCCTCCAAAAAAGAATTCAAAATCAATAGTCACTTATTAGTATATAATATCAAAATTATTATAGCATCGGTGTTTTTGCTCTTAAAGAAGTCACTATTTCAATTTAAATAAAACTTGGATCTTCTCGTTTTTATCGTCTTAATACTTAAAAACCATTTTATTAAGTATTTCCTTGGAATTCAAAAACTTATTTATAATTTTATAATGGTTAATAAATTGATTTTAGAATTCTTATAAGTTCCAATGCTGTCAATTAATACATCAAACCTAAAATTCATGTTCGTTCATTTTAAATTAATGAATTATCAGAAGTCATAAATTCTATACAAACACAGTACATTTAATTTATATTATATTCAGATATCATTGGAAAATGGAAGATTTGTATTTGGAAATCACAACTAATTAAGAGCATTTTTGTTTCAGTTGTTATTTTATGATTTATATAGAAAATAACTTTCTTGATATTGAATTAGCTATTACAATTTCTAGAAAGGATTTTCCTATTTAGTTATACGATAATATTGAAATTAAAAATAAACTTAAAATTAATGAGACTTAAAAATATTTTTATTTTACTTCTCGTAATAAAGAATTCTATTTAAATATAACTGTTTTTTAAGGATAAATTTATTTATTTGATAAAAAGAATAAGACAGATCAAGAATTTTCTAATTTGCTTCTAGTTCTAGATGAAAAAGATGGAACATTAGATTATTAGAAAAATTAAATAGGAAGTCGTGAAGGTATTTATGCTAATAGAACTTTGATTATCAATGCTATTAAAGATGAAAATGATATTAATGATGTTTAAGTTTATTATTTTATAGTGTTTTCTAATTTCACTAATGAATCAATATATTAAATTGAAATCATAGATAAAAATTAGGCAATAGAATTAAAAGTAGGATAACCATAAAGATTTTCTATTGGATAATCATTTTTGATTCCATTTTACTTTGTTATTCCAAATGGAATAAATAATTCAATTGAAGATTATTATTCAATTACAATTGAATAAATAAATCATTAAAGAGATAAAAGTACTCGTCCACCTCAATTTACTTTAAAAAATGATAGATATAATAATCCTAATATATTATCAGATTATCATGATTTTGTTGATGCTTAAATATCTTTTGTTTAAGATATAGATAGCATTACTTACATCTAAATACCTAGTATAGCAGGCCTTTACTTTCTTACTATCAATCCAATGGGCTACTATACTTTTAGTTACTTCATAACATTGGGTAACAAAGACTATAATATCTTAACACCAAAATCATAAAGAATTGTTAGAACTAAAGTAGGAGAATAAAAAGTATGGGAAATTCACATTTTTGAAATGGCCAAATTATTTATTCAAATACAATTATGTGGAGGGATTGTACATGTATTTGGAAGTGCCTCAAGAGATAATCTTACTATGGGTTTTTATAAGGACAAGATTGAATCTATACACAATTAGTAATTATCTGGAACAATCCCATTTGTATTACCAGATACATATTACATAAATACTTAAACAATTAAAAATACTACATAAACAGATGTTGTTTCTTATATATTAAGTTTAGATATTCTAAAATAAGATACAATTGTACCTTTAAATCATTTCTATCCAGGTAATGGTGGAGATTTTTAATTATCAATAATTGAAAATCATATAAATTTTAATTACTCACCAATTTAATCTTCTGAAAAATCAAGTTAAGATTACTTATTAGAAAGTATCACATATATTTTTATCTATTAAAATCAGAGTTTAAGTGATAATACACAATTGTATAAATGCAATTATAATTCATAATATCATTCTATTACTACACGAAGAATTTAGCATGACCCATAAAATAACTTAAATCAACAAATTTATATTGGAGAAGATTAATACGAAAAATTATTAGCTTCAATATAAGCCATAGGTAATTTAATATATATATATTCTTATAGTAAAAATCTAAACTAATAATTACGAAACATTGTAACTATCATACTATTATAATACATAAATTTTAGAATAAAAGGTCATTACCCAGAATATTTATTATGAAAATTACAGAGGAATTTTTATCATAATCCTCTCGGTTTTATTGTTTGTGTTTTTCTTATTGATTATAAAATTTAGAAATCTTAAATAAATGTAAAATTATTATCTTAATTTACAAGGACTAAATTTGAAACATTAGATTAATAGCCTATTCCATAAAAAGAATAATAAATTGAGATGAATTATACAAATTTAAAATCAAGTTGAACTCTGTGAATTTAAATATAATTAATAATATATTATTAATATTCAACTTTTAATTTAATCTAAATTATGAAGAAATCATAAATTAAATTTATTTATTTTTTAATTATTGAATTAGATTTATATTATGAATAAAAATTTAGATTATCTATTAAAAATTAATAGATAATTCAATAATTTTACTTATGATATTAAGATAAGAAACATTAAGTGATTGAATGATAATTCTTTTAAGAGTTATTTTAACATTTTATAATCATTAATTTGATTACAAAAATCAGTCTTAAGATTCTGACATTTAAGAATCTAATTCTTTATCTGAATGTTATTCATCTTCATCATCAATAGCATCTTCTTCCTCATGAATTTTCTCTGCATAAAGGGATTCTGTTTTGTGCTAAATACCAACAAGTTTTTCTAAATCCATTATTCTTTTATGTGAAAAAAGTATAGATTATCTAAATTTAATTTAATTGATTACTAAATCTGCAGCTTTTCTCTATTCAATGCTTCAATCTCTCTCATTAATTTATAATTCTCATTTTTCTCTTCATGCAATTTCTCCTTCAATTTACCATGAAATACTTTAAGCATAGGTTACAGCTCTCTTATATTTGTAATGTTGTCATTGTTGATTTTTTCATTCATTGCTTTTAATTCTTCCTAAATTTTTAGTACATTGATTACTTCTGTTTTCTTTATTAATTCTTTATACTCAGCTAATGAATCTTAAAGCTATTTTATCGATGTTGTATATAGTGTACTCATAGATGCTACATTATCACTTGCACTCATTCTGGTTTTGTATTTCTCATCTAAGTTTACAAACTATTTAGATTTCTCATCATAGATGTCTGGAGGTTCATAAAGCTATCCCATACCAGCTCTGGCAAGGACATTAGATACTGATTTACTGACTTCATCTCCTTGGAGGAGCTAAGCTGTTACATTATCAAACCTTTAGAGATTTTTAATTTGTCAACATTATGTCTTTTGGAAGGTAAGGACCATTATTCTATCCAAGATTCAAACTGTACAATCCACCTTATTTGCTTGGCTTTTCTTAAGTTCTCATAATTAATAATAATAAATATTAAAATAATATTGGTATATCATTAGAATATAGTGTCTTTAAAGTAGTTTTCTTTTGTTTTTAGGGTTTATTGGTGAGCATTCTATGGTCGTTTTTCATAAACTTATCTCTGAATATCTCTTTTCTAATTATCTTTAGATGGAATATGAATCTATTCTGGTTTCTCATAATATAAATCAGGATCATAAGATTTAGGAATGAAGGGAGCTCTTTTTGGATGTTGAATTGGTTCAGATTATTTATCTCTTATCTATGTAATATTAATAGGAATTATACATTTTCACTATCATAGTTGGGAATATGATAATTAGGAGTATCTAATTGAGAACCATGCTTAGTCTATTAAAAATCAGGATGATTTGGTTGTTTTCTTTAAGGTTTTTCATAATAGTACTAATCTTATTCATCTTCTATTTAATCTCTGTGATATTATTCTGGAATGAATGGGGCAGGTCTAGATTAAGGTGGATGAGGTAATAATGGAGGTTAATATGGTTGATTTGGGTTCATCTAATGTTATTATTAATAAGGATTTAATTAGTGTTGATTGAATTAATTTGATGGTATTTAAGGTACTTAAGGAATTAAATGAGAAGGTAGTTAATGTTATGGATTTCCAAATTAATGTGGATAAGAAGGAGGTGGTGAATCAAATTGTGGAGGAGGAAGTGGTGGCGGTAATGGTGAATTCAATTAGATCTAAGCATGAAGTTATTGAGGAGGGGAGGGCATATTCATAGTTGGAAAGTCTTTAGGTGTATAATTAAAAGGTTGCAAGGGAAGATGAGGAGGAGGTGGAGGTATTGGAATTTCTGTTGGTTTGTTCAATACTCTAGGGGGAGATGATTAGGATTAGGATCTCAATGATGTTAATGGGGCTTATTAATAAGCAGGAAGTGTTGGCATTCTAGTTATTTATGTAGGTGGATGAATCATCTATATTTGAGGAGGTCTTGGAATGACAGTCTATTATAAAATTGGTGGTTATTGAACAACAGTTGGAACCATATGTACTTCCTTGGGAGGTGATAGTCTAACTGTTCTTTCAGGTGAAATAGTTTCTGTAGTAACAGGCACATATTCTGTTATTTCATGTGTAACAGGAACTTGAATTTTTTTAATTCTGGTTTCATATTCTATTATCTTCTTTTCAACTGGTATATATTCTGTGATAGTTTCTGGTTACAAGTTTGTAAAATCAGCCATAGATTATTGTTGTTATATCATTAAATCTCTTCTAGCTTATTCTGATTAATTAGTTGAATTAATCATTAGATTATGTAATTAATTTTAGAGTAAATAATTATGATGATGCATCTATAGCATTTATTAAAATTATTCATTCCATTGTTATTACATAATTTGTTATTAAAGATTCTATGATAATTATCTTTATTTTATTTATTAATCATCACCATATTATAATTATATTGGTTGTTATTAAAATTAAGCATTAATTGCTTATTGTGCCTATTAAATTTATTAAGGTTATTGTAGTTGTTATTATTATTGTTATTGCATTTAATAATTTTGATTTGATATTATTTGATTTTAAAATGGTGTGAATGAAGGTGGATAGAATGTGATTGGCTAAGGCTTAATGCTCATTTGACTTGGTTGTTGTATATATTAGGATTCAACTGTCTAACCTGTCTATTGAGGTAGTTGAGACATTTGTTATTGTTACTGTTAATTAAATTAAATCATGTTTTTGCTAAGTTGAGTATTTTTGTTATAATTAATAAACTTATATTATTTTATAGTTTTATTCCTTCATAATAGTATAAGTTAATGATTATACTTCCATTACTCCATTATTAATTATATTAATGAAAAAAGATCGTCAATCTTTGCTTTCAAATGAACCTTTCAAAATAGGTGATATCCCATATAAAGCATACTTAGTGTTAAGACAACCTCAACTAGATGAACCTGAAAAGACTTAACTTGTTCATTAACTTAATGAACATACTGTCTAAGTTAAAGATTAATAATACTAATTCAGTGGTATTTTTGCAAATAAGAACTCAAATGAAGATATTTATAAAGCAGTTTTTAGGGATTTGATTTCACATTTCTTAGCAGGAGAGTCTCATATGATTTAGATATTGGGTGAAAGACATTCTGGTAAAGCAACTTTAGGTATTGGAAATATGAGAAATCCAGGACTTGTACTTCTTATTATGTAGGAGATCTTTAATTTTATTGAAGAAAAATTTCTAGAGAATAACATCACTATAAAAATGAGTGCATTCGAATATGATGAAAGTGGTTTTAAAGATTTATTAGTATTGGATTCATAACCCTTTATGCCAGTATTTTAGAATGGTCAAAATTAATTGCTTGGGATACCAGAAGTCATTATAGATAATTATCTTTTGGGTATGAAAATATTAAGAATTGCTATGGTAAATCTAATTAATAAAGAATAAAATATTCTTAGTTAAAAATTTGTGGATAGACACAAAAGAACTAATTTAATTATTGAATTAAAGGCTGAGATAAGTCCTAATGATGATATCAAAGAATAAGTGATAATTTCAAAACTTAAGATAATTAAATTTAGTGGTACTTTTGAGTTTGGATAAATATATAAGACAATGGCTGATTTAACCACTAAGAGACGAAAACATGTAGATGTTCCATTTAAAAGTGTAGAATTATTAGATTACTTTAGAGATTATTTATTAAATTAAAAATAGACAATTTTTGTATGTATTAATAGTGATAGTGTAGAAAGTGTTAAATTAGGATCTTTTATTGGATAAATTATGAATAAATCTTAATTCTTAACCTTTTCTATTTATTAATAAAATGCTTAATTAAAGGATATTATGAGCAATCAATATGAATCATTAAATTTATTTCATAAAGAATTTTGTTAATACAATGAGAGTAAAAAAGAAAGAGGCAAAATTATTTTTAGTATACTAATAGGAATGGCAAATTTATATAAAACAATGTTGAAATTGTTTGATTAAGCCAGTGAAATTAAGTATAAATTAAATTGCTTATATTCATAAGTTATAAGTTTTCATTGTTCTAAATACAATAATATAATAAATACAGAAGATTGTAAGGAATTCTATTTGGCCAAAATTCAATTATATGCTATTGAACAAGTTTAAACAGTTGAATCAACTTGTTAATCTTTGGCTATTGAACTCTTAAATGATTTATTTTTGAAGAATTAATAATTGATTAAATTAAGAAAAGAAATGATATAGTTTGGTAAACAATTTAATAAATATCAATAATTATCTTAATATGATTTACAAAGACTAAATAATACTCATTAATTAGTAACCAAATTATTGATCATCTTTGAACAAAGATTAGGATATAATATTCTAAATTAAATTGATCTTAAATATTATCAAATGTTTGATAATGTATTTGACATATCATCTTATTATAAGGAGGATGTATAAATATAAAATCAAGATACTTAAAATTAAACTTAGACATAAACAATTAAGAAATAGACTTAAATGAATACTACAAAATTCTTTAAACCAACTTTACCTAATAAAAAAGAACCTCCTCAAAGATAAAGATTTACAGATGTTGTTTAACAATTATTTCATGATGAAAATACAAAAGAGTATTATTCAGCTAAATCAGTATTTGGATTAACAAAAATAAATGATCAACCTTAAATGAGATAAACAGTAAAATCAGAACTATTTGATAAATTATAATCTCGTCAAACAAATAATATTAAAGCTATAGTTTTAGAAGAATAAAAATATAGGTACATTTTATTAATAATATCTTTAGGTTCTTTAGATCAACAGGAGTTGGATTCCTTAAGAATTCATACAGGAGTGATAACCTGAGAGCTTAATCATAGATGTTACCTAGAATTGTATAATTCGAAAGTGTTGATCCTACTAATTAAATTTAATGATAATGATTATAGGTTTAGATTATTTCTTTAATGTATGCAAAATAAATTGATATTAATAAATATGAACATTAATAACTAATTACTTAAGATTGTGCAAGATGTATATTATTTAAATGATGTAATTTACAGATTTAAGCTGTTATCAAGAGTGAGTTCGAAATCAAACCTAATTTGGATGATATTCTCAAGATTCTTAAGTAGCAGGTGGCTATTTTAATTGAATTAGTTCAACAATAAAAAGGTGTAGAGTATGATCAATTGGAGAAGGCAGTTTAAAAGGCAGAAGCTGAAATTCGAAATCATGTTAGGGTAAACTTAAAAAGTAATTGATTAGTTAGAATAACAAATGAAGTTATATTCGGATAATCTACAGGAGAAAATTGATTAATTGGAGAAAGAGAAGTTAGAATTATTGGAGAAGGTATAATATAATTTATTAACATAAAGAACAAAAGTTTGACAGCAGGTTAGGAAAGAAAGATTTCATCTCAAAATTAAACTAGAGAATCTAGTCCCAGCTTGTTCAAAAAATCATATATTTTGGGGAACCAAGTTTATAATAGGTAATAAGGGAATCAACAAGAGGGTTGTGTATAAGTAGCTTAGAATTGTGATAGTCAATAAACACGAGAGAGAAGAAGTTCTGGGACTTAACATTCATACATGATGATGAAAAATATGTAAGAACAAAATTTATTAAGTAGTCGAGAGAAAGTGAATATGAATGCTTCTTAAGAGAAAGTTAGTGATAAGAGTTCTACGATTCTGAAATCACAAAATAGTACTTCTTTATTAAAGATGTATAACATCCAGAAACTCATCATTAAAAATTAGTAGGATAAGCAATTATAATAACTAAAGAAGTAATGTTTATATTGTTATAAATCTTAGTAAAACAATAAATTAGATATTAGATGACTCTCAAGCTACTAAAAAGAAACCTTGATTTATTAATCGTTATCTCATAATATAATTTATACCGTTCGATTATTTTAAATTTAAACTCAAATGTCTGAAAGAGTTAAAGTAGCAGTTCGACTTCGTCCTTTAATTGAAGAGGAATTAATTTGTAAAGATAAATCCATTTGTGTTGAAACTATTGATCCAAATAAAAAACTAATCATCAGTACATATTTCCAAATATAATTAGTTAAAAAGGATTTTGAGAAAAGATAATTTCAATTTGACTCTGTATTTGATTCAAAAGCAACATAAAATTAAGTTTATAATGATATTGCAAGAGGAGTTGTTGGAGTAAACTTATAATCTATAATAAATTTAGAGTGTAATCAAAGGCTTTAATGGTACTATATTTTGTTATGGTTAAACTGGAACAGGTAAAACATATACAATGATGGGTAAACTTGATTCTGATGAAAAGGGAATCACTCCTCGAACTTTTGAATAAATATTTAATGAAATTCAAGCAGACACTAATAACATATACACTGTGTAATTGGGTTATTTATAAATATATATGGAGATGGTATTGTTTAGATAATAAATTTAGTTACTTGATTTAATAAGACCTGATAATTAAGATGTGAAAATAAGAGAATGTCCAGATAATGGTGTATTTGTATCAGGATTAGAATGGATGGAAGTTGAATCTCCTTAAGAATGTCTAAGTATTATGAATTTTGCAGAAAAAAATAAAGTAGTTGCATTCACTAATTTAAATGCTCATTCATCTAGATCTCATTCTATGCTTGTAATCAAAGTAGAGAAGAGATAATCTAAATAACATTCAAGATCTATGACTATTTCAAAAAAACCAAGTTCCAAATTATAAAATTATTC
>CAJJDM010000080.1:7569-262086 GCA_905182975.1 Paramecium primaurelia | reverse complement strand
ATTATTTTAAATTTAAACTCAAATGTCTGAAAGAGTTAAAGTAGCAGTTCGACTTCGTCCTTTAATTGAAGAGGAATTAATTTGTAAAGATAAATCCATTTGTGTTGAAACTATCGATCCAAATAAAAAATTGATCATAAGTAAATATTTCTATATATATATATTAGTCAAGAAGGATTTTGAGAAAAGATAATTTCAATTTGATACAATTTTTGATTCAAAAGCATCTTAAAATTAGGTTTACAATGATATAGCAAAAGGAGTTGTTGGAGTATACTTATAATAATCTATAATAAATTTAGAGTGTAATCAAAGGCTTTAATGGTACTATATTTTGTTATGGTCAAACTGGAACAGGTAAAACATACACCATGATGGGTAAACTGGATTCTGATGAGAAGGGTATCACTCCACGTACTTTTGAATAAATATTTAATGAAATTCAAGCAGACACTAATAACATATACACTGTGTAATTGGGTTATTTGTAAATATATATGGAAATGGTATTGTTTAGATAATAAATTTAGTTACTTGATTTAATAAGACCTGATAATTAAGATGTGAAAATAAGAGAATGTCCAGATAATGGTGTATTTGTATCAGGATTAGAATGGATGGAAGTTGAATCTCCTTAAGAATGTCTAAGTATTATGAATTTTGCAGAAAAAAATAAAGTAGTTGCATTCACTAATTTAAATGCTCATTCATCTAGATCTCATTCTATGCTTGTAATCAAAGTAGAGAAGAGATAATCTAAATAACATTCAAGATCTATGACTATTTCAAAAAAACCAAGTTCCAAATTATAAAATTATTCTTAAGATATGATAACAGAAACTGATGAAAGTATATTATAATCAGGTAATTGTGTTGGAACATTATATCTTGTTGATTTAGCAGGAAGTGAAAGAATCAAAAAATCAAGAGCTACAGGAGATCGTCTTAGTGAAGCTAGATCTATCAATTATTCACTTACAGCATTAGGAAAATGTATTCATGCATTGACTGGTCCAAAATCTACATTTGTTCCATTTAGAGATTCTAAATTAACTAGAATTCTATAAGATGCTCTTGGTGGTAATTGTAAAACTGCATTAATTGTGAATATTGGTCCTGCTGGTAGACATGTTGAAGAAACTCTATCTAGTCTTACTTTTGGAATGAGAGCTATGAAAGTTACAAATACTCCATAAATTAATTAAAATGTTGATTATGAAGTAAGAATTAATACATATTATTTATAGTAATTAAGTTTATAACTAAAAATGGAAATTGAAATGAAAGATGAAATCATATAAAAATTGGAATAATAATAAATCAAATATCTCTAATAAGTAAGAATGGAATCTAGTAACAGTAATCTTAGTAGTTCAGATCATCAATATAAAGCTAAATTAGAAAAAGCTGAAGAAGAACATAAAGCATTTTTAGAAGAAATTGACAATATGATGGTAGAATAAGAATAAGAAAATGAAGAACTTAAAAAACAATTAGGTTAAGTTATGTAAGAATTGGAAGATTACAAAAATAGAGAACAATCTTTGGAATAAGAAATAGAAGAGTTTAAGAATGTTTAATAGTAATTAGAGAATGAATTAGAGGAAGCTTTAACAAATGTAATACAATTTTATTAATATAATAGAAGAATGAATTTGCAGATACTATTAATTAATTACAATAGAAATTAGAAATGAAGGATAAAGAAATTTAAGAACTTAAATAATCTTCTTACTTATCTACCAAAAATAATGATGTAATTAAAATATCAAAGGAAAAATAAAATTAAATGTGGAGATCAGAATTATAATAGATTACATCATAATATGCAAATAAATTAGAAGAAGTAAAAAGATTAGAATTTTAATAATAAGAAAAAGAAAATAATAATATAGTAGAATATAGATAACGAAATGAGGAACTTATTTTATAAGTTAAATAATACAAATATGAATTATCTTAATGGAAAGAATAAGAGTAATAATTAATATATAGTAATTAATAACTTGATGAATATATACAAAAATAAAAAGAAGTATTTTAATAAGAATAATCTTAATTATTAATTTAAATTAAAGATCTTGAAACAATCAATAATGAAATTACAAAAAGGCTTGAATAAAATGAAATCAAATTAAAAAAGTAATAAGAACATTAATAATAAAATGAATTTACCTATTAACAAGAATTAGATACAAAAAATGAACATCTTAATAAAATTTAAGTAGAATATTTTGAAATTTAAAAATAAATTACTCTAATTAAAGAATNATCAGGTAATTGTGTTGGAACATTATATCTTGTTGATTTAGCAGGAAGTGAAAGAATCAAAAAATCAAGAGCTACAGGAGATCGTCTTAGTGAAGCTAGATCTATCAATTATTCACTTACAGCATTAGGAAAATGTATTCATGCTTTGACTGGTCCAAAATCTACATTTGTTCCATTTAGAGATTCTAAATTAACTAGAATTCTATAAGATGCTCTTGGTGGTAATTGTAAAACTGCATTAATTGTGAATATTGGTCCTGCTGGTAGACATGTTGAAGAAACTCTATCTAGTCTTACTTTTGGAATGAGAGCTATGAAAGTTACAAATACTCCATAAATTAATTAAAATGTAGATTATGAAGTAAGAATTAATACATATTATTTATAGTAATTAAGTTTATAACTAAAAATGGAAATTGAAATGAAAGATGAGATTATATAAAAATTAGAATAATAATAAGTCAAATTGCTTTAATAGGTTAGAATGGAATCCAGTAATAGTAATCTTAGTAGTTCAGAACATTAATATAAAGTTAAATTAGAAAAAGCTGAAGAAGAACATAAAGCATTTCTTGAAGAAATTGATAATATGATGGTAGAATAAGAATAAGAAAATGAAGAATTAAAAAAACAATTGGCTCATGTCATGTTAGAATTAGAAGATTCTAAAAATAGGGAACAAAGTTTAGAATAAGAAATAGAAGAGTTTAAAAATGTACAATAGTAATTAGAGAATGAATTAGAAGAAGCTTTAACAAATGTAATAAATTTATATTAATAAAATAGAAAAATGAATTGTCTGATACTATTAATCAATTACAATAGAAATTAGAAATGAAGGATAGAGAAATTTAAGAATTAAAGTAATCTACTGTTTTATCAACTAAAAATAATGATATCATTAAAATATCAAAAGAAAAATAAAATTAAATGTGGAGATCTGAATTATAATAGATAACTTCATAATATGCAAATAAATTAGAAGAAGTAAAAAGGTTAGAGTTTTAATAATAAGAAAAAGAAAATAATAATATATTAGAATATAGATAAAGAAATGAAGAACTTATTTTATAAGTTAAATAATATAAATATGAATTATCTTAATGGAAAGAATAAGAGTAATAATTAATATTAAGTAATTAACAACTTGATGAATGTATACAAGAATAAAAAGTAGTATTCTAATAAGAGTAATCTAAACTATAAATTTAAATTAAAGATCTAGAAACAGTCAATAATGAAATTACTAAAAGACTTGAATAATATGAAATTAAATTAAAAAAATAAAAGGAACATTAAGAATAGAATGAATTTGTATATCAATAAGAATTATAAATGAAAAATGAACATCTTAATAAAGTATAAATAGAATATCAAGAAATCTAAAAATAAATTAATTTAATTAAAGATTAATATTCTACTATATAGACTATTAATTAATAAAAACTTAAGTAATTGAATCATGAAAATTAAATGCTTATTAATAAAAATGCTGATTATTAATTATAAGTCTAATAATTAATTGAAAAACATAATGAACTTTTAGTATAAATATAATAAGGCAAAAATTCACAATATAATAATTACAATTAATATATAAATAATTCTAAATATGAATACTAAACAAATTAATCATATGTAAATGAACAAAATTTTGATATTGAATTGAAAAAATCAATTACTGTTTCTGGTGTTAATGAAGGTTAAATAGTTTATGAAATGTAATTTAGAATTTAATAATTAGAAGATTATATTGATTAATTATAATCTTAATTAAAATAAAAAGAAAATATAATTGAAGAACTTTAATTAAAAGGTTCTCAATCATAAAAAGAGGCAGATAAACTTAAATTATAATTGGAATCATTTTCTAAAAGATCTTAATAATCATTATAAAGAATGGAAGAAACAATGTGTTAAGAAGTTGTAAGAAGTGTATTAGAAAAAATGATATTTTAAGTAGAATTAAATTCTTTTGAATCAGATGATATTAGTAGTCGTGCTCCAGATAGTGATCTGAAATTATAAATGAAATCATTTTCTAAATAAGATAATGCTTAATTAGTTGAAAGCTTATTTATAAATTCTAGAAGAAGTTAACATAATGCAATTGTTGAATGTGATGAAGAAGAAGATAATTCATCAGAAATTGATTATTAATTACCAAAATTTAGTTAATCTGGCAAAAAGATATAATAAAAATTAAGAATGTCAAAAAGTAGATAAGATTCAGTATTCTCATTTAGTGAAAAATAATAAAAAAAAGAATCTGTATCTCTTTATGATGATTTAAGTGAAATTAATTAATAATTTGATGCATAAAGTCCAAGATCATAATTAGATGAGATATAATTTTAAATTGATTTTAATGATGCAAATGCAGTAGATAAATTTATGTCATAAATCAAAAAAAAATAAGTGTCTCTACTTCAAAATAATGATTTATCTGTAGGTTCAATATAATAAGCACAAAGTCCATAATATATAGAAAGTTTAAGTGAAAAAAAATAAAAATCAAATTCGAAGTAAATATTATTTTTATAATAGAATTGCAAATGATGAATTATAAGAAGTTATTAAAGTGATGGCATAAATGTTAGTTGAAAAAAGTAAGACTGAATATACAGTAACTAGTAATACAATGGAAACTTTAAGAGCTTCGTTATTAGATTTTAATAATTTATGCAACACTTTAACAACCTATTTTTTGTGAAAAAGTTTTATCTATTTTTTCAATTAATTACAATTTATATAATTATTACTAATTCTTTAGAAATTATAATATATATTTTTAATATTATTTATAAACATATGCACATTAGTATTTACACTTTAAATATATATCATAAATTTGCTTCTTCATCTAATTTTTATCTTTTTAACCCAATCTAATCTAATAGTTACATAGCCAAATTTTATATTTCTTTACTATCATCACTTAAACTGTTCATTAATATAAGAATTAGATTATTTTCATAACTATTCAGATTTTGAATAGAAAAGTGCATTAATAATTCAGCAACTGCAATCAGAGTTCCTTTTCTTACATCAGATGATTTATCTAAAGAGAGATTCCTTAAATTATTTAAAACAATCTCTAAAAATGTTCCATTAGTTCTACTTAATAGAATAGGAGCTATACTCTTATAAATATTAAATATATTATATTACATCAACAGTTGCCTTTCTAATTTTTGTATGAGCATGTTGCATATTTAAATTTAAAGATTTTACTGCTTCTCCCATATACTCTCCTATTGGTAATTTCTTTGAAATTTCAGCTGCAAATATGGCTGCATCCTTTCAATTTATATTTTTTATTTTACTTTTTTGACTTCTGGGAAATTATCTTAAAGTACTTTTCCAATCATATGTGCTAATCTTTATTGATTATTTGTATAAGCATCAATGTGTTTTACTTAGATTTGATGTAATAATTTTATTAATGCCAATCTAATTTCTTCACTGGTTTCTGCAAATGGTAATTAATTTAGTCTATTAATAATTGTATCAATAATTAATCTAAGTGTTTCTGTATTAAAATTTTAATCATGAAGATCAAGATAATTTAACACTATATTTATACCAGTTTCTCTATTTCTTTCTACTTAGTCTTCAAATACTCTTAAGAGATTTTTAAGAGCATATGCATCAAAAATATATATACGTTCTGAAGCATTCGATTTGACTTTAAAGAAATCTTACAATTTTGCTAATCCTTATTTTCTTAAATTTCTATCCTAAAATAATAGTAAATAAAATCACTTAATCTATAATGCAATTGATATCTCTTTAAAGCAATTTAATTTAATCTTCTACAAAACTACGATCAATATTTGGTTCGGTAAGCATTCTAATATAAACTATTTTAATTAAATTACAAATCCATAAATAAAATTTGTATAAAAAATGAAATATACTTTCTAGAAAGTAAGAGAGATATGAGATATGATATGTTTTATAAAAAGTTAAATTAATCTAAAATTGATAAAATATTGCTAATATATCTTATTGTGTATAAAGTTAAGTATTATATTTCAAAATATGGATGTTTAATTAACGGTATCTACGGCTGTTTTCAAATATGGAAAATTGCTTAAGTCTTTATTTTCTTGATTCTTGATAATAACTTCAGCTGTTGCATTGATACTCATAATTCTATCTCTTTCAAGTCTATAGGTTTCACTAAATGAATTCTTTTTCATAAATTTGAGATTCTTATTAGGATTGATTTTCTACTATTGCAACTAAGTATTTCTTCTAAGAATTTGTTTAGGAGAGACACTTTTATATATTTATTTAAGTTCTGAATTTTTTTGATGAACTTTAGGAAGAAGTGGTTTAAGAGTAAGTTACTCATTTACTTATTGTTATTATTATTATTATTCTTAATTATATTTTTTAGTTATTTCTTCTAGAGCATGTCTTAATTGATGTTCTTAAGGTAAACATTATTCTGATAATTATAAAGCAGATTGAAATATTTTCTTGGATTCAAATTATAATTTTAAATGTTCCATTTCAACTCCTAGATTATGATATGCAACAACTAAAATTGACATTCTTTCTTATATTTTTTTACTTTCATTATAATGTGATTTAACAGTATTTACATATTAAAAACTTGATTATCTTGATGGGAAAGCTTAAAATAGAATATTAAACATATACATTATTCATTAGATTAATCTTATTTTTATTCAGGTTTTTACAATTAAGATATAAGTAATTCATGTTGTAACATAATAATTGACAAATATATATGTTGTATAGCTTCTTCATGTCTTTCTAATTAAGAAAGAACTGCACATAAATTTAAATAAATGTCAGGGAGTGAAGTGGATTATTTTTATCTAATTTAAGATTATCAATACTATAATTCAATTTACAATGCCTATTGTAAATATTAAAGAGCAGTTCTAGTTTTTCCCATCTTTCTATAATAACAAGCCAAATTATTAAATGTTTGAACCTATGTTATCGTTAAAACAAACCTTTAATTCTGGTACGTAAATTGTAGCCAGTTCTGCTTTTCGTAAATATTCAATACATTATTCGTAATTTTATTTTTATAGAGCTATAAGACCTTGCTGATTCAATAATTTACACAAGATTTGATTTTATCTCATCATCTAATATTTCGTTAATTTCAATCACTTACTGTTAAATCATCTAATCCATACATTGTAGTTCTCTTTTGAATAGAGGTCTCTAATTACTGGATATATTTCTCAATTTTCCCCTCACTAAGATTTGTTATATCTATATTTTCGTTGTCCGACATTAAATTAATTAAATAAATGAGTTCTCCAGACACCAATTCCAATAGACATCAAACTAAAAAGAAAACTAAACTTGATTCTAATAAATCTTACTCTTTCTATGATTCCTTTGTAACAAGAAAAGACATCATTAAATTGGCCTCCTTAGAAACATAAAATCAATAAAGGGAATTTCTTAAAACTGTCATCATGCGATTTGAAGTAGGTCATAAAAAAGGAGGAGTATTCACATTCCCAGTTTATGAACTTATTTCCTTTTAATATTATCAAACATAAACAATATCTAAAGTAAATTTTTAAATCATTTATTCCTAGGCCACAGAAGAGTCTCAATAATAATGTAAATTAGCTGTCTTTTCAGAATACTTATTACAAATGCACAATTATCTTAAAAATTATACTTTTGAATAGAAATCTGCCTTCATGTCATTAGGATTTTATATATTTGTAGAAAGTTTAGAACGCAAAATCACATAAATAGATTCATATGAAATATTAAAAAAATTACTCAGACCTAAGATATTATTGACAAATACATATAATTTGCCCATATTTACTTAAGAGCATATTATTGAATTCAATAAATTTATGACTAACTATTTTTATAGGTGATATGTATATATAATATATTTAGATATTATTCATTATATGAATTAAGAATGACTACTTATTAAGAAGTCAATATTTTTGGTAGATTAAAAGGAGAAAATCCAGTATAAATTGAAAAAGAAGAAGACAAAGATTCTATATAAGAAGAAGACGAGTTTAATTTTAAAGATGTTGAAGTTCATTTAGATGATGAAGTCTAACCTGAACAAGAAGTCAAAAAGATAAATGAAAAAGATGAAGAATAGATTGAAAAGTTGTTGGAATAATATAAATTAAATTGGAACACAAGATTAGATGGATCATAATTATTGTAAGAAGCTGAAAAAATATTAACAAAGAAAAAATGATATAATTTTCATTATATTTATATTTCATTTATTTTACTTGGAATTTTGAGTACTTCTCCTTATAACTAATCATATCATAATTATTTAATACTTGCTATAGAGCTGCAATTAAATTATCAAAATCAGTTAACACATTTTTTAATCCAATATCCTCTATCTTCAAATTTGGATCAAAAGGGGCTTAAACAAAAATAATGTTAGATCCCATATTTCCATTTCCACTATCTCTTCTTATTATTGAGGAATTCATACTACCACATGATGCTCCCATTTTAATTTATAATATTTATAATTATTTAATTTATAATTAGAAAGTCTAAGTAATATTTAAAATTATATATACAGAAACTATAATAAGAACATAATAAATGAATAGACTTTATTAAATAATTATCTATATTAATCATTGGTTAATGATTACACTTTTTCTTGTTTAATTTAAAATAAAAGTAATTTATAAATCTAAGAAATAAATAAAATCAAGATTTATTGTTGCAAATCATAAAATAATAGTTTTTAATATATTATTTGTCATTCATAAAGAAAAATAGGAGAATCAACAAGATAGCTAAGATTATATATTAAGTCAAACTTAATAATTTGAAAGAAACTCTCTAATTTTCAAGACAAATAGTCAAAAAATCTAAATATTAAAAATGAGTTAAGTTTAGAATATTAAAAATTTCAAATATTTTAAAAAAGAATGAAGTATATAAATATATTTTATACATAATAGTCATGTAAAATCTTTATTATTGATAAGCATCTTTAAGTATTTGTAAAAAATTAATTATAAATGAAAAATGTAATAATTTAATAATATTGCTTTATAATTTCAATGACAGTAATCAACTAAAATGATAATAGATATAAATTATATTATGATATCAGTTTAACATATTTTTTAGTTTAAATTTATATGCTTTAAACTAAGGTTCTTTATTTGTTTTATGTTTTTAAGATACAGGATTTATTTATGAAATAAAATTGAAGTAAGTACTTGATGAATGCGTCAAATTTTATAATTAACTATTTTACTTTTAAGCAACCAACATACTCTATAAACATTTTTATCGATATTAACTAGTTGAGTTTTTCCTTGATGATTTGTGTGGTGAAGAAATGATAATTCTTTAAATGATTTTATTATAAGTAGGAGTAGCAGCTGGTATTCCTAGATCTAAGAATTAATTTTTTTGTTGGCAACTCTTAGGTCTTTTAGGAGTAATTGGTGGTTCTGTTGTTAATTACCTAGGTTATAAACGAGATATTGGATGTTTAAATTTGATTGATCTGACTTTTTAGTTATTCTTCTTGGCTGGTCCAATTGGTGCATCCCAAGGTTCTGCTAAAAACTCAGTTTCAAATCTTTAAAAAAAATTATTTCTTAGTGGCATTTATAAAAACTCTCCTGTTGTGTGATCCATATTCAACAAATCAACTTGAGGATCATTAGACATCTGATATTAATATTATTGTTTTATTAAATCATATAACAATTCTAATTTTAATAAACAATAATTTAATATAATAACAATAAAAAGCTTATGGCTTTATTATTAATATTAAAAAATCAATCCAATTTATTTATATTCTTTATCAAAAGTTATGAAACTTACTTTATATATATAATATTAATTATTAGGATTAAAACATATTTCATCATTAATTAATAATTTTGATATGAAGAATCTTTAATAATTATTGTGGATTGTAATTATTAAATAAATAAATTATTAAGTAATTTATTAAATCTATTTCAATTTATTAATAATCATAAAGATTGTAAAAATATATCAGTCTTAATAAATTAATAGTTATATATGAATTATAAAATATATAATTTATTTAATTATATAAAAAATAATACATGAACGATTTAAGAAGAATAGAAAAAGAGATCCAAGAAAAGCAACGTTTAGTACAGTTCCTAGATGAAATAAGGCTCCCTCATTTTTTAAGAATCCGTATCGTCCAACAGCAAGGTTGTTAAAATAAGTGAGAAGACAGGCAAATTTTATAAAGACAACAAGTCATTAGAAATACGAGGAAATGATAGAGAAAGTCATGTAGAGAAGTCCAAGATAAAGTAGAATAAAAGAACCTCCTACTCATGAATAAATATTAGATAATATTATCTAGGAGTTAAAAAAAGAAATTGAATAAAAAAAAACAAATTTGTATTATAATTGTTGAAATAGATCTCCAACATTTTGTTTAAGAAGAAGAGAGCATTTTGATTAACATGATAAGATTTTGACTCTTAAAACTCTTGTCTCACATATCCATAATGAACAATCATTAAGAAATCGTTAACCTTAATCTAAATTTCCTTGTATCTAATAAGATAATAATTCATGTGATTCAGATAGAGTGATGTCAATAATCTCAGCATGTTCTAAATAAAACAATTAGTTAGAAAAAATGCATAAATTCGTGAATTAAAAATAGAGAAACTAAAGAAAAAGATTTGCCTCTTTACATGATCAAATAGGATTACTATATTTATTAGAGTGAAACTTCCTCTATCATTTTTACTCAATAACACTTTCTTTCTGTTCACCAACTTCTTTTGTTTACATATCTTCTTTCCCAGCTTCTATAATCTTGCTCTATAATAATGGATTGACTTCCTTTTCTTCAACACTCCAAATTTCTATACAAGTTAACTTAATAAATAAAATTGAAATGGCATACATTAAGAAATTCAATATGAGGTTCTAAAAGATAACCCATTTCATAAGTAAGATCACATTAATTATTGATCCTGCAAGTTGAATTTCCCTTAAGATTTTCATCAAGCCATATTCTATGATTTCCTTTTCCATCTCCTCCAAATCCTAATCCTAATGGTTAATCAACTCTAAAAGATCTATTATTTATGTAACCAAAACATTATTTTGATCTTTAATCAAAAGTACTCATAAATAGTTAATATTTTGGAAGTAATGAGAATATGAAACTCTTTTCATCTCCAAAATACAAACTTTTAGGATCATTATCATTATACAATATATTCATTGGATCCTTCAATTTTCTCCTAATATAATGAGTTTCTAATGTTGGATCAATTGAGATATAAGCTCCAAATACTTATTATTGGAAAGTATCATTTTATGCTATTTTAGATAGATTATAAATATTTACATTCATCTTCTCTATTTCTGAATATGAATAATAATGATTTTTAAGTATTAATAACTATATCTGCAATATGATCCAAATCATCATTACTTACAGATGATGAAAATTGTAATTATAATTATTTGATTTTACTAAAATCAGGAGAACTCAATTAAAGTAATGCTAACACTTGATCATTCAATATAAAACTGGAAGTATTCAATCTTGGTATTTCAATATGAGATTGATCTCCTAAAAATTTCACATTAAAATAATGTTTGCATAATTTATTAGCATAAATCAACTAAGCTTTGGTCATACTTACAAATTAATTGAAAGGCATTTCATCTTTTTAATCAAATATAGTATTTGTAACTGATCTAGCTGCCAAATCATTTCTTTATGAATTAGTTATTTAACCTCCTGAATAAATATTCAATAATTCCCTAATAACAATGCTCCCTTAAGAATAGGATACCATAAATCTATAATAACTACTATTGATTAACTACCTATTTATGGAATCCTTATCATTTTCCAAACATTCCAAACTTATCAAGGCAAACAATTCAAACTTTTCTAAATTTCTAAATTTATAGTCACCAAGATAATAATCCTTCAATTCCTTAAGTAGCAACTCCACTAATTATGATAACTAGAACTTACATAATATAACAAAGTTAGTATAATCAACTTAATGATTTGGACTTCTCTCAACCATCCAGTTAAACAATTTTATTGAAAAATCTGGGTTTTCAGGAAAATGAGATAGAAAAGATTTTTCTACAAGATCTTTTCCTCCATTTAAACCTGCAAACAACTATTCAAGTTATTACAGCTATTCAGGAGTGAAAGCAACTTTAGCATGTTTAGTGATCTCTTTAGATTTGGAATTTCCCATATAAATTTATTGTAATTGTGAAATCAAATATATATATATATATTTATGACTACTCACAATGCTCTACTAAATGCTTAGATTCCTGTTATTCCTCTACCTAAAATTAAAGCATGAATATCTGATGCTCCTTCATATGTATTAACTGTCTCCAAATTAACCATATGTCTAATCACTTAATATTCATCACTAATTCCATTTCCTCCCATAATATCTCTACATTCTCTTGCTATCTTTAAAGCAATTGCTAATAAATTATTATAATCATTTTTATTACCACATGAATTTCTTTTAATTAATGAAACCTATTCTGTTGCTAATTGATCATTTTCCTTCAATCTACTCACTTATAATACTGCTTATTAGGCTAAAGCAATATCAGTAACCATTTCAGCAAATTTCTTTTAAATCAATTAGAAAGATGCTAAATTTGCATCAAATTATTTTCTATCCAAAGCATATTAACGTGTATGATGAAAACAGAATTCAGCTGCTCCTAAAGTTCCCCATGCAATTCCAAATCTTGCATTATTCAAACATGAAAATGGACCCTTCAATCCTTTTACTGATGTAAACATATTTTCTTATGGAACTTTTACATTATCCATAATAATCTATCCTGTTATTGAAGATCTCAATGACAATTTTCCTTCTATTTTTGGTGTAGATAGACCTTTCATTCCCTTCTCTAATACAAATCCTCTTATATCTCCTTTTTCATCCTTTGCCCAAATCACAAATACATCAGCTATTGGTGAATTTGTGATCCAACTCTTAGTACCATTCAATATATAATAATTATCTTTTTTCTTTGCATGAGACTTCATTGACCCAGGATCAGAACCTATAAATTAATTACTCCTACTTATATACCATGATCAGGTTCAGTTAAACCAAAGGCACCCACATATTCTCCACTAGCTAATTTTGGAATGTATTTATCTTTCAATTCCTTTGATCCAAATTAATAGATTGGATGTATCACCAATGAACTTTATACTGATAAAGCAGACCTGTAACCTGAATCTACACGTTCTATTTCTTTGTTAATTAATCCATATGCGGTATATGAAACACCAGAAAGGTCATATTCTGAAATTGTGCATCCTAAAAATCCCAATTTTCCCATCTCTTTATATATTTCTGGATCAAAATGCTCTTTACTAAATGCCTCTCTAATTCTTGGCTGCAATTATGATTGTGCATAATTAGCTGCTTAATCCCTAATCTTAAACATCATAATATTATTTACCAACTTCTCTTCACTTGTTAATTAGCTTTCTAAGTTCAAGGGGTCTTTAAAATTGAAAGGTACAAACTTCTCTGATGCAAACTACCTAATTTGTTTATTGAACAACGATTTTAATAAATTGCTTTTGCGCATTATTTTTAATTATTTGTAATATTATTAGAGATTATTTGCCTAAATAAATACCAATAGATACATAATTTTAAAATATTATTTATATTACATAAATTTTATAAAAATCCTCATATAATCTTTGAATTTAAAAATGTATAAATGCTCAAAATCAGATATAACATCTTTAAATTAAATATGAAAAATGATTCTATTTTTAGAATTAAAAGATTAATTATATTAAATATTATTATTTATAGTTATCTTTATTATATAAGAAAAACTTTTTTACTTATATACTTATATGATTAAATTGAAAGTTGAATATATGAAATAAATATATATAATTAAAATTAATAATATATGTTAGTTATAGAAGAAACTCAAAATTGATTTAGAATTTAAATAGATTTTTTGAGTTTGATTGTTAATAATAAATGTATTTTATTTTATTCTTTTTGTATATTTATTTCATTTGAATAATGCAGAAAATTCTTAAAAGTCTACTAAATTGTCTTAATTTTTGTCAACAAGCTTAAAAACAAGAGTTTATTCTTCAAGTGTTGATGAATTATCCATTACTTTACATAATTATTAAAATTCTGCAAGTTCTAATTTTTAATTCTTATTTTTGTCAAAATTTTAAAATATTTATTCAATTTTTAAATTGTTTTATTTAACAATTCTTACTAATTCAGAAAGTATTTTCTATATAATTATAATATATAAATATACATTTGCTTTTTCTTTAGCAGGATTAAATTATGAATCTTAATCAGTACCATATGAGAGTTCTCTCTTGAACTCATCAAAACTAATTTTTTTATCATTATTTTTGTCAAATTTTGTAAATACTAATTATATTTCTTCATTTTTCAATGCAGGAGCAACAATACGACATAATTTAGTAAATTCATCAAAATCTAAATCACCTTATCTATCTTTATCAAAATTCTTGAAAATTTCATCTATTTTCAAATTATTAGCTTTAATAATTTCTTTAAGATCAACAATAAGTCTTTCAGCAACATCTTTTAAATTAGAGTAATCATAATCACAAAACAATTTTTTAAATTCATCAATACTTACCCTTTGATCACCACTTTTATCTACTAATTTAAATAAATGTTCCACTTCTTTATGAGTTACTCTTGAATCTAATGCTTGAACAAAATTATTAAATTCATTTATATCCAAATGGCCACCTTTATCTTAATCAAATATTTTGAATTATTATTCTACATTTAAATTCTTAGCTTATATAATTTTTTAAATATTAGCTAAGATTTATTTGGAAATCTCATCAACTTAAAAATTATCCTAAATTATTAATATATATATTTATACATATTTTCTATCTTCTTAAGAAATCTTTAATACATCATGTTTAAAAACTTCATTCCAACCTACTCTTTGATTCTCATCAATAGTTAAACACTTTTTAATGAAATCTTTGAATTATTCTGAAACTTTTTTTTCAATTGGAAACTTTAATGGAGAAGATTTAATATTTAACAAATAGGAATTGAGATCTCTACAAGGCCAAGGCTGTCTGCCATAGAGCATCTCATAAGCCATCACTCCAATAGACCAAATGTCACATTTAGCTGTATATGCAGTATTTTGAAGGAGTTACGGTGCCATGTATATTGGAGTACCAACACAATCTCTAATTAATTATCTACCTGTAATATCAGCTTTAGTAGCAAATCCAAAGTCAGCAACCTTATGTACATTCTTATGTATGAGTGAATTTTCTGGTTTGATGTCTCTATGAATATATCCAGCTTTAATCATCTCCTAGAATCCAAGCATTAATTATTGCATCACTTGTTAAGCTAAAGATTCTTCAAGCATTCCTCCATGTCTACTTAAAAAGTGTCTTAAATCACCACCATCACAAAGTTCAATAATCAATACCTATTATAAGTTATTAAATAAGAATTACAGTTTATTTTGAATCACCAAATGTTTCAATAAGTCTAACAATATTTGGATGTTAAAGTTATTTCATAATTGTAATTTCTTTGTGTAAAGCATCAATCATAAATTGATCATCAAACAAACTCATATCCATAACTAAACAATAAATATGAAGAATTACTTTTTATAGCTACTGCCTCTCCAGTTTAAGTGTCTTTCCCTTTGTAAACTCTTCCAAAAGAACCACGACCTAACAAATCTTTTTCAAGGTATTAGAATCTATTCTATAATGTTTACATATATTAATTATTATTAATTAAATTCAATTAAAAAAACTATAAATAATTCATACTTAATCAATTAATCTTAATTTATGTATCATATATTATTGTTAATTTTTTGATAATATTAATATGTCCTGGTATTTTATTTTATTGTGAAACTATTTCTTATTATAATTTGTTATGGATATAAAAATATTCTTATATTCTTTTTTAAATTCATTAAAATATTCCTAGTTATCCTTTATTCTTATATTATTTCTATATTTCATTTATTGATCAAAATTATAATTAAGGAGTTATTTTTTAATATCTAATTAGATTAAACATGTTAAAATTTCAATAAATTTCTTTGTAAAAATCATATTTGTTAAATTATTAAAAGATATTAAACATGAATTATATAATTGCTATGAATTTTATATTTCTAAACGTTATTTCTATTATTTTTCAATATAAAATTAATATGTACATAACAGTTTTATTTTAATTAACATATATTAAATAAGAGTTTATAATTTATCAGAATATATATTAAATAGAGTTTATGATTCATAAACATCTTAAAAATTTTATTATATTAATAAATAACATTTCAATCTGTAATATCTTTTATTAAAAGAATTCTCATAAAATTTTTATATTCTTCTGACTCCATTCAAGACAATAAAACTTAATACCTTTAAATATTAAGTCATTTCTCTACATATTTGCCTATAAACAATCTAATAAGCAAATTTTCCTATCTATTATGTAGTTCTTGACTATAAATTTATCTATACTATTAAGAACCTTTTACCTCTTATTCTATATTCTTTAACTATTAATATCTATTAAAAATATTAACATATTCCTAATTTTAAGATGTGTATTGACATTAACAAATAATGTATTTAACCCTAAATGACTAAAAATTATTATCAGAAGAATTTATATAAATTAAATATTTTATAAATATTAAAAAGGGTTTTCAATGTTTATTAATCAGATGAAAAATTAAAATTATAATAATATTCTCATTGAAATAACAAAGATCTAATATTTATAACTAGCATTATATTTAGTTAGATTAATTAAGTTACTACTGTTACATAATTTTATAATTAATGATAATTTATTCAATCTATTTTTAAATACATCGATATTCTTTTGGGAATTAATTAATTCAATTGGAATATATGAATTATAACAAATTTAATCTGTCGAATCCAGAAATTAATTATTTTTAATTAACTAATGAACGTACGCTTTTAAAAAATGTTAAATTACTTCTTGGAATTGTACATTAAAAATGAAGAACAATTAGTAATTTTTCCAAGATCTCTTATTTTGTTTTTGAGAATTCAATCATCATTATTAAGCTTATCATATATTTATAGAAGAGAAATGAATTCATATGTTACATTATTGAGTGAATTTGCAAGACCTCAATAATTTTTAGCCTCTTTAGATGCTGCATAATATATAATATTGATGATGTGCAATTTGTATATCATAAATTTGTTTTCAATAAATGCTCATACTAAATATATAGGAATATTTGGATAATTGTTACGAAGCAGTTTATTAAATTTTTTTTTTGAATATAGTACAGGATAATTAAAAATACTTACTCATTCATTTTTAATTCTCATATCATTTAGTGAAACCTTAGTTTTATCTGGCACATTAAATGCTAATACAACAAATTTTTAACATACGAGATTTTCATTCTTAGATTTTATTTTAGCTATTTTGAATTACATAATTATGATAGTTTATTCATATTATGATGCATAAAAAGTTATAATAGTACTAGCTTTAACAATAAATATTTTAAAAGCATTAAATTTAATTATATTTTCTCCTTTAAAAAACCTTTATACAAAATCAATTTTACTTTCAATAAATCTTTACACATTGTTTTTAGGATTACTAAAGGTTGCATCTATAGAAAAGAGTTTTACAAGTGAAATTGTATTAATTCCATTATTTTTAAATGTTACACTGACCTATTATTAAAGATAATTTAAACAAAAGATTTTTAATTCTAAAAATACTTATTGTAAAGTGATTAATATTTTAATATATCTTGACAATATTAAAGATATCAAAACAATTAAAATTGAAAAGCCTTAATCTGCTAAAGAAAGAATCATCTATTCAAGTCTTCTAATATTGTAAGGAAAAGATTATGAAGCATACTTAGAATTAAATTCTATACCAGAATCATAATTAAATATTTTAGAAAAATTTAAAAGGAAAGTGATTTTAAAATAATGTATAAATAAAATTGATTGTAAAATATAAGTGGAATCTAATGCATAACATAAAATCGCTTTAGCAGTATCTTCTCTAATGGCGAGTGAAGAATCTAATTTATTAATAAGAAATGATATTCTTAGTATATTAAGAGAGAAGATTGCTTGTTAATAGTTATTAATGTAAAACTAAACTTATAATCATTATACATCTTATCTTCATTTTATAGAAAACGCTTTAAATTTACAAAAAAAATTAGAAAAATAATATAAAGATTTTCCTTGTGATAAAACTTAAAGTATATTGGGATTTTATTATGCAGAAATTATTAATGATTTTCTTCAAACTAATTAACTTTTTAGTATTATTGCATTATCTGATGAGAAAATCAAAAGAGTAGGTACATATTAAGATGTATTTTCTAATAAAATGATTTATTTAACATCCAAATTCACTAATACTTTAATTATTACAAGATGTTCAAATGATGCAAGTTCATTTTTATAAAAAACTAATGAATAATTATAAGGGAAATCTATAAGTTGTTTAATTCCACCTGGAATTGCAGAACATCATGATAAATTTGTTTTTTAATTTCTTCAAACAGGATAAGCTAAATTTATGAGAAAGATAAATTAAAGTTATTTATACTATTCTTAATAAAATATGATGTAATTAATTGAATTTGTTTTTGATGTTAATTTACTTAATGATTTCAGTTTTATATCATTTATTTAACCAACATCAAATTAATAAATGTTTATTATTGTTGATTAAAACTTAAAAATATCTTGTTTAAGTGAAGGATTAATATCTGAATTAGGTATGAAAATACCAATTCATAATTATATAGGTATTAATATCAAAAAGATTTTACCTGATTTTCCTTTAATAAATTGTGGAACTTAATTTATAGAAAATGCAGAAGCACACTTTTCTAAAATGAATGATGAAGTTTTATTAAGTACAGGTTCAACATAACTTCTAACTCTTATTACTTCCTATAATGTAATTTCATCTTAATTTTAAGGTGAAAATATATATTATATAATCACTTTTGATTTTTTCAAAAAACCTAATTATTAATCATAACCTAGTATTTCTAATTTAAGTCCTACTTATAGTCCTAAAAAAGATGACTAAGATTTAAATTTTTTTAATTTAATTAATTAAGAAAGTCGTGTCAAAATTCCTTATAATGAAAATTGTAGTTTAAAAAGAAACACTAATTCATTATATTAGATCCAATTAAAGGGTAGTCAATAAGAAGCAGTTGATTAATCAGAATAAAATGAAGTTAAATTGTTTTCTTGTTTAGAACATACTAATTTAATTAGTCCTAGTAGATATAATGAAAATTTACTTGCTTAATAACATTATTTCTCAAAATCAAAATCTCATAAATTTAAATTATAAATATCTGGTTAAGAATAAGATTAGTATAGCAATGAAAAATAATAAGCCTATTAAGATGATAGATCCTCTTAAATTTCAAGTTTATAAGGTGCAAGAAGATCAAAATTTTATAAAAAATATGAAATCTTTACTAAAATTAATGAATCAAGTAGTTTTTCCAAAAACCATAAATTATTTATATTAATGTTTCTTCTTTGCATTATAATATAATTGTCAATCCAAATTATTGTAATTTTTATATAATATCAACTAGTAATTAACAGAAATCAATCAAAATTTAGAGGGACTTGCATCTGATATAGATCTACTTTAAATAAAGAATTTTATATTCCAACCCTTAGAAACATTTTTAGTAACCAGATGGACAATAGTCAATTATAATTTATTAAGAGATTAAAAATAAATTAATTTAACATAATATGCAGAATTAATTAAATTTCCAAGATCAAATCTAAATCTAGGTTATGATTCATTAGATTAGAATCTTAAAAAAGCATTTAATAGACCTGAATTATAAGATTTTTTAAAAAATACTTATTTAGAAGTTTATGTTTATGTCAAAACAAACCAAGGTGAAATTTATAATATATCTCTAAGAAATAGTATTAATATTTTAATAAACTATCAATACACTTTTAAAATGGCTTATATTCTTGATGGAGCAGCTGTAGCTGATAGTCCATATGTATATTATTAATACAGAAATTATTTACCAATAAAAGAGAAATTCTCAAATCTTAATGAAATAGTATTAGTAGATACTATTTAAAGAGCAGCCAATATCAATGATTAAGTAAAGGTCATTTTTATTATAAGCATAACTATTTTATTTGCTTTTTTATCTTTAACACTTCTATATTTTATTAGAATTACTCGAAATATTAATAAATATTATGTTTTAATGTAAAATATCTCTAATTAATATATTGAAAATGATTTAGCTCGCTTAAAAAGCTTATCAGAAAAAATAAGTAAAGATTAAAATCTATTATTTAAATATTAATTTAGTATGTCTGAAAAGGAAAAGATATTTGAAAATATAGCTGATAGGAATACTACAATGAGAAGAATCAATCAAAAATTATAATCTGTAAGCATGTAGGAAATTTATTATTATATATTTATTCTTACAACAATATTATTAATAGGTGGAAATGCTACATTAACCTATTTTGAAGGTTAAACATATTTAAATAAATATCCAGCCACATCACGCTTTTACAAAGCTGTTTCAGATATTGGTACTGATGTACCTACTATGTATGCTTAAAGAGATGTACTTTATGGAAGAGCTAACTTTCCTTTTTATACTGAAGCTGATATTGAAAATATCTTAAAAGAAATTTAAATGGCTATCAATCGAACTCAAATATTTTCAAGTGAAGATTACAATTTCGATAAGTATTTTAAGATATTATTTTTAGTTTCCTTGTATCAGATTCATTTAAAGATTATTTTTCAACTTTATAGGATAAAGATTTGTGTGATTACATTCCAGATGAATTACAAGAGCGTTCTGAAAGTCTATGTCCTTTAGTAATGAGTCAAAATATGAAGAGAGGATTAAAATCTGTCTTAATTTATATAATCAATTTCATTAAGACTGATATGGAAATCAATCAGTTTAAAGTTAGAACTTAAGCTAGTTTTTTAGAATTAGAGGGAGGTTTTCTAGTTTCTCATCTTATAAAACTTATAAATGATAAATTTAATGTGGATTTAATGAATTAAACCAAATACTATATATCAACAGTTAATGTAATAATTTTATTTAATTTAGATACATAATATAATTGTTTTAATTTTATTATTCTTCATCATCATAATCATTTTAACTGTATTAGTCGAAAAACTAGCATATAAATTTCATCTTGTCAAAAGATTAACTTATCTATTGCCATAAAGGACTTTAATATTTGATGATGTTTATGAAAGAAACATCAGATAATTATTACAACAACATTGAAATTATGAAAATTCTGATATTCTCTTAAATTTGTATCTTTAAATTAAAGATTTATCATTTCTAAAGGATTTTTCTTATTTTTATAATGCAGCATTTATAAATTTTATTATGAAATTTAAGAATAATTTACTTTGACTCTAATATTATTGATCAATAAATAAAATATCATTCCACTCTCATTAGAAAAATTAAGTATAATAAATTAAATCAAAGAAAGTGCAAAATTTAAATATAAATAATTATATCACAATTCATTTAGATTGAGTTAATGAAAATTATCTAATATTATATTTTTACAAAATATATAATAAAGTTCAGTTTTTTTTTAAATCAAAGAAAATAAAAACCTAAATTTAGAATATCGAAAATGAAATAATACATAATTATTATGATATTTTCAAATCACAATATTATTTATTGACAAAAATAGTTTTATATAGAAAGTTTAAAAGTTTAAGTCATTTATAAGAGACAAAACAAAATGATATTTATTTTATCTATGTTTTCAAATAAACTATTCTTCAATACTTTAGTCCAAGAAGAATATATTTTCGAACTTTTATATTTTATATAGATAATTTTATAGTCATTATCACATTAAACACTAAATCAGTTTTCAAATTATTATGCAATCGCAAATTTGAGTTTTTTTGTTCAATTGTGGTTCTTCCAAATTATATTCTTTGAAATTTTCTACAATGTGAATTTCGAATAATGGACCATTGTTTGCTTGATCTCTAAACATAACTTTGTGAGAATTATTCCCCTTTAAAATAGGATTATTGAAAGCATCCTTTCTAGGTTTTTAGGCTGTGAGTGGAGGACTTATTTCGGTCAATTAAACTGAGCTTACATCAGCATTCATTTATAATAATTAATTTTTTTGAATAGTTCTTGCAACTACTTGATGAAATCATCACTTTTAAAGATGAAATAATTGATTGAATCATGAAATAAAACTATTCAGATAATAATTAAATAATTAAATATCTCAAATCACATCAATCCGAATCCTTCTGCATTTTCAAGAGAGATCTTCAACTTTTCTTTTAAGGTTTCCTTATTTTTGTATTATGGTAACAATAAAACATTGAAACAAGTATGTGCTGATGGTAATTATTCAGTATCTAGATATTTAAAAAATAATACCTTCTCCATGTTTTTAAATAACAAATTTTATAGATTTGAGTCCTCCAACAGGAATTCTATCTGAGCCTGTGCAGAAAAATAAAAACCTTTTCTGCATTTCTACATTCAACGAATGGATGCAATTCCAAAAATACCTTTAATATTAATATTTAAATACTTAATATATTCCGAATTAATGTCATATCCATCATATTTGGTTGACAACTCCAAATCTCTCATATCAAAAGTTGGTAAGCCTATAATCAGTTACTACAATTCTTCGCCTGAAAACAACTATTGTAAATTAATAAAATAAAGTTTTTACTTTTATACCATCACCATCAACGACTGTTTTAAATCCATCTTTCAATAAATCAAATTATTTTTAAACCAACTTATTCAAATACCAATCTATATATAATTATATGTATTCCTCTCTATTTTCAATTGTGACATTAATTTAGAATCCATTAGGCTATTTTTATCTATCTTATAAATACTTTTAAATCTTCATAATAATTTTCTCCCCAAACCTTGTAGGTGGCATTAAATGTCAGACATAGACTCTCAATTATTTTTGGATCTGTTTATTCTCTTAAAAATTAAAATCCAGTATAAGTCTCCATATCTAATTCTTTAAGGTCTTCTTCTTTAATCTTCTCTCTTTACAATTTCTTAAACAACACTGTTGGAAATCGAACATCCAACAATACAGAGTTATAAAGTGATAATCCTAAAAGCTTCCCAATCAAAGAATAATAGATTGGCATTTCAAAAGATTGAGGATTGAACCAAAATACAGTATCATTATTTTTAGGAATAAACATACCATAATCTGGAGTGACTAACTTTTCCATAATCAATCTGAAAAATTCTCTTTTTGGTCCTCCTTCATCAACTCCTTGTTCATTAACAAACTAAACTTTCAGAGGATTCTTCAAGGATACCTAAGTTTATTGTAACTATTTAATAGCAGATTCAATGATATTATCTCTTTCTATAGTTAAGGATACATATTAAGGTAAAAGACCATATGTTCTTCTCCTTTAATCATACTGCTTCACTTTACATTCGATATAAAGAAGCTTAGATTTAAATTCTATTGGCATAGACCAAGCATATTGACAAAAAGTAAAAGAGTAATTTCTCAAAATCTTTTAATTGAACATTTAAAACTATGTGAATTCTTCTCTATCTGCATCGACTTTGTAAAAATGTTATATGGAATTTATGATAAAGTCAGAAGCTTTGATTCTACGATTCCTTAGGTTTGATTTATAAATCAAGCTATATAATTCAAAGAGTCCTTTAATTCTTGAGATATCATCAATTTCTAATAGGGGTCTAATGGGAGCATTTTATTGGATTTTAATTTGGTCTTCAATCAAATATTTTATTATCTATTATAATTATATTAGTTCAGATTTATCAAGTTTAGTAAGCCATTTTGATAATTAATTTAAATGTTATAAACTTAACCTTCTAATTATAGTCAATATAATTTAAGATTTTTCTTCTAGAATAACATTAAGACATCCTCTAAATTATAGAATCAAGTAGAGTGCTCTAAGTTAATATAAATTTGTTAGTGGTTCAATATCCATCACTTTTTTGGAGAATAAATTTTTAATTATTTGTAATGTGTTTTCTTTTTATTATTTTAATAAGCTATCTGTCAATTAAATTAATGAGGAATTAATTTCTGGATTTTCTTAGTCAATCTAATATATTCCTTAATTCTTATTAAAATTTTCCACAAAGGAAAATCCAAATAATTCTAAAGAATTAGATATTTTCAATAAGTATTAAACTATATCAATTTTATTATCCCTCTATTAAAATGGAATTAAATTTTTATCTAAATTTTTTTATTTTGAACACATTAATTCCCATTTTACTTCTTCATTTTCAATTAAAACTTAACAAATTCCTTTGATATCTTCTTCACCAAAACCTAATTCTAAAAATCCATTATTTAATTTGCATTATGGAAATTCACACACTAATTAACCACAACCCTATAATGCTATTTCTAACAATAATTCGTTGTCATACTCAACTGTTTTTTTAAACTTTGTAAACTACCAATCATTCATTTCTAAATCAAGAATTAAACAATTATTCCTTTAACTTTACATTTGAAATATCATCATATTATCATCCAAAATATCACCATCTACTTATTTAGTTTTTATTATTTATTAAATTAATAAGTCTTATTTAAATGTTTTATGTCGTGGACACCAAATACGAACATTATTTATCTTTTTTGGTTTGAATAACTCTTAAAATGTATCTCTAAGTAAATTTGTCCATGCCTTAATCTCAGAATTGTAATCAACTTAAGCTATTATTGTATTTAATTTATTATCTATAGGAGACCAATAAATTAAAGTAAACTTAAATTAATAATATTCATACTCTTGCTAAGTTAGGGAATATCTATTTTCTTTTAAGATTATCATTATAAAACCCTACTCTTATTTAGGGTTCAATTGATTAATAATTTGCTTTAAAATATTCATATACTTCTTTCAAAACCTATATTTCTATTACATAAATTACAATTTCATAATCCCATTCATTTTCCAAATAACGAATGCTAGAATTATAAATATGACCTTCAGGAAAGTACTTAAACAATTTCTCGTGGTTAATTAAATCAGAATTGATTTTATCGGGCTATTCATATTTAAATTCAAAACTTTTTATCGAGTGTCCTTTTCATATTCATCCATTTCCTCATCATAATCTACATAATATTTCCATTATTTTATGAATTTTTTTGATATCAAATAGTACTCCATACCTCCTTTTTCTCTTAGTGATCTTTCTAACATCTACTTCTAAAATTAAAAATTACTTTTCTTCCATCTTCATAAATGGACAATTCTTCATAAAATGGACTTCTTTATTGTTGCAACATTTAGAGGAGATTAATCATTAAAATAAATAATATTCAGATTAGTATGATTTACTTAAATATTCTATAAAGTCATTATTGATTCAAAACAGATTAATTCTCTTTCACCCATTATTCAGTTTTACTATATATATATAATAACAATACCTTAATTACCTTAATTTTTCTTATATTTATTCTAACTTAGCTTTTCCTGTATTTTTCATACTTTCTAAATAAGAATCTTAATTTTCCTATTTTGATTTCATTAATCTATCTAAATCCATTTAAACCATTTTTTAATCTGCCAACAATTGATCCTTTTATTATCTAATTTAAATCATTAATTAAGCAATTGCAGCTTCTATTTCAAAAGGAGATTTATTATTTGATATTTTATTTCTCAAATTATCTATTTAACCACCAAATTAACCAAAAGAAGATAAATTTGTTTCCCCAAAAAGTTTACTATTGTAATTAAAATTATTGATATTCTTTTTAATTTCTTAAATTTTCTATTATTTTTATGCAATTTATTCTAATAATTATTTTTCTTATTATGTTAATTATTTTAATTCAAATTTTTATTTATTGATTATTTATCCATATTCTATTGATTAACTTGTTTATTATAATTGAATTTACAATTCTTCTACTTCTTATTTATATTTATTATGTTCATTTTTAACCATATTTAATTCTTTTTTTAATTATTCAATATTTTCTAATAAACTTTATTCTTTTTATTTTTTTGAAAATTAATCCTATTCAAAAAATTCTCTAATTTACAATTCTTATTATTAAGCAGAATCCTCAAAATTTTTCTTATATCTATAAAATTCTTCTTTAGCTTTTTCTTCTATTTTTTATTTTTCTAATTCAAATTCTTCTTCTTTTCTTTTCTTCTCAACTTCAAATTACTATTCTAATATTCTCAATTCTTTATTAATTTGATCATCAATTTCTTTTCTTTATTTTGATTCTTATTCTTTAATTTATTTTTTTATTTTCATTTTTTCTATTTCTAATTTTTATTTTAAATTTTCATTTAATCTTTATTCTTCATCTTCAAATTCTTTTTAATATTATTATCTAATTTAATTCTCATCAAAAGTTTATTTTGTTTTTTTTTCTTTAGCTAATTCTTCTTCTAAAATAGCTAATTCTTAATTTATTTTTTCTTATTCTTATCTTTTAAATTATTCAATTTATTCATCAATTTAAATTTATTTAGCTTTTTTTAATTCTTCAAATTTCTTGTCCTCTTCTTCTTTAAATTTTTATTTCAATATTTCCAATTCTTTCTCTTCATCATAAACAGTATTAGTTGTTTCAAATCTTAATTATTTCTCTTATTCAACTAATGATTAATATTCTTTTTCATATTTTGTTTCAATATCTTTTTTTTAATTCTTAAATTATTCCTCATATTCTTCATCAATTTTTTCCATTTATTTCTCTTCTAATTATTTTAAATTTTTTTTCTCAATTTCTAATCTCGATTAAAGAGTCTTTTCTAAACTGGCTCTTGAAACCCTTTCATACTATTCTAATTCTAACATTTACTCTTCTTCTTATTCTTTTAATTTTTTTAACTTTTCTTCAAATTCTTATTTCTATTTTGAAGAATTAACTTTTATTGATTCTTTTAATTTAGCTAATTACTTTTCATATTCTTAATCAGCTTCTTTTTTCTATTATTCAATCTTTTTATCAATCTTCTTCTTTTGTTCCTCAAATTCTTTCTTCTTTTATTCTCTATATTATTATAACTTCTTTTCTTATGTTTATTTTAATAATGGATCTTAATCCTTATTAAAAACATCAGATTAAACAATAGGTTAAACTTAATTATAAAATAAATTTTTACTTGCAATTTCTGGCTCTTTTTCTTTACCTAGTAGTTATTCTTTAACAATTTTAGCTTGATCTTTTGCCATTTTCTCAATTTTCTTTTATTTTTCTTTCTAAAACATTTATTTATAATATTCATCACAAGGATGCTCTTCTTATCTTTAATTTGTGACTAAATTAAGATATGAAATTTCCTTATTTCTATTTTAATATGGTTTCCTTGAATTTATGTATATTATTACCAAGATTCAGGTAATGGAGCCATCAATCCCTCTCTAGCTATATATAATAGATCATTATCTTCAGGTAATTCCATCCCTAAAAAATAAGCATATTCTCTGATTTCTAAAAGGTTTCATATGTTAAAATAATACCTTAGTTAGTAGGTCTATAATGTTCATCTATTTCTTCTTCTAAAAGCACTGATTCTTGGTCTTCATCATCTTCATAATTAATTTAACCTCCCATTCCCATTCCCATACCCATACCCATCTATCCCATTCCCATTTATCCCATTCCCATCTATCCCATTCCCATTTGTCCCATTCCTTTTTTCATTTAATTTTATGCCATTTGCATTTACATTTAATTCATTTATCCCATTTACATTTAATTCATCTAACCCATATTTCCATATTAAACATTATTCATTCCCACCATTCCTTATTGCTAACCAAACTTGTTTTTTTGATTTTATTGCTATTATGGTTATTTAAAACCAGAGCTATTTGAGAATCCCATACTACCTGAAACATTACTTGACATGCCAAATTATTTTTGTTAGTTACTGATACCTGAGAACCCACCAGTTCCTGACATATTCATACCACTTTAAATTCCATTAGACATGCCCATTCCAGACATACCCATACCAGACATACCCATTCCTGACATTCCCATACCAGACATTCCCATACCATAATTCATACTAGAATTAGGAGCACCTAATTTTTATATTTTAAATTAGAACCTGTCTTTTGTGCTTAAGGTTTTCCTTTTGAAATATTCATTAAATTTAAATTATATATTAAAAAATAGAAATCAATAAGGAATTATTGTAAGAATCATAATATTTATCAGCAATTTAGAAATTATTTATCCCTTTTGTTTAAAAAGTTGATCTCTACAGAAAAGAATTTAATTTTGATATATAATTTAAATTAGAGTATTTTTTATTAAATGTAACAGGATTAGAATCAAGGTATAGACCATCAAATTGCAGATAAAGAAATTAATACTTAAGATTAATTATTAGAGCAATAGAAGAAATTTAGAAACTTAGAATCTGATAGAAAGGCATATGCTGAAGAAACTGTTGCAAACATTAAAAAATAAAGAGGAATTATTGATAAGCTCAAGAATGAAAATTATATTCTAAAGGACTTAATAGCCAAGATGAATTCCTAAAAATTATAATTAAATCAAACTACATATTCTAAAGGACCTAATATTGATACAATAATTGATGATTTGAAAGTTGCAATTAATGAAGAGAAGAAAGTTTAGGAAGAGATTGATACACATGTTGCTGATTTTCAAAAGAAAATTATTGAAAAAAGACATGCTTTAGGTGGATACAATGCAGGAGCAGAAAATGAAAGTGCTTTACAAAAACAAATTAAAATTTTAGAAAATAGATTAGATAAAACAAATCAAAAGTTTAATGAAGCTATTGCTATCAATAAATAATTAAGATAATAAATTGATAGTTTACGTAGAGAAAGAGTTATTTTTGATAATCTTTATAAAAAATTGGAAAAGGAATTACATGAAAAAAGAAAAGTATATTTAATATATTAATATTATTATAGGAAATGGCAGATATAATTGAAACTGCTAATACAGCTTATGAAGAAAGAGATAAAGCAAATGATTTAATTTAAAGTTTAAAATAATAAGCAAAAAGAGAATCTGCTGATTTTGAAAAAGATCTAAGAGAATTGAGTTAAATTATGGAAAAAAATAAAAAAACATTAGATTATATGAAATTAACAGAAAAAAATAGAGAAATTGATTAATAAGAAGTTGTTGATCCTGATAAATTCACTAAACCAAAAACTAATAAATTGACTAGAGATAAAACTGTCAATTAAACTATTGTTGAATAAATAATGAAATATGAAGAAGACTTTGCTAAAATTTAGGCAGCTACTTAAATTAAAGTTTTTGATGAATTAATCAAAATATTTATTTAAAATGAAGAAAAAGTAAAATTATACTTTATAGTGATAATAGAATTTTTAAATGTTTAAATATGTCAATGAATTAAGTAACGAAATTGAAGATCTAGAAAAACAAATAGGAGAATTAAAAGATGAAGCATCATTATATGAAGGTCAAGGTTCTAATGTAGATGTTTAAAGAAAAAGACATCTTAAAGATTTAGAGGAGAAATTATCAAGATCAGAATAGAAATCAGAATCATATGAATTCAAATATAATGAATCTATTAAACTTATTAATAGTTTAACAGTATCTCATTTCTTTCTATTATTTAGAATTGGATAGAAACACTATTTAATACAGTTGAATGTGATAAATAAATGGCAACAGAAATAGCAGGATCTCATGGAGTTACTGATACTAACATGATGATTTATTTAGGATTAATAGAAAATAAAACTAATAAATTATTGCAATACTATTAATAAATTCATTAGAAAATATCAGAAAACTAAATCAATTCATTATAATAATTAGCATAAATGAATGAGAAGAATCTTTAAAATAAAAATAGAGCAGAATTACCATAATTTGGTAATTTAAATTAAATTATTTTAGATGAACATGAGGATGATGACATAGAAGGAGATAAAATATTATCAGTTGAGGAATTTAAGAAAAAAGCTCTTGAAAAACTTGAAGTATTTATTTAGCTCTCATTTAGAAATAATAAAATTAAACAAAAAATAAGAGAGCTGGACCTAATAAATTAAGAAAAAATAAATGATGATCATTAATTATATTAACAGAATCATTTCAACTCTATTTTTATTCTTATCTTTGTTTTTCAGGGTTCTCTTATTGAAATAATTACTCTTGGTTTAATTATTGATAAATTCATCTATTTAATACTATATTTTTAATTAATTTAATTCTATTCTTGCTTCAATCTAAGATAATGAGTTTCCAAAAATATAATTTTTATCGAATCGTAGAGAATACTAATCTAAATTAAAATATATTTAAGTTTGAAGGAATATTTATATTTTAATAAATTAAATTATCAATTACAATCAAATAGTGAATAAAAAATTTTTAATTACAAGATATTCCAAAAAACATACACATTTACCAATCAAACCATTAATAATATTATTTTATAATATTTATGTATTTCATCGTTAAAGTGTATATTATAAATAAATATAACAAATGAAAGAAATAAAAGCAAAACAATAATTAAAAGCAAGTGAAGGTGCACATTTTTTTTACTATTTAATATTTCTATCAGCATCAGGAATTATTCAGACTTAATTTATTGAACAAAAATGCAATTAAAATCTTCAGCTATCTGTTCATCTAGTTTTATATGGATTAATTATTTGGGGAACTTATATTCTTATTACTTTAATTCCAAAGTAATATGCTTAAATTGCTATTAATCTTTTTTTTAACTTCTTGGATATTTGTTTTGGAATCTATATAGTTTTGTTATTATTTTATTGGGGAAAGAATATATTAATCACCTAATGATTGTCAAACAGAAGTTCCAGTGTTATTTTTCTTCTAAGAAACATTTTTGTTGGTATTTAGTAATTCTAAAAATAATAGATTAATGGTATCGTTTTTATAATTTTATTTTTGTCATTTGTTTCATATATACTTAAGAGATTTTCAAAATCTTCATAAGTTTATGATGAAAACAAAGAAGAATTTTATGATGCTTGATAATATTTTTTATTATTTAAATGTATAATATGATCTGAAGTATAATAAGAACTTTAACATCTTAAAATTTATAGATTATATAGTTACATAAAACATATAGTAATATTATATAATGAAGTCTCTCAAATATATTATCTATTAACATTTAAAATCTCTTTGTTATGTAGTTTATGTATATTTCATTCTATATTAGTATTTATCTATAAAAAATTATATAGAAGGATTCTTTAGATATTTGCAGTGTTGATCAGGAATAATTAGAGATTGTTGGAAATTTAATATTAAGCAATATTGATTTTATATAAATATGATTTCTTAAGTTTAGGATTTGTATTAACTTATTTACAACAAACTTGTAAATAAAGAAACTATTGAACCATCCTTACTCACCAGGCTTCACACTTAGATCTTCTTGTAGAATATAGAAAAAAATTTGGAATTAGAAGAGTTTTACTATGATATACTAAGAAAACACATACAGAGTCATCATTCAATTTCTCCTGAATAATTGGAAATACTAGTTGATATTGTGTATTATCTTGGTATTTTCATTAATTAATAGTCACTGTTTACTAAGGCCTTTCAAATTATTAAAGAAAATTTAATTGATAATCAACCGATCATTTAGAATTCATTATATTTGAATATCCTTTAAGCTTGTGGCTCTTAAAATATCTGTTTAAAATAAGGACATTAATTTTTGAATATAGATATCAACAACAACTATTTCAAATCACGATTTCTTACACCATACCTTGATTCAATAACTTAAAGAATACCAAAAGATAATATTATATAATTCATTTAAAATGAATAATATTAAATCAAATTACTCCATCCTGAATCAGAGAATTACATTATCTATAATTTGAAATTATTCATTATCTAATAATAGCTTAAAACTGTAGACTTTAAAACAAATTCTTAAGAATTGCTTGATTTATTTACTTTTCTTCAAATTGAAGACAAATACAAATACAAACTCAAGTAAAAACTTTCTAATCTAGAAGATAAAGATAATTCTATCAATTCCTTTTATTAACTAGCAATTAAATATAAAGAATTTCTTTCACAATATCTTGATTTAGACTTTGATAAATTCTTTTAATAGTTTAAAGTTTAGCTAAATAATCTATAAAATTTCTATTAAAATGAAAAACATATGCTAATTGTATTAAATGAAACAATAGAAGAATATTTATTAAAGCATGATTGCTTATAAAATTTACTTGAAACTCAAGATGAAAATATAGGTTATTTCTCATAATGTATGATTTAATCGATTGATCATTTTGTTAATCTAATGATGGAAAAATTGTTTAAATTAGTTTCCCCTTATAGATCCAATTTTAATTTATCTCTGCAAAGTGCTAAAATTAATAAGATGTCTTAATATCATCACAAATAAGTGGATAAATATAAATTAAAAGAATTGGAGAAATATTTAAAAATAGCTTAAAATTCAATTAGACCTCTATATTTACCTTTTCCATAATTTATTTCATAGACTGCTGAAATAATCTCAAATATTCCAAATTAATTATTACAATATTTACCTAAAGAACAGAAAAAAATATATTAATTATCTGCATATGGATATGCTGAAGTTACATATAAATAGAATTATACACTGGTCTTAAATACAAAATAATTAGTTTCTCTTTATCATTTAATAAACAATAATCTTAAATAGATTGATTAAATTAATTTTAATTTGTTTAAGAAATTAGGTTTGATAAATGCAGAAGGAAGTATAAATAATGACTGGTAACCAACTCATAAATGTTTGATATTATTTAATTGAGAGTTTTAATAATAAAATACTATTTTCAATATTCTAAATAAATAAAAAATCAATTAATTCTTAAAATTATTTTAAAATATCATAAATATAAATTACTGATATATTAATTTATTGACTTTCCCTTCAAATATATAGATTGTTTTTATTATTTTATCATTTTTTTATATTTTGTCTATTAGAAGTTAAATATTAAAGGAGAGAGTTTGCTTAATTATTTAATTAATTATACTAGATATTATATGATATTTAGGAATAAAATTAAAAAAATGATCAAATGACAATCAGCGGAATTAGGTTGACAAATTATGCGATTATGATTGTGTTAGCTTTTGATAATACTTTAAAAATAAATGGATTCAAATTCGATATAGTATTTTATCAAAAAACTATTTCTAAAATCTGAATTTTATTCTTGGAAAGCAAACAAAAATAATAATTTAATTTATTTCTGATTGCTAATTAGATTAATCAAAAATAAAACATAATTTATTAATATATATATATTCATTTTTGTATTTCATAATTTAAGTAATAATTTTAATATTTAACACACTACATTAAAATGAAATTTATTATAACTAGTAGTAATTATTATTATATCTTAAGATGATAATTTAACATAAATTAATTTATCAAAAATATATAAAATGAGGTACTATTCTTAAAATTTGTTTATTTTTAATCATAAATTGAATTTAATGAAGTAATCATATTTTAGATTTGAAGATTAATTGAAATAATATTTCAAAGCTATCTTAATATTAGAATTGTTAAACTAAAATTATCAATCATATGAATTTCTTCATTTAATTCTTAATTCTATTTTCAGATCAATAATTTGATTATGTAAGGAATATTATATTTAATATTAAAATTAAATAAATAATTAATTTAAAATAAATACAACATTACATTCTCTTAGCATGATGCTTATAGATCTAAAAAAATAGAACATAAAGATATATATGGTAAAAATTTTAAAAACTAATTTAAAGAAGTAAAAAGTATTTTTAAGAATAAACCAGATGTTTTTCTTCAAAATTAAAAGCAATATTGTTTTATATTTCATCATCATGCTTTAATTTAAAATATGATAGATTCTAATTAGTTTACTAAAATTGATTAATTATTTGAATAAATATAATTTAAATACAATGTTGTAGTTTTAGGATAATATTTCACCTTAATTGATTTATGGAGATATATCAATTATATTCTTTAATCTAATTGGATCTTTATATAATTAGTTTGAGAATAATTGAACTAACTCTTTTTTTCAGAATATACTAATTGGTGATTTATTTGATATTTCACCAATAAATAGAGTTATGGAATTGTTTTACAACGATTCTGTCAAAACATAAATAAAATCTTTTAAAACTTTTTTATATAAATTGATTTGTCGGTTGAAATCAGAATAAATTATATTACGTGACAGTTACACTATATTAGTTTATTTTTACTTATCTTTCTAATTGATTATTAATTTATGCTCAATATAATTAACCAAGGTGCACAAAATGCATTTAGAGTTTAAGGTTTGAAGAAAAGAACATCAATTCATGTTTAAAAAGACAAAAGGTTAAACTTTAGAAAAATAAAGGGAAAATTTGTATTTGAACCTTCAAAAACAATTTAAGCTTAATTAGATGATTTTTTTGTATCTATAAGTGCAATCATAATTTTAGTTGATGCTAAAGAAAAATGGATGGGATAGGAAATTAGGGTTCAAAGGATTTAAAGGTACTTTTAAAGTTGAACATCTGATCATGATTGAAACAAAACTAAGAGTTTTATATCCTTTAAGAGAGTTAACAATAGTAGACACATAGATGGATAAAGAGCATTTAATTATATTAAGATAATGGCTTGCTTGGCTTTAACCAAAAAAGTTGACTCTTGAATTTTAGCAAAATGAAATTGATGATGAAGATTTCGAGGAATTTATTTATTACTTCTTTGAAAGAGATATTGATCTTAAGAGAGTATTTACATATAATTTATTTAGCTCTATATAATCAGTAATCCAGGAATTTATAAAGGATAATTACTAAAATAACTTAAAGTATATTTAAAAGAAAGAAATGATAAGAATGAATATTATGAATATGAATTGTTGATGAATAAAGATTCAAAATCTATTGCAATTATAAAACTAGAAAAAATGTGGACAAACTAAGAAAAGAATAATATCATTTAATAAGCACGAGATAAGATTGACTAAACATGCTTTTATTATTTTGATTTATAAAATTGCTTTACCGATAAGAATTATTAAGGTTTCGAACATTTAATTTAATTGACATATGATTTAGACAATTTGGAATAAATTTGTGGTTTAAATATATCAGATAATTATCTTGGAACTCTAAATAGTTTTTAATAGACTTGCCAACACTTATCTACTGCAAAAGGTTTACTTGAATTAAAAATTTAATCCTAAAAATTATTAGATTACTCAACTATAGTAACCTCTTTAGTTGGGGATAGATATGATAAATTAAGAGTCAATGTATTTGACATATCCAAAAATAGTTCAATATTAGAGAAGACATTTGGAATTTTGGCAAATGAAATACTTTTGCATTGTTAAGAGATCATTTTTGATAGTGTCTTAATTTAACAATTAAGCACATTATATAAATTGAGTTTTTTAGCTGAAGCAGTTAAAAATAGAACTGATTATTTAAAAAAATTAAGTGAAAAAAGTAAATACATTTTTATTCTTAGGTGGTAAATTAATTAAACATAACTTTAAGAAACTAAATTTATCCTCAGTTGAAAACTATAATAGACACGATCTAGTAGAAAAGTTTCTTGAAAGCGTGGTATTTACTGAGCATACCAATATTAAATTATTATGTATTACTTATTATTAATTTATTTTTATAGATATCTAAAATTGCGATATAGGTAGAATAGAGGCTTGGACAAACACTTTGATAAAATTTAAGGAAAGGATTTAAAAAGAGTAATAAAAAAATCCATTGCTCGAAGATTACAAATTACCTATATAAACTATGATTATGCCAAATTAAACTTATAGAATGGAACCATAATATATTAAAAAGTTTTTTTATGAATTCTTTTTTACGAAAAAAGGGGACATTTTATAAATATAAAATTTTGAATTGGTGAAATGTTTTAGATAAAATGGGAGAGAAGAAGGAATTTTGGAAACTTGTTAGGAAATATATAAGAAAATAGAAAGTGGAGATGAATCAATGAAAAATGTTGAATACACTTTAAAAAAATTAAAATTTTAAGAAACAACTTGTGACTTTCGTTTAGAGTTATTTAAATGCTTAATTCTAACTAATCATTTCAAATTGGAAGAATTAGTTGTTGAAAATGAGGGTATGTCTGATAGCTTTTCAGCTTATAAAGATGCTACAATAGCTTATCTCTAAAAATAACCTTCTAGTTTTATTCATAGTTTAACTTCACTTTAATTTATTGATTTGTCCGATATGACTTTTGAAATATTTTAATTTTTAGAAATATTTGTGTATCATGATTAAATTAGATTGAAAAAGTTAGTTTTAAAAAATTTACAATTTGAATAAAAGGATGAGAATAAATAAACTTTTTAATAAATTGTCGATAGCAAAGATCAAGAATAATTTTAACTTTCAATAAAAGAATTGCATTTAGAGTCAATAAATGAAGATTCAGCTTAAATTAATTTTATTAAATATGTAATTTTTTCAAAGTTTTAAAGGATAGAGAAATTAAGATTAGGAACTTTTAAATTTGAAATGCTTGCTGAATAAATTACATAGATTTTATAAGAATAATCAATTTTAAATTAAAATCAATAATAGAACAATTAAAATGATAATCTTAATGAAAATTCTTAAGATAAACCTAAAAATAATGAAAAATAAATAAACCCAACTGATAATTAGAAGAAGAAAAATCATAATATTTTTGAAAATTTAAAATATTTATATCTAAGCGAAATTGCAATTACTACTTAAAAACCATGGAATATTATTTTACAACAGATTATATTTAATACTCAAATTAAAATTTAAGAATTAGTTTTACAAAAGATTAATCTAGATGAGAATTTCATAAAAGCTTTGGATGAAGCAACTAAGTCTTTAATTGATTAGTAATTAAAAGATAATTTAGAACAGATTTAGGATACTTAAGATCAATTGTTATAATATGACAATTTATAAGTTGACTTACAATAAGACTTAATACTGAAAGGAATATTTGATTTGAAAAAATTAACCCTTATCGAATGTAAAACAGATAAGGATATTTTAACTCCTTTTTTAATTCTCGGCACTTTAACTGAATTGACATTTAAATCATGCGATGGGCTAAATAAATCTATTTAGGATACATAAGAAATATTTAAAAAAAACCCTAATTATTCAAAATTCAATCTTATTTCAATTGAAACTTTTGTATTAGAGAAAATTAATTTAGAAGAACAATAATTTTAATGGTTTTTAGATGAAGTGATTTTTAATAAAGATAGATAATAAGTCAAGCATATTACTTTAAATAGTTGTAGTCTGAATGATAATTTATTGAATATTTTATCTAATCAAATAAAAAAAATTAAGAGTATTGCAACATCATTTAGGAGATATTATAATTTGAGATCAATAAATCTTTAAGGTAACCCTAATATTGGTGAAGCTGCATGGATAGATTTTTTTAATAAGTTGATGGAATAAAAAGCTCAAATTTAACTTGAGTAAAATTAGAATGATGATCAAAATAAAAAAAAGGATCTTTTTATTATACAAAGTGATAATGAAGAAAATGAAGATGAACTTAATTCTAAAAATGTCTTAAATCATCCAAAAGAAGATTAACCTATAGAAAATGAAGATTTATAATAAAAAGAAGATAGAATTGAAAAAATGATTAATTCTAATTCAGAATATGTTTAAAAAACTGAACTTTAAATTAAAGAAAAAATAATCAATAATTTTTAAATATTTAAACCTTAATTTCCTTCAAATCTGCTTGATATTTCAATTAATCTTGAATTTAATAGTATTACTTAATAAGAGAAAAAGGATAAACTCTATTACAATATTATAGTTGGTTTAATAATTAATGTTGAAAGCTAAATTGAGTCCATAAAACTTTAAAATGTTGACTTAAGTATGTTTATGTCTAATGTTTAAAAAGCTCAGTAATTAATACAAATACTTGTAAATAATTGTTATAAAAATAATGTAAAAGATTTTAAAAGTAAAATTAATAAAATAGATTTTAATGTTAAAACTGCAAATGAGAATGATATCAAATTATTTATAAAAACATTTATTTGTTCTACTCATGTTTAATTAAAACATCTAGAATTATCTGGATTTGACAATCAAGGTATTGTTTCATAGATCATAAATTAATTGCCTAATAGAACTGAATATGTATTGGAGATTTTAAAGTTGAATTTCAAAGAAAAATTAATTGAAGGAGAAACATTTTAATTTTTTGAAAAAGTAATTTTAGGAGGTGTTCTACCTATAAAAGTGCTATAAATGAACAAAGAAATTTAATTCTCACCTGCTTATTTTTCAGAGCTTATGTTCAATCAACAAAATATTCCTTTAGAACAATATATTATTTCAGTTAATGATGAGGAAGAATAGTTATAGATTCATTCTTAAATATTAGAATTATTATTTCAATTCAACAGCAAATTAAAAAAATTAGATATCACAAAAAACAAAGATATGAATAAGCTTTTAGAAAAGATGATTGAAAACATAATATAAAATAAAAATTCTTAGTTTTATTTAGAAGAGCTTAATTTAATAGGATAAATAAAAGTCGATGTTAAATTTTTAGATTTTATATTTTTAACACTAAAAAGTATGAAATAATTAAAACTTGATGATTTGATCTTAGATAATAAAGAAGAAATTGAGAATTTTTTTTTAAACTCTAAATAAGAATTTTAGTTAAGAGAAGATAGTTTATTGAATGTAAAAAAACTAAAAGGTGATGGATTGCCATCTTTTCTTGATAATTTTGTATTTAATGATAAAACTGGATTCAGTAGCATCAGCTTAAGAGATCATGAAGTCTTAACTAATTTACCTACTTTAAATTAAATAAATAAAATAAAATAACTCAAATTAGACATGGGAATATTATATAATTCTTAAACTTAATTAAATGAAAAAGGTTTGACATTACTTGCTGAAAAATTTGTTTATAATGAAGAGAGTAATTGTGAAGAACTCCTATTGTTTTAATTACATTTTAAAGTTCCAAGTGTTAAAGCCTTTATTAAACCAGCTTAAAAATTTAGAGAAGATATAGAGGCATAAAATAGACAAAGCACTTGTTAATTAAAACTAAAAATAATCGTATTTTATTATTCATTATATATTGCAGATGAAGGACATGAATTGTTGTTGAAGGATTTATATTTTTTTGAATATATAAATATAGAAAGGCTATAAATGCAAGTAACAAATTTGAATAATGCAAATTGTAAATCTATTTATACAAACGGTTAGAATTGGTTAAAATTTTAATAAAAATACAATAGGTAATATAAAAATTATTACCCTATGAAATATATAGATATTTCTCGAAATGAGTTTGTTTAAGAGAAATAAATATGGTCTGATTTCCTTAACTTTTCAGTTTTCTCAGATTTGATGCCTAATTTGGATACTTTCAATATTAACTTTATGGCAATTAATGATTTAATTACTGAATATATTGTGGAAAATGCGTTAAATTACTTGAATCGAAAACCAAAGAATTTTAAACTACCAGTTAAGAAGATAAATTTCTCATAAAATAATTCTTTAACTTAAAGTGGATGGAAGAATATTTTCGATAACTTCTTTTTACACCCTAAAGTAGATTTAATAGAGCTTAATATGATTAGTACAATGTTGGATTCTTAGGAGAAACTTGATGTCATTTATTATTCATTTAAATAACGAGTAGATAGAACCCCAAATAAAAAATTACCAATGTAAATGTTTCTTTGTTACAATGTTACCTTAAAGGATATGATCCAACCTTTTTTATCTGCTTCTCCACCAGATTATAAACCTCCTCCTCATTAAGCTGTGGCTGTTGATTATGAAAGTAGTAAGTATGGAATTCATGATGGAATCCCTGAAGAATTTGGAGAAAAAATTCTCACATATTAAAAATTATTTTATCAGTATCCTGAATTTAAAGAGACAAATAAATGGAAGGAATTTGAAGATGTTAAAATTTCAACATATCATCTAGATTTTTGTGAACATTATTTGAAAAAGATGAATGCATGGTTCAAATAAAATTAAATAAAAAATCCATAAATCTATTTTAGTTTAAATACATTAAAAGAATTTGCATCTATTTTCAGATATTGTAGAGAAAGACCAGGAAAACCTTTTCCATATTAAATTGTCTTTTAAAGTGATACTTTTAAATTTCTTAAAAGTAGAGAGAGCATTATATACAAACTTAATTTCATTTAAAGTGAATTTTCTCATTTAGAGATGATTGATTAATATGATATTATAAAAATATGGAAATCAATTAAAACTTGGAGATCATCAATAGATTAAATATAGATTGAATATTCATTAAATGATAATCTTTGTGAGGAAATGTTTAGATAAGGATATACAGAGAAAGATATAATCTAGCTAGTTAGAATTATACCTCCAAAATCTGTAAGAATACAAGGAGGATTAAGTTTACCTGCTGTAAAAGGATTGTATTCAATACTTTATGACACTCACTATTTCCAATATTCAATAGTTAATTATAGTTTTCATTCATTCTTAAATACTGGTATAGGTTACGCTCTTAGAGAAACTGCTTATAGCTATTAAGACAAAAATCTTTTTTCAAATAAGATGAAAAAGATGTTTTATTCAATGTTTAATTTTTTTGTTTCTAAAGCATAAAAATTTGAATTTGATGATGAAATTCTAAATTTAAACACTTATCTATCAAATAGAAAGATGTTTTTCTTTTTAATTGCTTTTAATAACGTTCTCTTTTGGGCAGTTACTTTGATATCCCCATACTTTTTTACACATTATTATAATGGAGATACAAGTAAAGAGGATAAGGCATATTATTGTGTAGCAGGAACTAGTTAAGAAGCAAATTATGTTTATTATGGTTTTGCTGCTTTTTCTGCATTAATTGAAGCATTCCTATTTTATTAGTTTTAATTATAAATACCTAATCATATTGAAAAATTGGATATTAAATTAGAAAAGGTTGATGAAGAAACAGAATTTAAAAGAGAAAAAATAGCCAATTAAGGATAAGATGTCAAAAAAAATTAAATAGCTCCATAATTATTTGATAGAGCTAAAAAAACATACATGGATGTTTAAAAGGCTTTTTAAGTGCAATAGAAGAAAATAGTAGAATCAAAATTCTTACAAATATTCATGGTACTTTTAAACTTAGCGTTTTCATAATTATATAAATTTGATCTATTTAATGACGTTGTGTTTATCTTAACTTGTTTTTATTGTGATGAAAGTATACTTTTTATTTTAACTTTACTTATCACATCAGTCACTTAAGGAATTTATATACTCTAGTTTTTATATCTGTTTTATATAAGATTAACTTAAACAGAAACATCAGCAAAAATTATATCAACTAAATTTATAAATGACATATATTAGATAGCATTTTTAGGAAGAAACCAAGCTCTGAGTTAATAATTAGATAAAGTAGCACCATATAATATTTCCGTAATTCCTAATATATGGTTAACTAGAACTTTTATACCAGATTAAGCAGGTAGGAGTATGAGTAATCCAATTAAAGCATATTTTATGTAGTTTATGCTTGAAGACATGCCTTAAACAGCATTATAAGCTTATTTTGTTGTCAAATAAGGTTTAAAAACAGGAAGTCTATCTTCGTAAGTTATTTTTATCATAATTATATCTATCTACAATTTCTTGTCGTCATTTTATCTGTAAGTTTTATAATATATATTTTAAGCTTTATGTCAATAAGACCATCTACTTTGAGTTAAGATGATTTTGATAAATTATCTAAGATTAAAAAGAGTTAATACTTAGATGTCAAAGAATAACATTTAATTGAAGAAGAAAAATAATTGAGGATATATACAGAAATGTTCACAAATTCTTCAAGAGTAGCCTCACCTATAAAATAAAATTTAGATGAGGAGCATGAATAGTTATTGTGAAAGATTATTTATAAGAAATTGAATATTATTTGTGTTAATCATTATATATTATATATTTAATAATAATCGTTTCTATATGAAAACGGATAGTTGATTTAAACTGATTAAGTTGATTGATGAAAGAGTATAACAATAATTAAATTAATGAAGATTGCCATATTGCTTATTTTAGCTGTTTCACTCAATGCAGTTTCAACTGACTTGAATAGATAAGCCTAAAAACATGTTGATGCCTTAATGAAAACTAATTGGGGATAAACCATTTTATAATTGGCTGAATTACATGCACATACAGGAGGAGTTTTATAAGACTTAGTAGGAGCAATTGAAGAAATGATTTAATAAATGTAAGATGAATTAGATGAAGTTGAATATAATTATGGAGTTAGAACAAATGAACACAACTCATTGTCATTATAATATACATAAGAAGTTTAAGATGCTGATATTGGTATGATATTTATATTTAAATAAAGATATCTAAAGAAGTGCTGATACATTAGAGAATTTACTTTATCCAAGAAGAGAATAACTTAAAGGAAAAATCTAATAAATTATTGATTATTAAGAATTCAATAGAAAAACTGTAGATGAAGAAACTTTGATTAGAGAATAAGAACATGAAGCATTTGAAGCTTAAATTGCTGAATTCAATGATGCAGTTGGTGCCACTGATGATGCATTAAATTTGTTAAGCACATTGACTAATCCATCATTAGTTTAGATTCAAAAGTTCTAAAACAATTTGAGAAAGATTGAAGCCAGAATTAAACCACATTCATAACACTAAACTTTAATTAAGGCTTTAATCACATTAGCTTCAGAATAAAACTTCTCAGATTAAGGAATCATCAAACAAATAGTTGACAAATTGAATGAATTCAGAAATGCAGTAGTTGATGCTATTAATGCAGCTACAGCTTAAGAAGCTTAAGATGTTTAAGATTATGAAGATAGAATTGAATAATTAGATGCTGAATATGCTGAATTCTAAAGATAAATTACTAAAATTACAATTGATTTGAATGCTACTTAAGGTATTTCTATATTTATAATATTAATATAGAAAAAATTGAATAATTCTTATCATTCCAAGCTTAAAGATAATCTGACAGAAATACTGCTTAAGCCTTACTTGATTTGGAGAATGAACAATATGCTGATGACACTTAAATTTATACTGATTTAAAGAATAAATTAATCAGAGATATTTAAGTGACTGAAGAAGCATTCAGTTTAGTCAAGAGTGTTGACTTTAGCAAAATCAAAGTCTGATTTAATATTATAATAATTATTAATGGATATTTCTAGAAATAAATTTTAATTTTTAGTATAAAAGTAATAGTTATATTTCATTAGAATTAAAAATTAATTTGAGGTAATTAAATGCTCAGCAAATTATTCAGACCATCATTAAAAGTGAACTAACACACTGTGAATGCATTCAGTAGCAAAGTAATGAAAGGAGAATATGTCATTGGTATCGATTTGGGAACAACTAACTCATGTGTATCCATAATGGAAGGTATCTATAGTTCTAATTCTTAATTAGCTGGTACACCAAAGGTTATTGAAAATGCCGAGGGTATGCGTACTACTCCCTCAGTAGTTGCCTTTACTGCTGATGGATAAAGAATAGTTGGAGCACCAGCTAAAAGACAAGCTGTAACCAATCCAGAAAACACTGTTTATGCAACAAAAAGATTGATTGGTAGAAGATATGATGATCCAAATGTTCAAAAAGATATTAAACATTTGAGTTACTCTGTTATCAGAGCTTAAAATGGTGATGCTTGGGTTAGTTTGAAGAGTAATATCATAATATATTTCTCAAGGTGGTTAAACCTATTCTCCATCATAAATTGGAGCTTTTGTCTTAATGAAAATGAAGGAAACTGCAGATGCTTATATTGGTAAACCTTAATCAAAGGCAGTTGTTACAGTACCAGCTTATTTCAATGATTCATAAAGATAAGCAACAAAAGATGCTGGTAAAATTGCAGGATTAGATGTTCTAAGAATTATTAATGAACCAACAGCTGCAGCTTTGGCTTTTGGTTTAGAAAAGAAAGATAATAAGATTATAGCAGTTTATGATTTGGGAGGTGGTACATTTGATATTTCTATATTGGAAATCAATGCTGGTGTATTTGAAGTCAAAGCTACCAATGGTGATACAAGTTGTGGAGGTGAAGATGTTGATTCAATACTTTCTAATTGGATTAGTTCAGAATTCAAAGCACAATCTGGTGTTGATATTTCCAAAGATAAAATGGCTGTTTAAAGAGTAAGAGAAGCTGCTGAAAAAGCTAAAATTGAATTGTCATCAACTACTCAAACAGATATTAATTTACCTTATTTAACTGCTGATGCTTCAGGACCTAAACATTGTAATCTCAAACTCACCAGAGCTAAACTTGAATCTTTGACTGAAGATTTTCTTAAAAAAACTATTAAACCAACTGAAAATTGTATTAAAGATTCAGGATTAGATAAAAGCAAAATAGATGAAGTTATTTTAGTTGGTGGTATGAGTAGAATGCCAAAAGTATAAAAATTAGTTTAAGATCTCTTTAATAAACCACCCAATAAATCAGTCAATCCAGATGAAGCAGTATCTATTGGAGCTGCTATTCAAGGTGGTGTATTAAAAGGTGATGTTAAAGAATTATTATTATTGGATGTAACTCCACTCTCTTTAGGTATTGAAACTCTTGGAGGAGTTTTCACTAAAATGATTCCAAGAAATACTACTATTCCTACTAAAAAGAGTTAAACTTATTCAACTGCTAGTGACAACCAAACTGTTGTTTCTATTAGAGTTTTCTAAGGTGAAAGAGAAATGGCTGCTGATAATAAATTATTAGGATAATTTGATTTATCTGGTATTCCACCTGCTCCAAGAGGAGTTCCTTAAATTGATGTTACTTTTGATATTGATGCCAATGGTATTGTTCATGTGTCTGCTAAAGATAAGGCTACTGGAAAAGATCATTCAATCACAATTTAATCATCAGGTGGTTTAAGTGAAGCTGAAATCTAAGATATGATTAATAAAGCTGAAAAATATAAGGATGAAGATAAAAAAAGAAGAGTAAGCATTTTATTTTATTTTTTAGGAACTTGTTGATTTAAAGAATGAAGCTGATGGTGCTATTTTCAATACTGAAAAATCTCTCAATGAACATAAGAGCAAATTATAACCAAATGAAGTTTAAGAAATTGAAAGTGCAATCTAAAATTTAAGAGTTTTATTAACTGAAAATCTTACTGCAAATGATGTTCAAAGACTTAAGGATGCAGTTGAAGGTGTTAAAAATGCAGCCATGAAGATTGGATAAGCCATGTATCAATATTGAATTTATAATTTTAGGTATCGAAATACTGGAGGAGCTAGTGAGTAATAATAATAACAATCTTCTGAGCAAACTGGAGAATAATAAAATTAAGAAGGAGGAGATAATAACAACAAATAAAATTGATATATTATATTATTATTGTTGTACAAATCTGTAATTCTATATAATAAATACAATATTCTAAATATATATAATCAAAAATTACTCATTCTTAGAAATCATTATTGAATATCTACTATTATTATTATTATTATTATTATTATTATTATTATTATTATTATTATTATTATTATTATTATTATTATTATTATTATTACTATTATGATTATTATATCAATTCTTCTTTTAATTTCCACCATCTGCCATTACCAATAAATTATGTTACTCCTATTTCCTATAGTCTTGTCCTCAAACCTTTATCACTTGTGACAACTGAGGTTTAGTTATTATTTTAACCATTACATAATTTAACTATTAAATCATCAGCTATTTCTGGATATGCTGACTAAATGCTAAAATTTATAAATTTTTAATTATTTAGAATTTTAAATGTTGTTATTTTATCTTACTATCTTAAATCATGAAAATATTTGAAAGGTTCATATTTAGATAATTTTTATCTTATTTTTTCAATTTTATTCATTTTGTAAACATCCCATATTAAATGAACTTCATCTAATTATTATTCAGTCATTTAAATCCAAACCAATATGATTTTTAATACATTTTTAATTTGCTTTTTAGGTTAACCTCTAAATTGATTCCATTAATGACAAGCATACTTAATATTATTACAATCTATGTATAATATTTTTGTATTGGATATGATTTAAATGATATTCAATTCGATATATTGCTATCTAGCTTGATTTTAATCATTTAATGATTAGACAACTTGATCAACATTCCAATTGTATCGTTTAAGCAATCTATAATTTTTCTTATGATCACAAAACCCCATGCTTTAAAGTTATGCAAAATGTGGAGTGCCATACTATTGTTATTATTATTGAGATTGTTAATATTAAAAATTTTAAGGGTGAGGTTATTTAAATTGAGCTAGCCATTATTATTGTTCTATGTAAAGAGGATGGAGATTATTATTTTATTAATTACTCATATTAAAATTAAATAATAAAGACTTAGAATTAAAGTATTTACATCAAGTTTATCCATAATAACATTGATTCTATTAAATATTTATTAACTACTACTATATAAATAATTAAGAGTATAATATGATGAAAAAATATAAATCATTCATGTTAAGTTAATATAGTTTATTAATTTAATACAATTAATAAGTAGATGTTAATAAAAAGTTAAATAGAGTTTGCTAATTTATTAAATTTATTTAGATAACTTAAAGATTTATCTCTTCATATAAATGAAGGAATATAAAAAAAAAACTATCAATATTAACAATTAATATTTAATCAATTTTTGAAAATTCTAATTTGCTAAGAGATCTTCATTTTGCAAATTGGACATAATTACAAATTTTTACTACATTTGAAACAAGTAGAATTGTGCTTACAAGGAAGACAAAGTGCATCTCGTTCATTTTCATGACACAATGTACAAAAATTGTATTCATTATAATTTATACTGAATTTATCTAATTGGCAAAGATATTAATTAACTGTTCCAATCCTGATAACAGTCATTTCATCATCTAAGGTAAGTGGATAAATTGAACTGGGTTGTCCATCAGCAGATAATCTTAACCAAGTGCTAAAAATAATTAATAAATTTAAATATACCCATTAGTAGAGGAATGATCTTCTATAGTTACATTTTTGTCAACTAAATAAAATTTAGCATGCAAATTTGAAAGATGATGATCTTCAGGAAATGCAATATCGGCATTAGCCTTTCTACCAAAATTGACTGAAGTTTTGTCTTGATTAAGATGAAAACTAATTTGTTCTTCGCTGTTTGGTCCTTCAAGAACAAGGAGTCCAAGTTGAATGCCATTGGAGACCTCTTCAAGTTGAGTAACTTAAAACAAATTACTACCAAGCTCAATGAGCATATCTAAGAAGAGATTCATTCTTTTTTAAATTTTTATATATGTTCCTGTAGTGCTTCCTATATCTCTAATATAAAACTATAAATAACCATTATTAATATATATACCTTAGAATCTTGGTAAGTAATCTCAGCATGAAATCTACTAATATTTTCTTCCAAAATAAGAATTTGATTACTTGAATGTCTTCCAATCTTTGCCCCAACCTATTTGACACAATAGAAATTGTTTTATTAACTCTCTAAAGGTTATAGGATGAGTTGATTTTCAATTAAATTGGTTACTTTATTCTAAGAACTATATAACTCATCATATTGATTAATAATTGATTAGCATTATTTGTCTTAACAAGCATTTACATTCTTTTATAGAGTGAATTCTTCATTGGGCTATTTTTTAATGGTATTTATCTTGATTTAACTTAAGTATATGCTATATTCCTTCAATCCTGTTGTTATCCCTACCAATTAGATAATGGTTACAATTCATTAACTTTTTTTTGAGTATTTTCTAATTGATTCCCAATTCTTCTTCCAAATCGTTCTCTGTTATTTCTTCTAGAATGGAGCCATCGATTGAACAATTCACTATTATAGAATTTTGGATACAAAAATACCAAACTTGTCCTCCATCTAACCTAGTCCAATGAATTAGAGCCAAATAATAACATCAGACACTTGCCATTTCTTGGGTTCTTTAGGCAATAATAAATAAAGAGAATCATAATCCATTTATAAAATATTAATATTCCCTAGCTAATTCAGTTTATTTAGAGAGAAAATAAAGATCATTTAATAAAGGCAACTACAATTGTAATATCGTCTATGACTTCATCCTCTCTTTGCCAAGCATCCCTTGCTAATTAAACTAATTTTTAACATGCTCCTTAACTATCATCTCTTTTGTAATATTCATAAACAGTCTCAATAACTTATTCATTTGATAGAAATCTAATACATAATAATAATATATATACTCCCAAATTCCATCTGAAGCTACAACTATAAATTTATCACATGGTAATAGAGAATGCTTAATAATTTCAGGTTCTTAAATTACTCCAACTTAACTAGCTATATAATCCCCAAAACTTCTTGACATTGCCAATCCTGGCACATCTTCATCCTATTTCCAAACTCTTGCTGGTCCTATAGGATTCCCTTCTTCATCACTATAAGCCTATACTCTGCCTCCTCTTTATAGAATTCTAGCTTATTCTAAAAAACAATCTGGTTTATGATCTTTTGATAATTCTATCACAGACAATTTATTATCAAATCTTCCTATAATAGCTCTACTATCTCCAATATTTGCACAATATAACACATTATCAAATGACAATACAACTACAGTTGTTGCTCCAGAGTATGTAATATCAATTCCACTATCCATTAATTCATCATTAGTTTACAAAAAACAATTCTTAAGTATTAAATTAATTTATCTAAATTTAAATTTTAATTATATACTTATCTCTTTCATAACATGATGTCAAATGAACTACTCCTTATTCAACAAATTAAGGTAGAACTTCCCTTAAAAATTATGCTACTTAATGACCGTTTGTACCATGTCCATCAGAAACTTGAATATACCAATCGTTTTCTCTGTTACAAAATCTTTAAATTAACTTGTATATATCTTGATTTGTTTTAGTTTATCCATTATATAACATACCTGCAGCACTTTATCCATTTGCTTTTACTATTTACAATTACATTGTAGAAATGTCTGGATTGCTGATCGAACGTGGCCCCTTAAATAATTTTGGTTTTAGTATTAACTATTATTATTATTTCGTCATTTCCATTAATTTTTAATATTTTTTCTGAATAGTTTATTAGTTATAAAGATCTTTTGGTTATTAAATTTGAGATTGTTTATTTTCACATTTATCTTATTTAATTTTAAGTAATAAAGAAAGAGCACTTGTTGATAAATTTTAAGAGTTCTCCTTTGTTTCAATTAATTTGCTATTTTAACGAGCATGAGTTTTCTTTAATAAAACACTACTCACATCCTTTAAATCTTTTCCACTTGCAGGCCTTGACTTTTTTGCTTCTATTTTTGAAGTTCCTCCACCATTTCTGTTACTGGAAACTAAATATCTAATTTTTTATAACAATCACATTTTTACTTATTTGTTGTCACTATAGGTGATTTTAAACGAGCTTATTATTCTTATTCATTTTTCCTTTTTAATAAACTAGCATATAATTTATCTGGAGATATTTATGAAACCTTCTATTTCATCTAATATTTTGTTAGTTAAATATAATTTATTATTATTATGATTTAAAATGTGATTGATGTAGTTGAGTTCCAAACTACTTCTTAATCATTATTTTCAAAACAAACATATTACACAATAAAAGGATCTGACAAACAAGGAAATTTTGAAGTACAACGAAGATTCAAGGATTTTGTGGCTTTAAGAAATATTCTGGCTATTTAATGGCCAGGATGCTATGTCCCAAGTTTACCTGGTAAGAAACTTTTTAATGGAAATGATGTAAAGACTATCAATGATAGAAAAAAATTCTTACATGCCTTTTGCTAAAAATTGAGCTAATTGCCTCATCTATTTTAGACAGAAGAAGTGTCACAGATATTTTTAAGATCAAAAGATGAGAAAATTTATAAAAAATTAGAATCTATTAAATCACCTTCTACCTAAGATCTTCTTGAAAAATACTAAACTCTATTTGTAGATATATTAAATGTATTAATATATGATTTAATGTAAAGGTTGAGATTGATGCAAGCACACTTAAAGAGATTGACAATTTTGCAGATTAAGTAAGAAATTATAGTATTAAATTAAAAAACATAAAAAAGATAATTAAAGATAGTGTTTAATCAGGTAGGAATTACAACAATTGTCTATAAGAAATAATCAAAACAAGATTAATAAACTTTGAAAATTTATTTGTTTCTTCATTTGTAAATTCAGATGCATCAATGCTAATTTTTAACAGAATTAAATAAGAATTAATTGATACCTATTAAGAAAAATAAGTTTTTAATTAAAATAATATAGAAATCTTGTTAGATTTAATAAGATTAGAATCTAAGGATTGTAAAGTAAGAATTTATAATATATTATTAAGATTGTATTAAAATAAATTAATGATAAAATTAATTTAGAGAATAAAGTTAAAAGCTTAGAAAATAAAATTATTGAATTGGAAAAACAATTAGAAAAGTTGAATTAGGGAAAGGTTTCTTTTAAAAATATGATTAAATAAAAATCACCAGAAGATTCTAAAAAATAAGTTGAATAAGAAATAAGTGATATTGTTAAAGAAATAAAATAACTATCAGAATTAATTGTATTAATTAATAAAATATTGGCATTAAAAGAAAGAAATAGATATGAAAATGATAAAAATTAATAATTTAAAGAAATAATGGAGATTTTATAATAAATGGAATTAGAAAGCATTAAAATAGAATCATAATATTGGGGATACATTTTAAATGAAACAAATTAATTAATTTCTAAAACATAAAATTAATAATAAATAGAATGTTAAAATAATATGGAATGATTTTTATAATTATAAATGTCTCACAAATATTAATTATAAAATAATTTATATTATCCATTAAAATATTTATTAGATATATTTTAAACTAATTTTGGTAGTATAAAAACAATAAAACTATTGAATTTCATCATTTATTTCTATTTGGAAAAAAATAAATAAATTTATTTTACATTCTATTCAAGAAATGATTTTTAGTATTATAATAATAAATTAAAATCTAATTTGAAGTCTATTATATCAGAAATTTGAAATAGTTTTGAGATTAATTCTTTAATTGAATTTTAAGAATATTAGAGATATATATTCTATATTTTAAGAATTGTCAAAGATTTATTCTAGAATTTTTTGATCTCTACATGTACATTAGAATAAAAATGAATGATTATTTATCAAAAAAAAGGAGTATTTATAGATATCAATATACAAATAAGCTAATGAAAATAAAATTTGATAGGTAAAATGTTTCTTCATTATATATTATTTATTATATTTCTTATTCAAATATCTTCATTTTCAAGTTCTCCTCTTAAACTATCAACCATTTAATCAGTTTGTCTTTGTAATTCTTCTGGTGATAATTCACTTTAACCAGGAGTCTTTTCATATGCTGCTTCTAAATCCCAATTTGGTGCTTATTCCATTTATGGAGTATCAGTCTATTAAAATCTGCTTTCAAATTGAGACATTTCCAAAAGTGATAATTCTTCTGGAAGTAATTAAAGTGGTTAACCATTTTCATCTAACAAATCCAATTTATCAATTGCTCTGACATAATCTAAATTATCATCTTATGGAATATGAGCCATAGGAGCTGTTGGGGAATCTTCAATAAGTGCTTATTTTCCCATATCTGGTGATAAACCATCATTTGTGAATAAATCTGCAAAATTAATTTCTTTTTAAGGAGTTTAATCTAATGTTTCTTCAATGTAAATTTAATTTTCATTATCACTAACTTATGCAAATGACTTATGATTTTTTTTCAATGCATTATGAATTGCATTTCTTTCTTTTAATCCAGCTTATTCAATTCTGTCTTAGTTAGTTAAAGCGTTGACAACAACTTCTGAAGAGGAAATAATTCCAACATTGTTACTCAAATCATATGACTGTCCAACATTTTAAGATCTATATTGCAATTATACAATTTGTTACTCAATTTGAACCAAATCTTCTGTATGCTTAGTTCCTTTATTTTACTTATGTTTTCTTATGTTTGCTCCATTTGCTAATACTAAAACCAAGAGAAGGATAGCTGTCAATTTCATTTTTTTTTATATTATTAATCCGTTTTATATTTATATAATATAAATATTGTACTATAATAAATAATAGTCTTTTTTTCTTTTTATTCTTAATTAAAAGAAAATATATCAAATGAACATTCATCATAGATTAGACAATATAAAATGAAAGAAAATATATATATTATATATTTTACTATTGAAAAGTTTGATTTTAATATAAGACTTAATAGAAAACAGGTGAGAACTAATAATAGAAGTAGAATAGATGAACTTAATGAATAAGAAAAAAGAAAATATATAATATTTTTGTAATTTTTAAAAGAAATAATTATTATGATTAAAAAAAAGAATATAAAATTAATCTATTATTTTACAATAGATATCAATTACACAAAAATGAATTCAATATACATTTTTTATTTTATTATGTTAGAGAAGCTCTATCCAATTAAATCATCCACCTTTGTTTATTTATATGATTCATTAGAATTTATATTTTATCTGGAATCAAATTCATTATATTTTTTAAAGCTTTTTCTATTTCACTTTTAACTTTATTAAAATGAACACTGAGTATTATAATGATATGATCATAAAACATGAAACTAACACCTCTTTTATCGTAATGTTCAGTCATGAAATTTAACATATCAAGATGAAATTATATTAATTCATTTGAGAAAATAGTTTTCTTTAATTTAATTGGTTTTATATCAGGACAATCATTCAAATTAAAATCATTATGATAGATTTTGAATTATGATCCAAATTGTTCAAAATCTTCACAATTAATTATTGATAAATGCTCTTTGTGTTTAATTTATACTTATTAATCAAGTTTTTCTCTTAATTATTATATTCTTTTATTAATTAAATCATATAACTATGCAATTTCTTAAGAAGATTTTACAATTGTTTTATTATCATTCTTGTTAGAATTAATTTAAAATGGATGTTAAATAACTATACCATCTTAAATTACTTTTATTTTGTATAATTTAGGATCCAAATTTAATAACTAAAGTACTTAAATGATTTCTGGGAAATTATTTTGGATTGTAAACTAAATTTAACATTAATTTCTTAAGTAATTCATTTCTATTTTATTGCACAAATCCAAAAGAGATACATACTTTTTTGGAAGTGGATAAAATCCACCTTTTTAATGTACACCAAATTTTTATCTTAAACTTAAAAAGGGAATATAAGATGGATCCTATTTTTTTATGATAGTTGATGTTGTTTCATCTTCAAATGAGTTAAAAAGGTCTAGTTTCACCTTCTTAATAGTAGGTTAGATGCTATCACTTATAAATAAGAAATCCTACATATAATTTTATTATTTCTTCCTCTCTCATTAACCGCACTATTTAATTATAATATGTGCGCCTAAAATTTAATGTATAATTAAAATTTGTCTATAAATATTAAAAAATTGATTTCCATAATCATTTATAAATTAGTATTCAATCCTTAATTGCTTAAATAATATATAACAGAATTAATTAAAAAAATTTATAGCATTATATTAAATTCAAGAAAATAATCCTTTTGAACCTTCTTCTTAGATAATGTTTTTCCAAGCTCCTCTATCTATATTTAATTTGATTTCTTATTTCTCTTTTACTCTCTATAATAATTTATTAGCTTTTTCTATTTTTATTGTTTTTTTATCAACTCCTTTAACAATTTCAGTTTTTATTTATTTCTTGGCCTACTCTATTTTTTTTTCTTCATTCTTTTTTATCAATCTTTAATCTATATTATTCGGATCAAATTTAGGAACAATAAGATTATATTTCTTTTTATCAGGCTTCTTTTAATAAGAAATAAAAGCAGCATCATCAGGCATTAATTTAGCAAGAATCTATAATTATTAATAAACTTCATCTTAATAGGACTTAATTTGTAATTAGTTTTCATCAATTTCTTTTTCTAAGTCTTATTCTTCATCAGAACTTTCTTCTATTAAATCTTATTATAAATCTTTAAATTTCTTATTCAATTTTTCAACATTCAAATCATCATTAAATTTTTCATCCAATTTAAATCTTGAATCTCCTTTATATGATTTTTGCAATTCAACTAACAGTTAACCCTTCTTGCCTGTAGTCTTTTTCTTAAATTCGACATCCTTAACATCTCCTTTCAACCATTCGTCAACAAGAATTTTCCTAGCCATATAAATAAATATATATAATTTTTCATATTATATATAAAATTTTAATTTAATATCAACGTATATATTATTAATACATAATCATTAGATTAAAAAATACTTCTTAATTCATTTTTATAGTATTTAAATTAATTTGTTAAAGAATTCATAATCAGTCTATTTAGATTATCAAATACTATGTTAATAGTATAATATATATATATATTAATAAGTTTTGTTAATTTTTGTATTTCTATTAAATTTATTCTTTTAAATAAAATAGTGTTTCATATTTAAATTTAATTAATTAATTAAAGAGAAAAATCAATTACTCTTAATTTAATTCTAATAATATTTCAATTTACTAGAATTACATATCCCAAAAGTTGAGGTGAAAATATGAATTGAAAATAATTTATTACAATTAATAATTAGTTATTTATTTAAATATCATTAAATGAAAGTATTTGGATATTAGTTTTATGACTGTCTCTAATTTATTAGATTATTTTGATTCATTTAACTTTTAAACTTTTCAAGATGTTGTCTACCCATTGAAATATTTTTACTCACTGTAGTATCATTTCTATGATTAATAATAGATTATTTACTTGCTCTATACTATATTTTGCAATGGGTATTAATTTGTTACATAAGAATTATTTATCTGAAATTAAGTCTTTTGATAACCAGCATCATGATAATCTAATTAAATAGGAGGTCTTGGTTATTAATTCTAACCATATTCTATGTATTAATTAGTATTTATATTTTATTAAATTTGAGCACTATTCTATTTTATATATAAATAATTTTACAACTTAATTTTGTGCATTGATATCATTATTAATAAATTATTATTGATTCTAAACTACTTATCTATTTCCTTATGTTTAGACTTTTTAAACTTCCTCAGATTCAGAATCAGATTCATTTTCTGATGATGATTCAGATTCTTCACTTGAAGTTTCATAAATTAATTATTTTTTTATTTATGGGTTTGTTAATAAGCTTTATATTCCTTATTAAGTTCTCAAAAAAGCTGCTTAATTTGTATCTTAAGTCCAAACATAATTAGGATAAGGGTAATCAACATAGATTGGTTTAAATATTGGTACCTATACAGGAATTTAAACTTTCTATTATAATTGAAATAATTATTTACTTAAATTCTCATTTCTGAATAATTAATAAGGTCTGGTGGAGGTAACATATTCTAAATTAACGATTATAAATATAAATTAATAATTAAAAAAAAATATATATTGCTAAACCTATCAAAAATTATTCATAGAAATAAGTTAATTTTTATTAATACTCAAATTCATTTGAAAGAAGGTTCATGCTCTTCCTTGTATGGAATCAGATAATTACAATTTGAAAAGTATTCTCTAAGAGTTTTTAAAATATTCTATGGATTTAATACCATATCATCAACCCTCACTTTATAATAAAGATCTTTGAAATAAGCATCTTCTAGATTTTTATAACATAGATGATATTAAGGATTTATTTTTGAGTATTCTGGAAGGTACATAACAATACCAGGTTCTATCTATTTAATTTTCATTTTGAATTAGTCTAGGAAGTCCTATGCTTAATTTTCTTCTACTTTAACTTAATCTTAAAGTGTTTTTGATCTTTATATAGATTCTTCATCATCTTATTAGTATTCCTTTTAATCATTTGATTTTTTTATCTTCTTCTTTGGTTTTAATTCTTCTGCTTATGGATCTTTTGAAATAAATTTTTCAAGTTCTTCAACAAAGATTTTCATTTCTTTCGACCATTTGAATTTCTGGTCCTTAATTTTTTCTAGAAGACTTCTCATTTTATGATAATGAACTTAATTGACTTTAACTAATGGTGGATATTGATTACACAATCTCATTTAAGTAGAAATTTATTTTGATTCACTTACAAAATCTTCACCTTTAGACCATTTCTTCTATTTTATCTTAATCCCATCATCTTTTGACTCAATTAATTATCCTTTTTAAAAATCTTATTGTATATCATTTGATGGACTGTTTATATTGGTTGGCTCTTTATAGAAACTCTAAAAGTCAAAGTTATTCTTAATCCTTTCATAAGCTTCTATTAGAAATTTTGGGGAGAATTTTTATTATTTTGCATTTAAGTCTTTCGTTAAAATTTCAGCTACTTCTTATTGTATATCTTTTGGTAACTCTATCAAAGATTTCCACACAGATTAATTAGGATATGATTAGAGAGAGGCACATCTATTAATACATCCAGGTTTTATGCTTACGCAAGTAATTAAAGGATGATAGGGAATTCCTTTATTGTTAAAGTACTTGCGCAAAGAGTTCAGAGCTAATTTCATGAACAATTTCTTTAGCTTTTCGTCTTATTGATGACATTTTATAGATTGTTAAATTTAAAGTTCTTACATTATTTCAGATTTAAATAATTCAATCAATTAATTATTTCTTTGGCTTTATAGTTCAATAATTCTATTATTTATTTGAGAATAAAATTTAGTTTATACTTATCTGAATATATCATCATCATAAAATAGGATTTATTTAATAATTTTTATTTGAGTCATATTAACTGAAAGACATTGAAATATCTAAAATAGAATGCTAGTAATGATAATTAATCTATGTAATAATAAATCATACAACATATCTATTTTTATTCTTTTGATTTATACATTATAAGATCATCAATGATTGTAATCACATTGTATTAGATTTTCTATAATGTTTATTAATTTCATTAAAATTTAAGTAGTTGATATCTTTTTCAATTGTAATAGATTTAGAAATTCTATCCCTTGTATTTTAATAGTTTCTAATTAAAAGGAGGTTAAATTAATATATTTCAAAGACTTTTAATATTTTGTAATCTTTATTAAATTTCTATTATATTTTATTATATAGCTATTTATTATAAATTTAGTTAATCTTCTTTCAATTGTAAATGTACTTTTTAATCAATTCGTTAATAATAAAGAATTTAAAATTTTTAATAAATTATTCATAAATTCTATTAAATACTTTAATTATAGAATTACAACTCATTCTATTCAAAAACCTAAATAATCAATGAATATTGTACATTTTAAGATTTAGAACATACTAATTTATATGTCTTTGAAATTAAGAATACTTTAATATTTCAATTAAGACAAATAAGTCTTATTTTTGCTATATTTGTACTTATACTATTAGTATTATAGTACTTAACTTCAAATGAAATTTTTCCTTCATAAGAATTTCAATTGTTTACACTGGAATAATATCAAACTTCTAATAATATGAATTAGAGAAACAGAATAAGAAGAAGTCTCAATGCTATAATTTTTAATAATATGATTTTTTTTCTATCAATATATTTAGATAATTATCATGAAGTTTTGGTTTTCTATTAATTTATATGGTAAACTTTTCTCATCATATTTAATTTCATTTCCTATAAATAATTTAAAATTATATTATACATTAGCTCTTATCTTCTTGAAATTGAAGTATTCTTTATTAGTTCCACATAAAGTGTCCCAATAATAAAAGAAGCTAGAGAAATTTCCAATATTATGTGAATGATGATAATGATGATATTCTGATGAACCAGAGAATGGTAATAATCTATAGGGTGACCAAGAGAACTCATAACCACAATGTCCATCAATAGTTTCAAATACTCTCACAATATACCAGAATCCCAAAGTATACACATGCATATATGAACCCAGAAATATTGGTCCTAAGGCTGTAGCTGTAGAAGTAAGTACAAATTCTATAGGATGTTAGTACTCTGCAGCAACACTAATTGTATTATAAAATTCATGATGTTTTTTATGAATATGATAGAATCTTGGACTGTGCAAAGTTCTATGTAACCAATAGAATGATGCATCTTCTACAATCATACAAAATGCTATTTGCCATGCTAATTCAAAATAGGATGGGATGCTTTAAGTATCATGTCTAAATTTTTATCCTCCTAAAACACTTCCAATAGTTAAAATGGAAGAAATGATTGAATTAAGAATCCAATTAAGAAGAACCTTTTTCTTTGTTTAGTTCCATTATTCTTTATTCTTTTCCCATGGCCATGGATTCTAAGAATATTATGATATTTTTAAATTACATTATCAACTTTATATCTTTCAAAAAATGGTAATTTCAAAGAGTAGATGATGTACATGTAAATGTTTCCCAACACATAACTTAAATGTGTTGTACTCAACTAAACAAGTAAGAATATTTTAATTTCTTAAAAATATTATCTTATATAATACCTTCCATACCTTCTAGATAGGAATGAACAAAGAACATTATGTGAGGAACTGTCAAATAAGTTGATAAAGCTATAAAGATGGCCACAATTAATCCATAACCTTATTTTTATTAATTTTGTAAAACCTTTGCGTACATATCGATTCTTATCTTTTTAAATTGCATCATCAATGGCATCTATAGTAGCCAAAGAAGCAATGGAGAGATCACTTTAACTAGATGTTTCCATAAATGTAAATAATAATAATGAAATCTTTAAATTAGAATTAATATCATTTTCTCATTACATTTGTTCTTAATGTTCCATTATTTAAAATGGAAGTAGACATATTTTTAAAAACTGAAGGTTATTCATATGTACCTGGTCCTGGAGTCTTTTCATTATTAGTGAAATCAGACTTATTGCCATACCCAAGAGAGATCTTATTAAATCTTGAAGGTTCAATTATCTAAGTTTTGATCTCATAAGTATTTGATGCAGGAACCTTCTCTTAAAAAGTAGCTAAAGGTTTTATTCTAGCTCCAATAGTACAAGCAGGCTATCATTATATATTTTATAAATACTTTATTTGAACCAATCAATTAGGTAACTTCATAAGAGTTAGGACTAGGTCCTTGAACAGTATGAGACATTTTAAATCTTTCACTCTAAGACCAATTCGTTTTTCTATATTAGGTTGGCTATTTGATTTCTTCGTTGAAATATGCATCAGGAGGTGGATTCTATTCAGCATTCCTTTGAACATATAAAGGAGAAATGAATTTGTTGCCATATCCAAAACCAGTTGATCTGCCTTATGATCCTATAGTATCAGGAATACTGTAATTGAATTCAGTTCTGAGAGTTAAGTTTTTATCAAATCTAAAATAATAATAATAATAATGACCTTTGAGCTTTAGAAAAGGATACTTCAGGTATGCTATGTCTGAGTGAAGAAGAAGATTAATACATTGAAGTTCCTTTACCTTATTCAACCAATTTATGTCTCAATTGTGTTAGTTATAAAGTTGATAGGGTTGATCCATTCATAGCTGAATTACCTGTTGCTCCCTAAGTATTGGTATTACCACTTCTAACTTTGAATGACAATGCAAAAGTATCTCCAGGTTATATAGGTTCTTAATTAAGTTACCCATTTTCAAGTAGCAATTTATATGTTGACTACATTTCAAGATTGTCAGGAAGGATTTCAGCTTCATAATCATTTACTTTGATTGTTATAGGTTAATTGCCTTCAATTACTGGAACCAAAATATTAATTGGTGATCTATCTAAAAAGCTATTCTAATATATAAACCTGCTTAAGTAACGAGATTGAATAGTATATCATCTTGTTGTTTCAATTCTATTTTGACTTATGAATTGTCTTTAATAAGAAATAACTTCATGTCTTATAATCTAATGCTCATTATGTATTATTAATAATTATCATAAATTCCATAATTTCTTTAAAATAGCCTCAAAAGTCTCATCCTACTACACAGAAGATGAAACATCCTAAACAATAGATATAATATTTATACTTAATAAAACTCTCCAAATTCTTAAAATGAAATCACTCTATCAGGATTTGCTTTATTCCAATGAGATACAAAATCCTAGAATACTTGTCTTTCAGTTTTATATCCTTTTAAAACATCTGGATGTTCCTTTACGTTTATCAATCTACCCATAGTCTCCAAAGTTACTTTGCCTGCCTTTTACTCAATAGATGCATAGGCTCTTTATACATAATACAGTCTTTTATCACTCATTTATTACTAATATAATTAGATTTTAGAAATACTCTGAAAGCATCCAAAAATTCATTGAATTCTATTTTGCCATTACAATTTTTATCAAATGTTTAAAAAATCATTTTAGTTTCATCTTCTGATAAATTCAATCCAAAATTCCTTAATCCCCATTTAAAATCATTATATTCAACTACACCATCTAAAATATATAATATATAATATAACTATTATTTTAATCCATTTCCATAAATATTTTAGCCAATCCTCTTAATCCATAAGATCCTTTGCCTGTAATTTATTATTTTACTCTTATCATTAAATTCTTAACATTTCTATTATCATCCATAACAGATTCATCAAATTACTCATTTTATTTTCTAGCCACTTAAAATTTCCATAAATTTTATGGTCTATTATAATTAAGTATTTATATTACTCTTAATTTCTTAAAGGAATATCGATGGTTGTTCTCCCTTCCTTTTCAGCTATTAAATTTTATGTTTTATTTAAGCATTAATAAGAATGCACAAATACTTCTCTTTCTCTTCCAAAATCATTTTAATATACAATATCATCACTAGCTAACCAATGTTAAGTAAAAGAATGTTTAATTAAAACTGTATCATCTGATCTAACTGGTTATCCTTCCATTTCAAATCTTATTTTTGGATCTGCATGTTCAAATTTCCATACTGTATTAAATACATCACTCTCTATTGCACATACCTCTTATTTTCTAGATATCTTAGCACATCTAGTTGGTGTTTGTGGAAGTGAATGAAGATAGAATGTTTTATTATTAGATATTCTAGGATTTGCTACAATTCTGAAATGCTATCCATAATGTAATACATCATCTCCATAATAATTTGGTTCTTTAGTATAAGGAATTATAACAAACACTGATCTTACTGTAGGTTGTGAAGTTGATGCAGTTGTAATATTATATGCTTCTTCTTCTATTTTTAATTTCTCTTATATATCAATAGATAGAAATCCTTAAGTCTTTAGATTTTAAAGCATCAAATGAAATCCAAAATGAATGTAATCATCCTATGGAAATGTTAAAGATGCCAATCTTAAACTGTAATTTGTCTTTGTATCCTTCACAATGCTTGCCAGTTATCCATTTTATCTATTTTTTAAATAGTCTTTTTTCCTATATAATTTATGCACAATTTATCACTTTGTTTCATCCAATTCCCATTCTTCAAACCAATTTCCAATACGGGTCTAAAATTTATATTTATGATCGACGTTGTAATTGTGCATTTATTATTAATTAATATATATTTTTATGAATACTATAAAAATATTCTAATGGAATACATTAGCAGATACACTTTCAGATGCTTTTCCACTTATCAATAAAGAATTTCTATAATGGAATCATAGATCATAATTAATTGCTTAATTTATAAAACATTATTCAAGTGATATATACTGTTTTGAAGAAGTTGATCACCCAGAATTCTTTGAATAAGTTCTGTAAGATCATCTATTTATTTATTAAAAGAAACAACATAATAATGATGGCATACTAATTGCATATAGAAAAAATTTGAAATTATAATCTGTAAACATAATACCGTTTCTAGAAAATAACAAAGTTTCTAATTAATTCTTTATCAAAGTTGATTTTCTCGATTTTGTATTGATAGTCACTCATCTTAAAGCTAAAACAGATTTTGAAAAGATAAGAAGAAATTAATTAGAATAAATTAATAAATAATTAAAAGAAGATAAGATTATTTTATGTGGTGATTTCAACACTCAACCTCAATTAGAGGCAGTTTCTAATTTTATAGAAATATCAGGAATGAAATGTACTAATATAACAGTGCCAACTACTTCTAAAAATAGAGGAAAATTAGAAACAAATATAAAAGATTACATTTTTTATAAAGGAGTCCATTTAAAATAGAGTTAAGTAGGTCCAACAGATGGTGTAGAAATAAATGAAAATGGATTACCAAGTTAATAATTTCCATCTGATCATATCTTTTTAATTGGAGAATTTGATATCTGATATGGTATAATAATAACATAAAAAAATAAATAAGATTAATTTTATATAAATGTACTTTGAATAAGAATGTAGAAAATTTTTGAGACCTCGTAGATTAGAATATCAAATGTTTGATTTGGGTATGAATTCAGAATTATTCAAGGTCCTGAAAGACTCTCTCTTACAAATGGAACACTATTCAAACATGAAATTAGTATTATAAATCGTTAGGGTCATCAATTAAAATGCTCTTTTTTTGAAATAAATCCAATAAGTGACTGTTGTATAATCTATTGTCATGGTTTTAATGGTTGTCGTGTAGAAGGTGTTAAATATGCTCATGTTGCTGCTCAATATAATCTAAATTTTTGTACTTTTGATTTTCAAGGATGTGGTCATAGTTAAGGAGATTTAATTACATTTGGGTAACATAATTTATTAAATTAGCTATTTAGAATAAAATGATATCACATGTATCATATTAGATATAAAAAAAAGATTCTAATAAAATTAATTTATTTTATGGGGGAGATCATTAGGAGCCACTACTATTTAGTTAAAGAAATAACCTTATGTAAGTGGTTACGTATTGGATTCATGTTTTACAGATCTTAATAAGGCATGTGTTAGAATGATTTAAAAATCTACTTCCTTACCAAAGTTGATAATAAAAAGTGTTCTATATCTATTGAAAGGTATTAGTAAATATAAATAATCTAGGCAAAATTGAATCATAAGGAAATTTTAAATTTGATGATATAAAAATATAAAGGGCTGATTCTAGTGTACCAACTCTCTACATTTGTAGTGATTAAGATACATTAATTAAATCAAAAAATACTATTGGATTATATTAATAGCATAATGGTTTAAGAGACCTTATTAAAATCTAAGGAGAACATAATGATTCAAGATCTCTCGAGTTGATTAATCAAATTTGTTGTTGGTGTAAAGAGCGATTCCAAATTCATCGTCAATTCTCATTTCATGAAACTTCACCAATAGAAATTCGAAAAAAATATTAGCATTTAGCAGGAAGAAATAGTCTAATTCGTACTCCTTCAGATATTGTAACCAAGTACGATATAAACAGATAAAATCTCAATCATTGTTAAACCTAATCTACTTCAGTACTCAAATACAATAATCAACATATTATCCAACCAAAAAAATTATATTTTCAAGAATCTCCTTAAAAAATTATTGGTTCATAAACTAAAATCTTAAAATAACAAATGAGTTATGAAATTGGGAATAGCAACAAATTTATTCGCAAACCAATATTTGATTGAATAATTAATTATATTATATATATTGAATCAGAATTTTGGTTACTCTAAAATCGGAATTCTTTATAAATGTTACTATGCAACATTATTAGAGATATTATTTGGACTCATAAATACTATTCATAGAGTCTTTCTTAATTAGTTTTTTCTATATTTCCTTTATGTCCAGGATGATACTCAGAAAACTCTGTTAAATTATATAATTTTTAAACACTTTTGAAAAGTTAAACAATTATTTATTACTATTAATTATTTATAAAATTAAATAAGTATATTAGGATTTAAAAATAATGAATTATTTAATTTTCAGGATCACAGATATAATTTCAATTAAATTATCGCTCTTCCTAAAAAGATGTTATAAAAATTATATTAATTTGATAGACTCATTGATACAATATTATATTATTGTAATAGATTATAATCAGTTATTTTATTCTAGTTTGCGTTTATTGTTTTAATGATTTACACATTTTCAGAATAAATTTATATTATTTGTTTTCTCTCTGTATTACTTATGATTAAATTAATTGGTTTTATAAAGTAAACTCTATTAATTTGATTCAATAATCAATTTATCATATTTATTATACTTTATTATTTTTATAAAAACTTTAAGGTTCAAATTAAAATCAGAATGAATGTGTGCATCTAAAAATTAATCAAAATCTTATCAAAAATCATTAATTAATAAGAAAAAAATCAATATATATTCCCATAAGAATTAATCCTGATCTTAACCATATAATAACAATTTGTGCCTTTGTCATATATTTATGGGGCTTCAGAATTTTCATATTTAACAATTTTTATTGCATTTGCTAGACCACAGATATATATTCCTTCATCAATTTTAGGTTCATATTTAACTCTTATAATTGCCTTCATATATATACTAAACTTTATACCTTTACTTAATTTAAAGTATACTGGAGCAATTGGTTAATTGTTAAAATGTGGTATGCTTAACTTTTTCTTTGAAATTACATCTGGTCCATTTCAAATATTACCACATATTTTAATTATTCTAATATCATTAGTCAATTCGATTATACTTGAAGGAACATTAAATATTAAAATAGTAAACTTTCAAAAAATACAGTTGTCATTTTAAGATGCAATATTAGTTATACTCAATATTTTGATAATGATCCTTTTTAAATATACTTCCTCTCAAATAGCCATAGATATAACTGCTTTTTGTATAATTTTTTTCTAGATTATAAATTTAATTGTGGGACAACCATCCATTTCAATAAATAATAAGGCTATTTTTCTAACTATAAATTTTTTTTCTCTTTATTTTGGAATAATAAAGAGTTTTGATTTAATTAATAACACTTAAACAGAAATGATTATGATACCATTAATTTATAGAATATCACTATTTGCCTATGAGTAATTATTTAGAATTTTTAGATATAATACTATAAAAGGACTTCCTACATCTATAAATTAAATAGTATTATTCATAAAAAATATTGACAATTATTCTTAATTATAAGTTTAGACTCCAGTAAGCATTGAACATTAAATTATATTTTCAACGATTAAAATGGCCAAAAATTAAAATTATATTGCTTATAAAGATTTAGTATCACTATAATTTAATAACAATATTTTATTGAATTTAAAAATAAATCTAATATTATAATAATGTTTGAGAAAAATCAGTTATGATACATAAAATTACAGTAAACCAACTAATAGTATTACATTAATATCTAAATAGTTAATAGAAAATGAAAATTAAAATTTTTAAACTCAAATAAATATTATTGAATTACTTCATGATAAAATTGAATGTATGAGATTGTTAATAGAAGAAAATTATATATTAAAATTTGATCATTTATTAAAATATATTGAAAAACTCATAAATCTTTAAAATATATTAGTGAAATAATATGAAACATTTCCATGTGAAAGAACATAAAGTGTATTAGGTTTTTTTTATACTGAATTGTTGAATGATTATTTAGCAACAAATTAATTGTTCAGTGTATTAGCTATATCAGATGAAAAAATGAAGAAAATTGCATTAAATTAAGATGTATTTAATAATAAGATGATTTATTTAATTACTGAATTTAATGGGAAAATGAAGATAAAATTTTCATCATATGATGCTGATTCATTTTTAGGTATTTCAAATGAATCACTTACTAATAAAATTATAGATGATTTAATTCCACCAGTAATTAATGAAAATCATGATGAAATGGTTATAGATTTCTTAAAAAATGGAAAATCAAAATATCTTAGATAATTATAAATTAACTTTTTGTTTTATAAATATTAATAATATATGATGGAAATAGATTTTGCAATTGAAACTAATTTAATTTAAGAACTTAATTTTATTGTATTTATTTAACCTACAATGAGTTAAGTTTTATCTATTATTTTAGATTTAAATTTCACTATTGCTTGTATGAGTAAAGCATTAATCTAAGAATTAGATTTATAAGAAAGTATTAAATTTTATTTGGGAATGAAAATTTCAAAAATAATCCCTACCTTTCCAAATATCATTTTAGATAATCATTTTATAGAAAATGCTGAAGCTCATTTTGAAAATTAAGATGTAAGATAAAGTTCAACTTCTAGAGGTCATCCTTATCATACATCTTATTGTATTAAAACAAAGAAATTAGATGATAGAATTGCATATTATTATGTTTAATTTGAGTATTTTAAAAAAACCATAAATAATTAAGTTTCTAGTTATAGTGATTCTATAAATACAACTCATCATTTAATTTTAGATTATATATATGAAGATAATGTTAATGAAATATGTGAAGAAGCTCCTGTTGAAATACCTATTGAAGAAGATGTTAAAAGATAAAATCCTTAATAAATTTATGGAGAAGGTTTATGTTCAGAACAAAGTCATATGATTAATGAATTTAAATTTGAATAAACTAATATTAAAAGTACATTTAGATGTAATTAAACACTTTTGGAATAAAGATTTTATTCTAATGTAAACAAAATTCCATCAAAATTGTCTAACTAATTGATTTCTCATAAAAATGAAAGTTATATTCATGATGAAAAAGTTAACATAGATGGATGTTAATCATCCTAGATTTCTAGTCAACAAGGTTTAAAACGATCAGAATTCTATAAAAAATATGAATTATATTCAAAGATTAGATTACAAGTAGGAAATTCAAAATATCATAAACTATTTATTTTTACTTTTACTTTTAGTATAATTTCTTAAGTAATTATTTAATCAATTGTAAATATTTTTTATTAATTTTAGTAAATAGCTAAATTAAATATCAATTTATAGCTTTTAGCTTCTGATATAGACTTATTGTAGATAAAAAATCTTGTATATTAACCATTTGAATCCTTTTTATTAACTAGATGGACTATATTTAATTATATATAAATGTAAGTCACAGGAGAAATAACATAATAGGAATTTAATTATCTTGTAGAGTTTCCTAGATAGAATTTGAATTTAGGTTATGATTAATTAGATTAAAATTTAAAATAAGTTTTGGATAGAATAAGTGTTTCAGGTTTCTTTGAAAATAAATCTCTAGATATATATATTTATGTTTCTACAGGTTAAGGGGAACTCTATAATTTAACATTAAGAAATAGTATTTAAATATTATTAAACTATTAATATGAAATTAAAAAGAAATATTAAATTGAAGGAACAATAGTTTCAGATTCTCCTTATGTTTATTATTCATATAAGAATTATTTAACAATGAAATCAGAATTTAATCAATTAAATGAATAAATATTAAGTAATACTATTGCTAAGTCATAATAAGAATAATCATAAGAAAAGTTAATTTTTATTATTGCTGTAGGAATTGCTTTGATTTAATTTTGTTTATCTTTTAATTATTTTCTTTAAATTTAGAGATTAATTAATAAGTTTTATGGTGTCATTTAAAATATGGATACTGATTACACATATTAAGAAATAAATCGATTGAAATTTATATCTGGTCGTTTGAATAAAAATACAAATCCATTATTTAGATTTTAAATTAATATTGAATAAAGAGAAAAAGAATTTTAATATAAATCTTATATTATGAATATAAAGAAAAAATTATTACATAGACCATATTATTTGAAATAGTACTTTGTTTATTATTTGTATATTATTTTTGTTTTAGTGTTAATGATTGGGAATGCTTTATTAACTTATGAAGAATGTGGTGAATATTTAAGTAAATATCCAGAAACTGCTTAATTTTTCAAAGCTATTTCAGATGTGGGAACAGATATACCAACTATGTATGCTTAAAGAGATATCCTTTATAATATTGAATTAATAGCTCCTTTTTTAAATGATACTGAAAAGTCTAGAGTTTTATTAGAAATTAAAGAATCTCTAAATAGAACTACTAAATTTATAACTTTAGATTTTAATATGGATAAGTAAATTATTTATCTTAAATAAAGCTTAATTATTTCAACAGAATTTAAAGACTATTACAATCAGATTTAGAAAGAAAATCTTTGTAATTTTCTACCTAATTATATAAGTTAGAAATCATCAACTATATGTCCTTAAATTATGGATTAAAATTTAGAAAGAGGTTTATTAGGATTATTAATATATATTAGTAATTTTATTAATACAGATATGGCTATAAATCATTTTACAAAAAAATTACAATAAAGCTATTTAGAATTAGAGGGTGCTTTTTTGGTTTCCTATATTATCAAAGATATAAATACTAGTTTTCATTATGATTTAGTGTCCCAAACTTAGTTTTATATCAATAAAATCAGTGTATAATTACTTATAGATTATTAAATTAGGTGCATAATCTAGTCATTCTTATATTTTTATGCATTTTGATTGTGCTTACATTAACGAAGATAAAGAATAAATTAATTTACAAATTATATTTAGCTTAAAGACTTCCATATTTGATGCCTATAAAAACAATTATATTAAATGATAGTTTTGAGAGAAATTTAAGATAGATTATGCACATTTGAATTTTTAATTTTACATTTTATGTAACATAAATTCAAAATAATTAAATAATTATTCTAAAATTTATCATTAATTTATAAAAAAAAGTTTGATGTATTTTTTAATTTAAAATATGAATTGAGTAAAAAAGTGAAGTATTCTCTTCTTTACTAATCTATATTCATAATATGTAACATTAATTGCTAATTTTAGAAATGTTAAGCAATTAATTAATCAATCATTTTTTATAATAATTAACACTTCCTATACATATATTTATAATAAATTAGATACTTCAAAATCTATGAATATGAAAGAAGTTTTTCAAAAATTGACAAATTACTTGATAAGAGTCTACTTAAAAAATGAAGAAAACCAAATAGTTTTTCCACCTTACGTTATATTGCTTTTCAGAGTCCAACAAGCCTTTTTAAGTCTGTCATACATCTATGGGTTAAGTAATTACTACTACATTTATATGATATCTATCTATGCTAGGCCCTAGTAGTATTTCATAGACTCAGAAATTCCATAATACATCATCTTAATGCTAAGTGTCATTTATATATTTACATTACTAACAATAATTCCATATAATAATATAATAGGGATATTTGGATAATTATTACGTAGTAGTATGCTAAATTTCTTTTTTGAAATTTCTAAAGGATCTATTTCAATAATTACTCATACTTTATTAGTATTAATATCATTTTCGGAAACTTTGATAATTTCTGGAACTTTAAATGTTTAAACCAAAAACTTTTAGCATACTAGATTCACAAATTTAGATTTAATTGTAGTAATTTTAAATTATTTACTAATGATTTTCTATTCTTATGGATTTCCTTAATCTATTATTGTAATTTTAGCAATTATTTTAAACATATTGAGAATCATAAATTAATTGTTATTTTCATCTTTTAAAAATCTAATAACTAAGACTATACTCTTAACTATTAAAATTATAACATTCTTTTTTGGTTGGTTTTGGATAGCATAATTGTAAATTCATTTGTCTGCTGAAATTGTAATAATACCATTAATTTATAAAATGATCTATACTTACTATTAAAATTAACTAAAAAATATTGTTTATAACAATTAAAAGCATATACCATGCCACATAATCAGTTTATTAGCATTTCTTGAAAATGTAAAAGACATCTAACTTTTATATGTTTCAAAACCAAAAAAACCAAGAAATAGAATTATCTATTCATCTTTTTTAATATATTAAAATAAAAATTATTAAGCATTTTTAGAATTAAATAGTATTTAAGATGATCAATTAAGTTTAATTGAGAGTTTAAAAAAAAAAATAATTTTACAAAAATGTATAAATAATATATAAAAAATTATATGTGGAACAAATAAAATTGATAATATTGCTCATACAATTAAATTATTACTGAATAGTGAAGAACAAAATTATTCAATATAGAATGATATAGTAGAAATAGTTTAAAATAAAATTCATTGTCTTGAATAATTTACATAACATTAATCACATAATTCTTATGAGAACTATCATAATATAATAAAAAAGATTATTAATTTCAAAGAAAAATTAGAAAAATAATACAAAGAATTTCCATGCGAAAAAACCTAAGGAATTTTAGGATTTTTTTATGGAGAAATTATGAATGATTATCTTTAAGCAAATTAATTATTTAATCTAGTAGCTATGTAAGATGAAAAAATAAAAAAAATCACATTAAATTAAGATATTTTTTCAAACAAAATGATTTATTTAATTTTAAAATTTGATGGCAAATTGATTATAAAAAGACCCTCAAGTGATGCTGCTTAATTTTTATAATTAACTAATCAATAATTAAAAGGATTAGAATTATAATATCTAATTCCTAAAGGTGTCTAAGAAATTCATGATGATTTAGTGTTGAATTTTTTAAAATATGGAAAATCAAAATACATGAGATAATTAAATTAATGTTTATTATATAATCATGAGATGGAATTTATGAGTTCAGTTGAATTATTATTTGATATTAATTTTGTTGAGGAATTAAATTTTATTGCTTTCTTATAACCTCCTGCGAATCAAACTCTAAATCTAATTTTAAATGAATAACATTTAATTAAATGTATAAGTTAATAATTCATTTAAGAATTAGGAATAGAATAATAATATAAATAATATTAAGGTAATCATATTAATAAATTAATACCTAATTTTCCTAAATATTTTTTTGATAAACAACAAATTGAAAATACAGAAATATATGTAGAGAAACAAATTGATGAACAATCTTAAACATCCAGTCATCCTTTAGTATTCATAACAACTTTTAATTTGCATTTTGGAATTGTTCATGATATTACTAAATATTTTATTATATCTTTTGATTATTTTAAAAGGTCTCCTTTTTATTTTTGCTAAAATTAATCAATTTCAGTTCCTTTTATGAGTCCATTAATAAAAAAATAAAATCATTGTTCATTAGCCATTATTAATGATGAAAGTACAATACATGTACCATATTAAGAAGATGAAGTAATGAAAAATCACTATATATTTTAATTGAATTAGCAAGACTTCAATTTTTTAGATAATACACCAACTATATAAGATTAAAAGAAATAACAAACAAAATTGTTATCAACACTTGATTATACTAATATTAAAAGTACAACTAAACAAAATGAATTATTGTTAGCTGAATAAAAATTCTTTTCTAAACCAAAAATAAAATCATCCATATCAAAGTAATGATAAACTATTTATTTTTAGTGGAGATCAAGTAATATTTATGTAAGAAGTTTAATCTTCTTAAGTTTCTAGTTTATAAGGTGTTAGAAACTCAAAGTATTTTAGATAATTTGAAATGATTGCAAAAATAAAAGATTTAAATAGTTTTTCTAAATTACATCGAATTTTCTTAGCTTCAATCATTCTTTGTGTTGTATTTTAATTTATAATTCAAACTATAGTAAATATTTTTATTAAATTTAGTAAATAATCGAATTAAATTTCAATTTAAAAGATCTTGTTTCAGATATAGATATTTTATAAATAAAAAACTTTGTATTTTAACCTTTAGAAACATTTTTGTTAACTAGATGGACAATATTTAATTATAAATTACTTAATGATGCTGGAGAAATATCAAATCTAGAATATTAAAATTTGATTTAATTTCCTTTATCTAATTTAAATTTGGGTTATGATTCATTAGATAAAAATTTAAAGTAGGTTTTTAATAGGCCTGCACTTTAAAATTTTCTGGAAAAAACTTACATAGAAATATATGAATATGTAACAACAAATTAAGGAGAGTTGTATAATCTCAACCTTAGAAATAGTATAAGTATCTTGAAGAACTTTTAATATTCATTTAAAATGGCCTATGAATTAGATGGAGGAATCGTTTCTGATAGTCCATATGTTTACTTTCAATATAAGAATTATTTAACAATCAAATAATAATTCTCTGAATTAAATAGTATAGTTTTAGATTAAACTTTGAAAAGATCACTTTAAATTTAATCTAAACTCTCAATTATTACTTTTATTTGTTTAGGAGCCTTAACTATTTAATATAGTTTTTCAGTTATATATTTTATTCTATTATAAAAAATAGTCCTCAAACATTATTCACTAACTTAATATCTATAAATTCAATATATTGAGTTCGAAATAACTTATTTAAAAAAATTAATAGAAGGGGTGAATTAAAATTAAAATTTGTTATTTAGATATTAATTTCGTTTAGACAATAAGGAATCCCTTTTAGATAGTACAAACCTTAAAATTTATTAAAAGAAACGTAATATTAAATAATTAAGTATCTTAAATTATCATGATATTTACTATTATTTGTTTTTTTTTATTTTACTATTACTTACAGCTGGGAATGCTTCATTAACTTATTATGAAGGTTGGAATTATTTAGAAAAATATCCAGAAACTGCTAAATTTTATAAAGAAGTTTCTGATGTAGGGACTGATGTACCAACTATGTTTGCTTAAAGGGATGTTCTTTATAGTAGAAAAGCTATAATTCCATATTTCACTTAAAATGAGTATGATAGTTTGCTAGAAGAAATAGTTGAATCATTAAATAGAACAAAAGCTTTTATTTAAGATGACTACAATTTTGATAAGTATGTGGTTTCTGATTCATTTAAAGGATTCTTTACTTAAATATAGAATGATAGCTTATGTGACTTTATACCTTTAGAATTAAAAAATAAGTCTAATAATATCTGTCAAATTGTGCTTAATTAAAATATGAAAAGAGGTCTTCAGGCCTTACTTATTTATATTATAAATCATATTACTACTGATATGGAAATTAATCAATTTACTTCAAGAAGTCAAGTAAGTTATTTAGAGTTAGAAGGTGCATTTTTAGTATCAAATATAATTAAAGTTGTTAATGATAAATTTAACATTGATTTGATGGATTAAACTAAGTATTTCATGAATCTAATCAATGTAATTTTTCATATTTATTATAGATGCATAATATCATTATGTTTATTAATTTATTTTTAATAGAAATCTTAATTATAACTTATATTAAAAATAAATTAATTGAAAAACTTCATATAGCACAAAGATTGACATACATAATGCCATCTAAATCAATCATTTTAGATTCAAATTTTGAAAGGGCCCTCAGATCACTATTAAAAGATTAATGAAAATTATTATATTCACTTTATTAAAAAAATATAGTTTAATTTAATTTACTAATTATTTTAGTTAAAATTATAATTTATTAATAGACATTTTTATTCAGTAAAATTTAAATTACTGTTTCAAGTAATAAATTTTATCCAAATAGTTAGAGAATCAAAATAAAAAGTTTTAGTTGTTATATATAATTATTATAGATATAATATAATAATAATTGTATAAAAATAATATTACAATTCAAGAAGTAAAGACTAATTAAATGGTATCAAAATCAAAGTCATCTCCCATAATATCTGCTTTATCAACATATAAAAAATTTGGTAATTCAAATATTACATTTGTTTAGTTCATCGATTGAGAACGAATAATTTTTAATTATTTATCATTGCCTCCTAATAATTTAATCAATTTCTATGATGCAGCTAAACCTAATTTACAATCATCAAGCCTTTTAGGATTTACACTTTCCTCTTTTAAACCACATCCATAATCAATTATTTCAAAACGAATATTTGCCTCATAATTTTTAAGAACAATTTAAATTATCTTTTCTTTCTTTGAATCTTTAAGATGGAATTCATAAGATTTAATTGAATTGTAAATAATATTAAACAATAATTATTTCAATCGTCTAAATATAATATCTATAAATATACCTTATATCCGTCATTATGTATTTATTTTTTAAATTATCTTTCAAAGAAATATTAATCTTCTATCCAATAACTATTTCATCATAATTAAACTAATTAATTAACAAATTAATTGTTTGAGTTATATCAACTTTCTTTTTTTCAAGCTAAATGTATTCATTTAAAGAGAAAACTTCAAAATAATTAAAATTGTTTTGGGTTATTTTCATAAATTGAAATTATAATTAATTGATAAATTAAGTTATTTAACAATTTTTCTAACCTTTCTCAGAAATGTCTGATAATGCATCATCAACGCTGTCTTTTTATGAACAAATTGAATTTGTTCTCTTAATAAAATTAGTATTTTTTTATTTGGGATTTAAAATCTCAGTGATCATTTTTTATTGAACAATTATATTTTTATGAATTTTCTAAATTAAATCTGCTTGCAATTTCAAAAATTTTATTGTCGAATTGATTTTTTGAATGTTTTTCAAATTTGTTCTAATTTATCGAACTTACTTTTCCAAATCTCTAAAAAGAAGAGCCACCACTTAACGTTAAACACCATCTACTTCCTTTTATAAATACTAAAAATACTTCTTCAAAAAAACAAATTTAAATGTAAAAATTATAATTCTATTTCCTACTATTATATTTCCCATAAAAAACTCTTCTATTTTTTAAATTTGATACTTCAAGAGAACCCTAAATTAATTAAATAGCAGATATGCCAGATATGGATTTCTCAATATAAGCATCCATCATCTTCCCTATAGATAATTAATTAATTTGAGAACTTATAGCTAAGTTCTCTTCCAATCCTCTTTGATAATTTATATCCTAAAATTTTGATGTATTAACATTCATTTGTATCCATTCAAAAAGACTATCTTATTTCTTATCTAGATTATTTGATTCGTATAATTAAACATTTAAATCATTGCTTATTTTTATTTCCTTAAACAAAGAAGATAATTAGATTTTGTTGTCTTATAGAAATTTGCACATTGAATAATTATTTTATGCTTAATTTATGTTATTTTCTAAATTATTCATGGTATAATAAAATTTACTAATGTAATCTTCACTCTATTCTATAAGTTACTACCAAACTATTTTCTAAGTTGGTGCTTAAATGTTCACTTATTCAGGTATCAGATGCATAGATGCTTCTTGTCTACTTAATGATCCTAATTCTGGAATTTATGCTTTTGATTTTGATTGCTCTTTATTATTAGAAATAAATTTGTTAAGAGATCCATTTAAATTAGTATTACTTTAATAATACAATTCATCTTTATTCAGTTCTAATAACTTAATATTTTAACGATAATTTTGATATTAAATAAATAGCATTATCATAATGAGTAAAATACTTGATACTAATTACTCTTAAAAATAATAAATAAAAAGACCAACTAGCAATCCGAATTATACAAATGCTTTTATTAATTAAGTTACATTGTTTATAAATTTAGTTGGAGTAATACTCACATACTGTCCATTACTAAAACCTAGATTATATAGCCAAAATATTGCTTAATCTTTCTTAATATTTTTTATAAACACAACCCTTACAAGTGCAAGACACCAAAAGAAAATTGCTGTGTAATCTAAATCATGATAAATCCAATTTTCATACCTTACTTAATCCCAAAAATTTTCTTTTTTTCCACAAACTTTGCTATTCCAGCTAAGGCCAATAAACAGAAACTAAAATATTATAATGTATCCAATTTTTATTGTAAATAAATTTCCAATCCAATAGAAAGTAGGGATATGATATAATCTAAAGATATATCTAATCGATTAAGCAAAGAATTTGTATTGCTGATCATTAAAAATAAATAATTATAAATTTATTTGAAACTAAGAAATTAATCTTAAACAAACTATCTAATTAGTAAAATAAGATTTAAATAATATATCTTGCAATTATTTTTAGAATAAACAAATTCTAATTCTTGTATCTTATTATAAAATAAGAATTCATTTTTATATATTAAATCAAAATCTGACTATGATTCATTTTATTCAAACTGATGGAACTTTAAAAGAATACCTAAAACAAATCTGATTGGAAAAATTGATAGTTTCGATCCTCTTTCTTAAATTTATTTTTTTATACAAATTATTAGAATTTTTAATATTTTATAAATTAAAAATAGAGAATATATTAAAACTAAAAGCAAATACAAAAGTATTAAATAAATGTTTTCTTTCCACTCAAATATAAAATTAACTATTTATATAATTGTAGTTTAGCAATTTTTCATACATTTATTTTCATAAATGATAAAGGTTATCCATTTTTTAAATTGCTAAATTCATTTATAGATTAAATTAATTAAAAAAAAAAAATTATATTACCTGATAATTTATTGATTATTTATTATAAATGATCTAAATATCAGTAATTAATTACTTTGATTAATACTTATTAAAATTTAAGCAGCATTAACTAAATTCTTTTATTTTAATAGTGTATTAAAGAATATATAATTGATAAACTATTTATTATTATTGATTGTGCTATAAATTCTCAGGCAATCTACTTTTTTCTTATCATCCACAAGCCATCATTATTTTTCTTTAATTCAAAATTCACCAAATCTTATTTAGTTTTTCTTAAAAATAAATCTATAATATCAAATAATTCATCTTCACTTTTAATTTTTGATTTTACTTTTGGAAAGTTCAACAACAACTTCATTTGCATATCTAAAAATTTAAATATATAATACATTTCTCTGAATCTTAAGCAGAGTGTTATAAAATAAAATCATCCTTTGAATAGTTTTTATCACTATAATAATAATTAATTTATTAGCCAATCCCAAATGGATCTATAACATCTTTTAATTATTATGGAATTTTTGTTGAATTAGTATCTGATTAGGTTAATACTTTTTATTATTAATTTTCTTATTATGATTATTATTATTATTATTATTATGATTATTATTATTACTATTTAGCATCAACATCTTGAGATAAAACTCTTATGGCTGCTTTTCTAGCTTATGATTAAATTGTTGCTACATTAATTTACAACTCTTAAATCTCACTATAATAAATTGACAACTTCTCATTTCTTTTTGTTAAGATTATTAGTTTTTTTCCTGATTAAGAGTTTTCCTCAATTATACCATTTAATAAATTGCTCACGGTAGGTTCGCATTTTTCAACATCTAGATAACTGTACTTAAAAAGTACTTCATCATTTTTTTCAATTAAAGTAGGGTCATCTTTTAAAGTTTATACAGGAAGTTTGATAAATTCATTTAGTTTTGTAGTAGGTTTAATTGAACTTACTTATTGTATTATTTTATCTTTAGTTTAATTTTAAGAAATTTGTGGTGGATTTTATTAGATAGGATTAAATTTTATATTGGATTTTGGTTATTAAGATATTTGCTAATCTGGTTATTTCTAGGAACTTTTAGTAAATGTTTTTTTCCATTCTTCTTATTTATTTTTTAACTCCTCCTCTGGAGATAAAATATTTATTAATATTTTATTTGCTGGCTATGATTTCTTAATAGGTACATCTTCTGAAGATGACTCTGATTCTGAAACTATTTGGTTTATTTTTGGTTTCATTTTTTATTCATTTTTTTATGTGGATTTCTGCTAAAATTAATGAGGTTAAACAATTAAATTTGATTTTATTTGTTATGGCTTTGAATTTTGATTTTGAGTAAAAGATTATTTAATTTTAACTTATTTTACATCTTCTTCACTGCTGCTATCTTAAATCTAAATATTAAAATTTATATATATATTTACTTAATTTATTTGCTTCTACTTTAGTTTTGTGTCTTTTTAAGCCATTTTAGTTTGTGATCCAATCACTTCAACAACCCTATAATATTCTAATAATAATACTGAAGAATTTAGCCATCAATTACTAAATTTTCAACAAGTTAATCATTCAATGCTCTAAAGCCCTCAATAATGATTTATGGGTTTTGTAAATGGCAAGTCTTTGATAAATAATTACATAAATCTTCAATAGTCTAATTAGGCTTGCTAAAAAGCAAAATATTATCTGTTGAATTATTCTGATAATGGATAATTAATTTAAGTCTCATAATATTTAATATAAAATTATAGTATATATATAATTTCAATTTTTCTATGTTTTCTTTTATATATTTTTAATAATAGTTTGAAGTTTAACTCTTTCTTGATCAGGATTTTCAATGACATCTGATTCCAAAATACTTTCAATTTATGAACTAAATTCTTTATCAAATTCTTAATCATTTTTTTTATAGTTTTTTTTTTCAGTGTAACTTTGAAGCAATTCATTTTATTCGATTACTTATTAATACATATCTTAAAGTTTAGCAATCTCTTTTTATTTCATTTATAATCTCTATTCATAATTTTCTAATATATCTTTTTCAGGAGTCTTATAAGAATCTCTAAAAGAATGAGATAATGGTTTTGAACTTTATAACTAAATTATAAATAATAATATTTACTTATTATTTATAGATTTTCACCTAGGTTTCTAATCTATTAATTTTTTCATGCTAAAATTATATACTTTGCTATTATTGCTATTCTAATATTTCCATTTAAACAATATTTTAATTTAATTGATTAAGTTATTCTTATAAATCAGAATTTTCATTCTATAAAGACTTAATTTATGAAATTTGTGTTTCAATTTATTATTATTATCTTCTCTTATTTTCTGAAAGCTAATTAATTTTTAATTCTAGATGTTTAATTTCCTCTTAATAATTAAATTCACTTTAAAAAAATTATCTATCAATTTATTATTTTTCTTATTATAATTCTCTATATTATAAATCTTTTGATTATTATATAATATTAGCTTAAGCTAATTATTCTTATAAATCTTAGACTTAAAGTTCTTATGCTTTTATTGTTGATGTTAATTAAATAACTTCTTATTCTAATTATTTAACAAGAGTTTTTTAATATCTTAATTCTTTGTTAGAAGTTTCAATAGCTGTTAGATTCTAATTATTTACTTAATCAATTTGATCTTATAAACCTTCATTAATTATTTTCATTTTTTCTATTTCTCTATTATATTTTTTCTTTTCTTATTAATGATTTTATATTTATTCAATATAATCTTCAATTATTTATTTTTGATTATTCACTAGTTCTTCTTGTTCTGTATATCTAATTTAATTTTATTTATTCATTTCTGTCTATTCTTCAATCAATTACTTTAAATTCTCAAATTCCTCTTGATAATCTTCCAATTATTTTTTAAATCGCTATTCCATTTATTTTAATGTTAACTAATAAGTATTTTTTTCTTTAATAGCTTAAAATTAATCTTAATCTTTATTATCAACTTATTATTATAAATCTTTAATTTAAGATATCTACAAAATAATCTCTTAATTTTTTTAGTTAATAGTTGTATTTAATTCTTTTATTAATTATTTTTATGCTGATAATTCTTCTTCAGCTTTATTTTAGTATTCTTCAAATTCAATTTATAATTAAATCAACTAATCATTACTTTATTATTTAAATTAGATCTAATTTTTGTTTTAAATTTCTTTAAATAAGTTTTAAAATCTCTCAAATTCTTCCTATTATTTTAAGAATTATTCTTTATATTATTAATCTAATTGAGTCAACTCTTAATTCTTTTAATTTAAAAATAAGATTTCTGCCTAATATTTCCTTTCCATTGATAAATATTATTGATGATTAATCTCTAATTCTTAACCTTTATTCTCTAATTGAATTAATAAATTTTCCTTTGTTTATTATAGTTCTAAAATATATGGTTAGAATACCATCCTCTAAATCTGTATTTTATTTGTTAATCAATTTTAATTCATCATCTTATTACTTAATTGTTTATTTTAATTAAGCAATCTCAAGATAGAATTGTTTCATGTTTTTATTCTCATTGGAACTTTTATCCAGTTGTTTCTTAGTTTATTCTTGGAGTTCATTATATTCTAAATATTGAATTTATTAGATATACAAATATCTTTATCTTTTAATTAATTATTTAACAGCATAATTTTATTCTTAAGTTGTGATATTTCTTACTTTAGATGTCCTATCTCACTCTCTTAATGCTATAAAGCAGTTTATTAGTCTTAAATTTTCTATTGAGTTGCTCTTGAAACAGAAGTCTTCTCAGGTGTAGGATTATTTGATTCCTTCAGTTGAGTATGAATCTCATACATCTACTCTAATGTTTCTTCGAGAAGTTATTTGATAATCTCTATTTAGAGACTTAACAATATATATTATATTATACCCATCGATATTTGAAATCATTTATTCGAAATTTTCTAACAAATTAGTGAACAGTCCTTTAATTTATTACATTAATTAATTTTTATTATGGAATTTAATGTTATGCATTCAAGAATTCCCACATTAAAATGTAAACTATATTTCTAATATTATATTAATTAGAAGCTGAAAGTTCTTTTTAGAGATATCGAAATCCTTTAAATGAATTTCATAACAAAAGTGAATCAAATTCATTTGAGCACAAGTAAGGTGAATTCCATATACCTATTAATTAATATATGTTTTTACCTTCTACACCTATCTATCCAATCTTAGGTATTTATTATAATGATTTTCAGGTGAACAGAAGTTTGAAATATTAGATTAAACAAATTTTTTTCATAAAAATAACAATCAAGTAGAATTAAATAAGACTGAGAAAGAAATCGAATATAAGCTAAATCTAACTACATTTGGATGTAAAAAGATCTGTTAGATAGATTGTTTATTGGTAGAAAGATATTTCAATCAAAAATATTGGGTATGGAAACATTCTATATATAAAGATATTTTAAAATGCTAATTAATGTTACAAACTTGATTAAAGCTATAAAAATAATGCTGACTGGCTAAAAGAAAGGTTATAATATCGTTATAAACCTTAAATTTATGAGGTTTTTGTTGAAATGATAGAAGGAATTCTTAATGAAGGACAATTATAAATGAATGCTAGAAAAGAGCCTATAAAACTGACAAATTAAAAAGTTTTTCAAAATTTGGAAAGATAGATTTCAAAAAGTGTAAAGTAGGATAAAACATTTGATTCATTCCTTTTTGAGATTCAAAAAGTCATTGCTGAGTTTATATTTACTAAATTAAATTGACTTTATTATAATTGTAATATTTGTTATTTTTATTAAATTACTTTGATTATATAAATAAATAAATAATGCTAAATTAGCATTTTTGTGAAATTGATGATGATAGTAAGTTCTTTGTTAATTTATTCTTTAGTTTCTGATGCTACTTCTTTTGAGGAATCTATTTATAAAAGATGTATGACAGCTCCTCCAAGACCATTAACTGATTTGGAGGAATTTAAGAGGTAAATTTATTTAGAAGTAAGAAGATCAGAAGAATATGAGGCTCTTGAAAAAGCTTATAGAAGCTAAAGCTAATTAATTTAGAGAGACTATTAGAAATATGATTTAGACAATCCAGAAGGATAACATAGTTGTAAAAAATTTCTATACCATCTTGAATATATGTGTAAAGTATTTGATCAATTAATCCGCAGGTGTATAAAGTGAATGCAGTATCAAGGGATTATAGAGACACATTTTCAAAAGCTTACAAAATATTATATACGGAAGGTGAGTTGTGTTACTTGACTGAAATTCTTGATAGTGCTTAAGAAGGTAAAAGTTAGTGATTAAAGTTCTAGGCTTCCCTTATTTATGGGTTAATTCTGAAAAATATGCATTTTCAACTGATGTATTGGAAGCTGGAGTGAGATTAGTGGAGGCTTTTTATAAAGTTTAACATGTCATCAGATATACATATTCAGGGACTGGATAAGAGAGTCCTGATTTCTCTTCTTAAAAATTAAAAGCTGAAATTCAATTATTGTTAGAGAATTTTGACATAATATGGGTTAATTTTGAGAAAGTACTTTAAATTTATATAATAAAGTATTATGTTAAAGAATTAATGCAGATAGAAGCAGAAGCAAGAAGGTTTATACTAAAAGCAATAGAAATTGATAAAGAAATGATCTCGATTGAAGTACGTGAGAAATTAAAGGGGAGAATCCTTGTGACTTCTGATAATTATTTACAATAAAAAGCTGAAGTAACTCACATACTGAAGCTAGTTATGCAAAGTGATAGCACAGATTAATTCGGTCGCTAATGTTGAAGGTAAAGGAAGGGATGATCTTTGTGTAAATATCCTACTTGAAGCTGAAGGTATAACCAGAAGAGTAACAAGAGAATAATCATAAGCTGTTAGAAATCTTGCTGATAGCATCAAAATGAAGTAGACTTGTTATAATAGTTAAGTTTCTAAAAGTTTAGAGAACAGATGAGAAGATATGAACGTAATATTGAAATGGTCGATCCTCAATTAAAAAATAATTAAGAATTAGTTGAATTATTGATTGAATATGAAACATAATGGGAGAAAGGTTTAAATTATTTATTGGATCCAAAGAGATATACATAATTAATGTTGTTTTCTCATATAATAGAGACATCAGCAGAGAAATATTAATAATTTAAAGAATAATTAGAATGCAGAGATAGTGATATATTTGTAGCAATACCATGTTTAATCATATTAAAACATCTTGAAGATGAAGATCGTAATATTTGTCTTTACTTTTTACCTATGTTAAATGATACTTCTTCTAAATTGCATTAATCATTTATAATTTTAAAGTAGGAATTTTAAACTTGGAGAAGACAGCATTCAAAATCATATGAATACTATAATATTATTGAAAAACTACTTTTAGGAATTCCACAATAATAATTTTCTGAAGAAGAATCAAATTAAATTTAGAAGATTATGCAAAAAATAAAATTTCTTTCAATTGAACTATAAAGGCATAATGCTATAGAATGGAATTAATTCATTGATGCTGCAATAAACAATAATTGATTTATATAATTATAATTCTAATTAATTGAAAATACAAAAAATATATATTTTATTTCTATATTATATTTTATAATTGACTCATCTATCAAGTTTTTTGGCAATAAAAACTTTTTCAATTTCTGCAAATACTTCATCAATTGTAGGTTCTGTATTTATTTCAATAAGTCTTTCATCTTTCTTAAACATTTAAATAATTTAGTTTGTTTAATTATTTAATATTTCAACTTTCCTTTAAATACTTGCTTAGTCTTTTTTGGCTAGATTATTATTAATTTTATAATTACCAACATCTGCTGCAATCCTTTTATCAAGTACTTCTTAAGAACATGCAAAACACATAATATATTTAAGTCTAACAGGTTGATTTGTTTAAGAATACCAAGCATTTAAATTATCTTCATTTCTTGGAAATCCATCAATTATGAATTTTCTAGCTTTTGATTAATTAATAGCAGCAAGAATTAATTTAACAACTACTTTTCCTGGAATAGGTTAATTATTTTTTTAACAATCTTTTATTGTTTATGCTTCTTATGTATTCTTTTTTATTTCATCTCTTATAATTATTTTAGTTGATAAATGTTGAAATCCAAATCTTTTTGATATTCTTTAAGATTAAACTTATTTTCCAGTTCCAGGAGCCCCTATTATACCTATAACATATTTTCCTTTTGCAGGTCTTTAACCATTTAGTGTAACTGCTAATCCACTTGTTTTAAATACTTTTTTAACATTTGAATAAACTACATCAACTAATTATTCTGAATTAATAACTTTCAATTTATCTAAAAAATATAATAAGAATTCTTTACTTTAATCTTTAAATATTCCAAGAACTGGTTTTGTCTCAGAATGAAAAGTAGCTAATCTTTTTTTTATTGTTTCTTCATTGTCATCAGCTCTTCCTGATGTTTTAGCTCTCTCCAAAAGTCTTTTAGTCATTTCAGCATCAGAACATTCAAAGTAAAGCAAACAATTTACATCCACTAAAGTAGCTAGAATTTTATTCCAAGAATCAATATTTTCTTAATTACGAGGAAATCCATCTAAAAGATATTTTCCTCTAAATTATCTTCTTAATAATTCCTTATATTTAAATTGTATAAATTACTTTTTTCATTAATTTAACAACAAGATCAGATGGAACAAGTTTACCTGCTTCCATAATTGATTTCAATTCTGCTTATAGAGGACCTTCTTTCTTTTATTCTTCTCTAAGTAAATCTCCTGTTGATAAATGAACATATTAAAAGTCTTTAGAAATCCTAGCACATTAAGTTCCTTTGCCTGAACCAGGTCCTCCCTTGAAATTAAAAATATTATTTACTAAAACAAATAAGACTTCAGGTCGTTTTTATGGTTAAACACCTTTATTAGTTAATGCTTTTTTCACATTTTCATAAACTTCATCTGGTGTTGCTTCAGCACTAACTTTGATAACCATATTCCTCTTCTCAAAATCTTATACAACTGGTTGAGTTTCATTCATAAAAGTGGCAAATCTTTTCTTTATTGTTTCTGCATTATCATCTGCTCGACCTGATGTTTCTCCTCTCTTTAAAAGTCTTTATTCCATAACTGCTTCTGAACATTCAAACATTAACAAAAATCTTGCATTTACAGAATTTCCAATTATTTTATTCCAACTTTACCAATTATCTTATGATCTTGGAAATCCATCTAATATATATCTTCCTGTATTTCCCAAAGATTCAATTTCCTCAAAATTATAAAAAACTTTATACTTTTTTGATTAACTTTACTAATATATCTGATGGAACTAATTTACCTTCTCTCATAATATTTTCCAATTCTTCAGCATCAGGTCCACCTAACTTAGTGTATATTATTTACCTTTCTATCTTTCTGCTCTTAACAAATCTCCAGTACTTATATGCAAAAAGCAATAATCTTTAACCATTTTTTCACATTGTGTACCCTTACCTGATCCAGGTCCTCCCTATTAAAATAATATAAGAAAATACCAATATAAAAATAACTTCAGCTTTTGGAGCATTTCCAGGATTATTTACATCGGCACTCTAATTTATAATTTGACAGTTTTACATTTGAAGAAGAACAACCCATTTAAAGATATTTATTTTAAATATGAAATTAATCAATTCATTATCATTTATACATCTAATTATAATTGCACTGAATTTTTCAATTGTTAATTATAATAATTTAGAATATACTATTAGAATGAAACACTATAAATTTGTATATATCAACTATTTTTATTTTTAATTTTATACTTGATTAAATGATAATCAAACTTTATTAAGAGAAATATGATAAACCTAAAAATTAATATTGAACTCCATTTTTCTTTTGATATATATATTTATTCAATATAATGTTTTTCACCATTCAAGGAAGGGATCATCTGCAGGTTTAAGGGCTGGACTTTAAGTATCGGATTCTGGATATGATGAGAAATTTGATGTATCATTAGGAGCTCTTATTTCAATTTTTTAAAGAATTACTTAACAACAGGCTTATAAGGAACTGGCAATTTCTTTTATATTAACAAATTCCAATCAAGATTTCCAAACCATCTATGACTTTTAATATCAGCAGCCCCTAGTTAAAATAATCTTAAATTAATTACCATTCTTTAAATTTCCATATCTTTTAGACAGATCTGCAACTAATAGATGTTTGACTAAGGATTTAGCATTTCTATATTATTCTTACTCAATACTTATCAAAAGATTTTGGAAACTTAACCTTTCCTTTAAGAATTTTCTGGTAAATTGCCATAGGATCTTCATCAGAAAAGGGATCAATTCCTGCATTCATTTCATATATCAATATGCCCAAGGTCCACCAATCTACTGCTTTACCATGTCCTTTATTTAATAAAATTTCTGGTGCCAAATATTCTGGTGTTCCACAAAGTGTATATGTTCTTCCTTCAACTACTTTAGCAAATCCAAAATCTGTTAATTTTAAGTATCCATCATCTGCAATTAATAAGTTTTCTGGTTTTAAATCTCTATATACAATATTTTTTGAGTGAAGATATTCAAAAATTGAGGCAACTTAAGAAGCATAAAAACTAAAAAATGAATTTGTTTCATTTACCCTGCATGCTATGTATCAAGTCTTCCTATACTTCTCAAATAAGTAAATAATTCACCTCCAGAAACAAACTCTAATACTAGATATAAGTATCTAGGATCTTGGCAGAATCCTTCGAAATTAACCTAAGAATGTATGAAAGAAAAGAATACAATAAAAGGATGCTGCAAGTTGCCCAATATGGTATTCTCATTAATTACATGATCAACTTGCTTTAAACGTATAATTTCAGCTTTCTTTAAACTTTTTAAGGCAACATATTTATTTGTTTATTTGTTCCTTGCCAATTTGACTCTCCCAAAGGAACCTAAAATTGTAATTAATTAATAAAGTACCTGTGCCAAGAGTTTGAAATACTTCATAATCTGTCAACTTCAGTTTTTTAGGTTTTACTAGAGATGTACTCATCAAAAGTCAAGATTTATATAATAAATAAAATATACACATATAAATTATTAATATTCGTATTAAAACTGAACTCAATCATCATGAAGAAAGTAAGTGAAATGTAAATGAATATGTCTTATTATACATGATAATAAAAATCATTAATGTAAAATTCCAATAATGTCTGAATCTCTAAAAATGAAATACTCTTAATCTGCCAACTTGATTTTCTATCCTCCATAATCTGGAAGTAAAACAACATCACCAGGTTTGACTAAAGTAGGTATGACATTTCCTTTTGAATCTATTTATCCTGGACCAGCCTGGAAATTTCTAGAATAAAATTCTTACTTCGACAACTTTTCCTACAGCTTATTTATCCTCTGATGTTTATAAAAGGATTCCTGAAGCTGTTTTTGTGACAGGTTCATGCTTTTAGATTAAAACTCTGTTGAGGAGAGGTGCCAATTTCTTGAATTAAGATGCCATTATGAATCTACAAATTGAACTTAAATAAAATAATTATCAGAATTAAATTTTTAAGTACACAAATATAAATACTATTTTAGAATTTGCTAGAAAATTTGATCTCTTTGATCTTGTAAACTTATTCAATTTCTTTATTTTAAATATATCCAAATATAAATATTAATGTATTCTATTACTATATCTATACTATATAATGATATTGATTTATTTATCAACCGTCTCTTTAATCTCCAAATGTTTCTTAGGGTTCCTCTTCTCCTTAACGTCCTGATTATTATTACTTCTTTTTGATTCCTGATACAACATCATCAATTCTCAATAACATACAAGCTGATTCAATGGCAGTTTTGAAAACTTATCTAAATTTTTAAAGAATTAATATACTTTTTAACAGATAATGGCTCCCAAACATTAATTTCATTCATCTTAGCTATTTTTCCTGTATTTCCATCTACTCCAAAAAATAATCCTCCAGTTTCGCTATGTTTAGCTCTTAATTCTGTCAATACTCTAACAGTATCAGCTCCACAATTAGCAGAAAGAGTTCTTGGTATGATTTCTAAAGCATAGGCAACTATTTAATATATATTTATAAAATATACCAGCTTTATATGGTAATTGACCTAATCCTTCAACTTTATTGGCTTTTTCCAATAATCTAGCACTAACTTCCATTTCTACAGCTCCTCCTCCTGGTAATAATTTTGGATCTTAATAAATATTTTTTGCAACTGCCAAACAATCATGTAAATTTCTTTCCTAATTAATATTAATTTTAAATAAATACCATTTCATTCAAAACATCTTTTGATGCACCTCTTAATATAATAGAGCATGCAGTTGGATTCTAACAATCTACAAAGAATGCAAAATAATCATCTCCTATTTTTTTGACTTCAAATGTTCCACATAATGTACCAACATCAGTTTCTTATAATTCTTCTGGTCTATTAACAATTGTAGCACCTGAAACTCTTGCAATTCTTGTATTGTCTGTTTTTCTTACTCTTCTAATGACAGAAACATTTCCTTTTAATAAAAAGTGTTAAGCTAAATCTGAAACTCCTTTTTCTGTAATTACAATATCAGGTTTGTGTTTCAATATATCATTACACATAAGAGCAACTTCATTAATTTCTTATTAAAGTGCATCAGTCATGTCTTATTCTTTTGTCATTTCCATATTTGTCATAGATTCACCTTTCTTATATTCCAATGTACAATCTAATAAAATAATTCTTGGATTCTTGATTTCTCTTCTCATTCTTGGATGAGTAACATCTTTATTAATCATAACTCCTTCAAGTACACAACTATCTTCTAGAATACCTCCTGGTATTTTTTCTACTTTTGCATATCTCTTAATTTCTAAATTCAATTTATTAATATTTCCTCCTCTAAGAACTATTTTTGTTGCTTATAAAGAGAGATCACTAATTAATGTTCCCCATCTAAATGCAAATTTAGTACCAATACAAGATTGTAATGCTTTCATTACTTCTTCTTTTTTGTCGGTATCTATTTATTGTGAAATCTCATCTAAAATTTTTACAGAATCTTCCAAGGCTCTGAAATACCCATTAACAATTTCTGTTGGATGAATATTCTTTTCAATGAATGGTCTAGCTGCTACCATCATTTCACCTGCTAATATGATAACTGATGTTGTTCCATCTCCAACTTCTTCATCTTGAGCCTTTAAATACTTAATTATTATATAATACTCTTGCTAATTCGATCATACTCTTTGCTGCTGGATGCTAAACATCAATCTCTCTTAAAATTGCATTGCCATCATTTGTCATTACAATGCCGCCCATTGGATCAAGTAACATTTTTAACATTGATCTGGGTCCGAGAGTAGTCAAGACGATATCTGATACAGCTTTGGCTGCTTAGATATTTCCTAATTGAGCTTTTCTACCCTATTCTCTTTTTGTGTTAGCATTAACTACAATTACTGGAGCTCCTTACATATATTTTTAAATATAAAAACTTTTAATGGATTTGATTATTTTCTTTTATATTTATCAATTCCTCAAGAAAACTGCAAATTTATTATATGAATCAAATATCAAATTTGCTTTATAATATCTTATAGACTATTTAAGGCTTTCATAATTTCAGCATTGATTTCAGAAGATTGTGGATCCACAATAGTATTAGAGAAGTCAATCAATTTAATTTTAAAATCATTTTCATGACGATAAATTAATAATAAACTTGTACCTTACCATGAAATTACTTACTTACAATGATTAGTAATGAATTACTTTAGTGATTCTATCTTATCTATGGCTTCTTTCAAGATTTCTAAATAATTTAATAAATTTAACTTACTATTTCTATTTTTTAAACTAAAAAATATCTGAAGTGATTCAATTAATTCCTCTACAGATATTGTTCTACCCCAATGTTTATCTTTAAATATGACTAATTCATTATCTTCTTATATCTTCATTCCACAAATCCTTAAACCTATTTTAGAGGAAGTTGAATCTTGATAACGTTATATATGTGATTATTTATGAACTGTATAACCTAATTTTAAGTCAAGAATTCTTAAATTCTATGAATTTTAAGTCAAGTTTTCAAGTAACAAATATTCTATATAATTGAATATAAATACTCGTATTATTTGGATTATATCTCTTAGAAATGAGAGAATTTAACCATTCTTATTATTAATTAATTGTTTGCTAATTTGATACTTATTGATTTTTCTCTAGAATAACAACCCCATTATATTTAGAGAAGTACTCTTAATAACCATCTATTTGCTGAATCCATTCATAAAAACTAATTAGCTTTTAGAAATACTTTTATTCATTATTATTTTCTATTGAGTAGGACTTAGCTACAAACTCGCCATCATTAAGTTTAATAAATATAGAATGTCCAGAGATTTATTATTCGAAAAAAGCTTATTGTAATTATTATTATAAACTCATAAAAATAATATATAATCAAAATAAGTTATGTTTGATAAAATTGCGTTATATTTGTATTGATAAAAGATATGACAAGTGTAAATACATTAAGTTCAAATGAATAAGTGATATTTAAATAGTTATATGATTTTTAAATTTAATGTGAATTTATTGGATGTTTAAATTTAATATCATTTAATTTTGTTTTAGAAGAATGGCGATTATTATAATGAATTCTTTTTATGTTGTTTTTGTACTATTATATTTATTTTAAATTAAATTGATTGTTTATTTGATAAATTTCATACTAATTAAAAAAAAAGAATAGAATAATGAGGGGGGTGCTTAAAGAACTATAAATATGTATATTGGGATTATTAATTCGAATGCAACAGAATTATATGTGATTCATAAATATTGTATTAAATCAAAGATATAATTTATTATTATATGAGTGCCTCTGAAAATGTGAGATATATTAAGATATAGAAAATAGGAGAGGGTGCCTATGGAATCATTTATAAAGCTCAAGATGTCTAGACTTAAGAAATAGTGGCACTGAAGAAATTTAAGCTAAGTGTATAAAGATGATATATTCTAAAGGATAATGAAGGTGTTCCTAGTTGTGCTCTTAGAGAAATATCTATATTAAATTAACTCAATCATCCTAATATAATAAAGTAAAAAAATTGAGGTTTAATTTAGGTTGATATCTTAAATAATTATAAATAAGAAACTTCATTTGGTTATGAACTATTACGATATGGATTTGACAGAGTATTTGAAGTTTAATCATGAGGAATTTCACCTTAAAGTATATTCACTATAAATTAATTAAGAATATAATTTATAAGATACTATTGGCAGTGGAATTCATTCATAATAGAAAAATTATACATCGAGATTTACAACCAAACAATATTCTAGTTAAAAATAATGAACCAGTCTTAATTGATTTTGGATTATCAAGGGTTCTTTCTCCTAATCTAACTCCAGGAGTAACTTAATTATGGTATCGTGCCCCAGAATTATTGTAAAATTGCAATACTTATGATTATGCAATTGATATGTGGTCTCTTGGATGTATTATTGTAGAAATTGCACTTAATAAACCTTTCTTTATGGGATCCTCTGAAATTCATTAGCTCTTACTAATTAAAAATATCATAAATGGAGGTATAAACTTAAAAGCAACCTTTTAGATGAATGGTTTTTACACAATTCCCAATTTGCCAAATTCAATAATTTGTTTATTGATTTAATAAATGTATGTATTAGTCTAGAATTTCTAGAAATTATTATAAGTTGATCCTTCAAAACGGATATCAAGTAAATAGGCCTTGTAACATGTATATCTACTATTTTTATTAATTAGCCGTTCTTTTAGGATTAATTTGCATTTATTTACAACAAAGAATGATTTTAATGACTAAATAATAATGTGTTTTTATTATTTTATGACAAAAATTAATTAATTTTAGAATTCTTTATGAAATTTTACCAAGTCATATCAATGAGGATTGTATCGAATTAAATCATAATAATTTATTACATTAAATTAGTCATCTTAAAAATAAACATACAAAATTTAAATTCATTTATATCACTAAAACAATCATTTCTATATTCAAATATCAATATTATAATTCATAATAAGCCAACGACTTTTTTAGTATATGGTATAAAATAGTTTATGTCTTATGTGTTGTAAAAAAGATTAATTTTGAAATCCATCCTTAAATGTATTAAAACTACAATAATAAAATACATCAATTTGTTTAACCTTTTATTTAATTGGACTTACCTTTTTAGAATTGAATTTCTTAAGATGTTACTGAAATTAAATAAAAATAGTACTAATCACTTTATTTATGAAATATAAAGAATTATACAATCTATTCAATTGATTGAAATAATCAATGGAATAAAAATAGAGAATAATATATTTGGTAAAGTAATTTTATTTTTAAACATCAAAACACAATAAATAATTTATAGAAAATTAATAAAAAGTCATAAAATTATTAAAAATAAGAGAATAATTGATATTAGTAAAAGTAAAACATATTTATTTTATAATTTTACATTTTTTATGCAGATCAAAATTTTTAATCATTTATTTTTAATATATAAAATAATAATTATAATAAATTCAATGGAGTATTTCCTTACAAGATTTACAGTTTATGGAAATCCTTTTTATAATCTCAATGCTGGTAGAGATCATACTGATTGGGAGAATCAATCAAGATTAAGAAAGGCTTTGAGTAGATTTTAATAATCAGAAGGTAATTATTATATATTTATTGTAGAGGGACAAGCATTACCTAGAAGATTTACAGATTAATAAGTTAAAGGAATAAGATGGGGATTACCAGTTGTTGGTCTTTTTGTAAATGATTATGTTAATAATTTTAAAGTTAGGCAGATTTATTGGTGATATTTATTGTGCTTAAAGTTCTATATACATGAAGGGCATTTTTGCAGTTGTAGGATTAACAGTTTTTAATAAAATTGGAATGGATGTTATGAATGACAATGAAATCTCATATTGGACATCCAATTTTCCAAAATTACCATCAGACATTCAAAAGGCTCTTAGTTATGGTGATGCAAGATACACTGGAAGATGGATTGATTGATTTAATATTGCAATAATATAAAAAATAAATAAAAGAGAAATATTGATGTATAATATATTTAGAGTCAAATAAGCCTTCAAGTAAAATCTAAATAAAACACCTTAATAATAAGTAAATAGGTAGTAGAATAGTTAAAGTTTGTATGATTAGAGGTAAGATTTTGGATTGAAATTTCAAAGCAATCATTCGTTGAGTGTGACAAAAAATAAAACCAATATTTCTACTACATTAAATTCTATAAATAGAACAACAAACTCTTTCTATGTTGATCCAAGAAGGGAAAAATTATAAACCTATACAATAGAGTTATAAAAAACAATGGATTCTGATTTAGGAAATAAATTTAGGTCAACTTTTCAAGAAAGTGGGAGAAGAAATAGAAAAATAGTAAGATTTATTATAATATCTTAAGAATACATCATATATAAAATAAAATGAAAGACCTATATAACATAGTAAATCATTAATATGTGGAAAAAAAGAGATGGATAAGAATGATGAATAAATACAAGAGTATGAATGTTTATAATTAGAAATTTAAATGTTATACAAGATGGTTTGATAAAAGAATAATTTTAACCAATTATTAATGCAAATGAAGATTTAACAATAATAAAGGAATAAGTGAATTCTATGTATAAGAATTTGGAACCAGAAACTTTTGAAATAGATGAATGGGATTATTAGGTAGATTATGAGAAATTAGAACTTAATGTATTTAGTTTAGACGAATTAAGATATTTAGTATAAGAATTTGAAAAGGAAGAATATGAAAAGAATTATTTATAAATGGATAAAATTTTATTGAAGAATAAGTTTTTTTAAAGATTTGGGTAAGGAATTAGAATTGGAATAATGGAAAAAGCATCTATGGAAATACATGAAGTTGGAAATGTTATTTTACAATTAGGTGCTAATAGCAATAATCTTTATGTTATTCTTAGAGGTTCTTGTTAATAGACATTAACAATGGATATACAATTATAAGAATATGAATATTTAACAGTGTAATCTTATTTTGATGGTTAAGATTTATCAGAAATCAATTTATTATAATTAAATAATAATAGAGGATATTCTGCTAATAAATTTATAGATATGGTTGAGGAAATCAAAGAACATCCAAAATTTAAAGGTATAACATCATATATTAAACTATTAAAGATATTTTAAAAAATGAAAGAACCAAATTAATTACTAGTCATATATCTTGTGCAGAAAAAACTTATTTATTAAGAATGGATAATGATTAATTTTAAAAAATTTTGAAATAATCTATTGAAAAAGATAAAGAATTTAAATTGAGTATATTATCATAAATTAGATTTTTTTAACATACTTCAGCTTCTTAATTATTACATTTAGTAGCAGAATTAGGAATTTAAAATTATTTTTAGGGAGATTGTGTTGTAAGAAAGGGAGATTTATTAAATAGAGTAATTATAATTGCTTAAGGTGAATTTGAAATTGTAGAGGAAATACAATTAGAGAGAGAAACAAGAAATTATTATCTAGAAAATAAATTAAAACCTTTTGTTATTAAAAAATTCATAGATAAGAATACTAGACCAATGATTCCTAGAGATATTCCTGATTAATCTTTTGATTTATCTTTAAATAACAATTAATAAGTTATAAGAAATTCAAAATGTTATCAATATTGTAATAAATAAATTAAAGGAAAGAAGAATATTACTTATACTCATTTACATGTATTAAAGACATTAAAAAAATGTGATGTAATTTGTGGTAGATCATTATTAATTTTATATGATAATGAATATGATTAAGAATAGACTAATAGTGCAAAGTAATAAATATATATATATATAAATAATAGATTAACAGTTGTTGTTAAAAGTGTATAAGGAAGTGTATTCTTTTTGGATGAAAAACGATATTAAAATCTTCCAGAAAGTTTATAAAATTAAATCTTAGCAGGATTAAGATCCATGAAAGAATTTGATGATTATGAAATAGATCATATAAGAAAATAAATAAAATCTTGGGAAAAATATAAGTAAAATTTATATTAATAATTTATAATGGAAAAACGCAAAAATTCATTTAAAAAATACTGATTATTATATTATTTTTGAATTAATTTTATCTCTATATAACTGAATTAATAAATATATAAATGAGTCAATTTTATGCTTTTTTTTATAGAATTGAATTTAATTTGTCTGCAATTTTAGAATCGAGCATTAAATTTTGTTTAAGTTATTGTAAATCTATAGCTTAAGTTTATTATTCAACAATTTCATCTTATTAATCTATTTCACTATAATCATATTTTTCTATTGCATTATTTAATTATTCTTCAAATTGTTAGAATTCTGGATCTTCAATTTCTGTCTATTTTTTTGAAGGTCTTGTTGTTGATTACAGATCTAGATCTTCAACTATTTGAACATTATCTGTAAATATTACACCTTCAGCTGTTCGTTTAATCCATGGTGCTTCTGGTTTATTTTCAACTACTGTTGGCTAAAATTGTTAATAATTCATTATACACTAATTGTTTCAAGTAATTTATCATCAAATTTGATATTCATTTCTGGAATCTCAATTGTTGGTAAACAAAAAGATAATCTTAATAATAAACTTTATTTATATTTCTTTAAAGGTAATTTCACCATTGGATATATTGAACATAATCGATTATGTTATGGAAAAATGATGAATTCAGTCAATTTTGAAAGTTCAGGATTTATTTCACTTTTAGGATTCTAATCATCCTTCAATAATTAAATAAACATTGATAGATGTTCTTAGATTTCTTATTATGCTATATTTTCATATAATTATTCTAAATAATCAATTGCTGAATCTGTTTATCCTAAAAGTAAATGTATAGCAGATCTATTAAAATAGTATTCAAATAAATTATAAGTTCTATCACTAAATTCAAATTCTTCTAAAGGTTTACTTCTACATTCAATTTTCTTTTGTGTTTGATTTAATTAATCCAAAATATATTAATCAAAATCATTAATCATTTCTAATTCCTTCCTTTATTGATTCTCTTTAATTTTATATGATTCTCTTAATGCTTATTAAGCATTCTCATATTATTTTAAATAAAATAAAAATAATCCCTTATAAAATAGAATATCTGATTTTTTAAATATCTTTCCTTCAGCTCCTTTTTTTAAAATTTAATTAACACATTGCAATGCTTCTTAAAATAAATTCTAATCACTATTTGCTGTTGATGTATTTTTTAATTACTGTAAGATATTTAAATCAACTATAGCATGAATTTCATTAGATTATTCAACTATTTTTTGTAAATCAAGCATTGAACTATTTAATTCTTTAATTAAAATGTATGTTTTGGCTCTATAATACAAAACTTATAAACTTTTTTCAGAACTTATACTATTAGAATAGGATTGTATAGCATCTTCATAAGCACCAATTTAAAAGAATAAATTCCCTATGATAATATCAGTTTATGGATCAGTCTATTTACATTCTTTATATTTTTGAGCATCATAATAAGCAGTTTTCCTATCTCCCAAAGATAGAAATACTTTTGCTCTATTTAAATAGACATCTACTAATTTTTCATCAAGATTGATTGCGATAGTTAAATCATTATGAGCAAGTTCAAATGCATTTCTACAAGCCTAAATCAACCCTCTAACATAAAAATGTTTTGCTACATGATCTTCTGATTTTTCTATAGCCTTATCTAAATCAACTAGAGATTCATCCAATCTACCTTATGCAAAAAGAACTATTCCTCTATAAAATAACAAATTAGATTGCTCATTAATTTTGACTGCCATATCCATATATTTAAGTGCATCATTCAAAAATTTATTTTTTTTTTCAATATCATCTTTAGGAATAAGATAACTATAGAATTTAACTAATGTTGTAGCTTTATAAAAATATGGTTCCATTTTATTAGGCATTAATTTCTAAGCTTTTAAAAAGAATCCTTAAGATTATTCAAATTAATTTGCTACAGCAGCAAGTATTCCTTCAACTATTAATTTATTATAAATAGAAGGTTTTTCAAGTGAAGTCAATTGATTTAAATCATTAAGAGATTTTTAATATTATGATTAACAAAAGTATCCATAAGCTCTATATTAAAAAATAAGAGGCTTTAAAAAATCTGTAACCTAATGTTTATTAATAAGTGTTGTCAAAGCCTCAACACCTTCATCAAATTTACGTTTCATTAAGAAGGTAACTCCATCAGTAAATATTTTGAATTTTTCTAAGATCTTTTCATCTACATCTAAATAATCAGCACGACTTAACTGATAAAATGCCTCATAAAAGTCTCTTTATTCAATTTTAATTTTAGCAATTTCATAAAGAGACTTTGATACAGCTTTTTTTGAATTGTTATGTTTAATTGATTACTCATATGCAAGAAAGGCTTCTTAAATTTAATCTAAATGATAATAATATAATAATTTACTTCTTTTTGTACAAATAAAACCTTTGATATATAAAGCTTCAGAATCACAATGATCTTCCTCTAAAACAGCCTCAATGTCTAACAATGCTAAATCATATTCTTTTAAATCAATATATAACAAAGTTCTTTTAATAAGTGCTTATCTGAAAGAGGAATCCTCACATTCTATAGCTTGAGTACAAGCTTAAACACTTTATTTTGGTTGATTCATATATCTGTAACAGTCAGCTTATCCAATATATGCAATAGCCTTTTTTGGCTGTATATCGACTGCACTAGTGAAATCTTTCAAAGCACGATCATATTATTTCATTTTCAACAAAAGTTTACCTCTATATATATAAGCATCAAAATATTTGTTAAATTTTTTGATAGCAAGTGTTAACTAATAATTAAAATAAATTTAGATACAGTATTTAATGCATCATTTGGACAATTAGATTTTTTATAAGCAATAGCTAATAGAATGTAGGCATTTCTTTTATAAAGTGGTTATTATTAAATTAATAAATTTAGATCTGCAATTGCTTCTGAGAATTCAGATTTACTCAAATAACATATACCATTTAAATATCTTGCTTCTGGATTATTACTAACTTGGAGAATGTCCTCAAACAATTTTTGTGCTTCTTCAGTTTGACCTAAACTCAAAAGTTTCTTGCCTTCAATTATTTCTTAAGATTTATCTGATGGCATTTTGTTGGCACGAGCTATTAATTTAATTTTAATATTTATACCTTCTGCATCCATGTAATCTTTGAAAGAAACATTAGACATGTTATTAAAATGTGTAAAACATTCATCATTCTCATTTTATATGCTGTCATCTAAATAATATAATTGTATGAATCAAATACAATGATAATAACTAACAGAATGCATTTTTTTAGAACGATTCTTTACAAAACTATTTTATTTAATAAGTTTTTTTGCCTAATACTTGCTAGATACATAATTATGAGTATCATTTAATACTTTTTTTGAAGGTTTCTATATTACGATTAAGATTTATTATACTTGTATGACTTGTTAAACCATAGATTTTGTTTTAGGTCTTTAATTGCTTTCTGGTAAGAGATGGAAACTCCCTTGTTAAACTTTAGAAGACAATTCTATATAATAGACTTGTTGTTTTACTTTTGACATTCTATTAACTTTGTAATTTAAGAATCTAAGAATTTTGATCATTATCTCTTGACTTTTGTCTTGTCTTGAATCTACTAAATGAATTACTTTCTCTTACATTTTTCATTCTATCTATTGATATTATTATTATATTACCTCTAAATTTACTGTTAACTATTAATATAATTCAAAAAATTCCATTTAGAGTAATATTTTTTATTACACATATATTTTTATAAATATACATTTAAACTAGAATAACATATATCAAATATTCTTAATATAGGTTTCTCTCAATATAATATTCTATTATTGTATGTTTTCTCTACAGAAGTTTTACTTTGATTATAAAATTAATTAAAAAATGGGATGCGGTTCAGCTAAACCATCTGATGTTAATAATCCTCAATAAAGTAATATCTTAAATTTATATATGAGTCAATGACAAATCTCAATTACGTGTAACATCTCTAAATTTAGTAACTGAAAAGATGGGACAGATTTCATAAGATTATCATCTTTTGAAACCTTCTTTAGGAAAAGGTAATTCTATATTTCCAATCTACTTATTAGGTGCTTATGGAGAAGTTCGAAAGGGTATTCACAAATTGACAAATCAAACAAGAGCAGTGAAAATTATATCAAAAGATAAGGCCAAAAAAGCTGATATGGAACGTCTAAAGGAAGAAGTTGATATTCTCAAAAGATTAGTATGTTTAATTCTGTAATCCAAGGATCATCCAAATATTATAAAGATCTATGAATTTTATCAGGATAATAAAAATATGTATATAGTTACAGAACTATGCACTGGAGGAGAGCTATTCGATAAGATCTAAGAATCTAGTTCATTTTCAGAACGCAAAGCTGCAGAAACTATGAAATAGATCTTGAGTGCTGTAAATTATTTGCATAAAAGCAAAATTGTTCATCGGTACTTATTTGGTTGCAATTATTTCTAAAAGTGATATAAAGCCTGAAAATATTCTATATGAATCTTCTAAGCCTAATGCCTTACTCAAAATTGTCGATTTTGGAACATCTCGCTTTTATGATCCAGATGTAAAAATGGATTAAAAACTTGGAACTGTAATTCTATATTTAATATAGCCCTATTACATTGCACCAGAAGTATTAGAAAGGAAATATGATGAAAAATGTGATATATGGTCATGTGGAGTAATTCTCTATATTTTACTTTCTGGAACTGCTCCTTTTAATGGAGATGATGACAATTTAATTATGGAAGCTGTGAAAAGAGGATTTTATTCATTTGATACAGAAGAATGGAGATTGATTTCAATTGAAGCTAAAAGATTGATATCAAAAATGCTTGAAAGAGATCCGAAAAAGAGGATATCTGCTGAATAAGCATTATAAGATGATTGGATTACAACTTATGTGAAAAAACCAGAAATAGATTTGCCATAATTGACTAGAGTTTTAAATAATATGAAAAATTTTAATGTTGAAAAGAAATTTTAAGAAGCAGCTCTTACATTTATGGTCAATTATTTAGCAACTAGTTAAGAAAAGTAGGAATTATTGACATAATTTTAAGCATTAGATTTAAATGGTGATGGTAGATTAAGTAGGGAAGAATTAATTATAGGTATATCTTATATATATAAATAAATAGGTTATTCAAAAGTAATGAGTTATTCTGATGCTGAAATTGAAGTTGATAAATTAATGAAATAAATTGATTAAGATGGAAATGGTAGTATTGATTATTCTGGTATTTTATAATAATTTTTATAATTTATAGAATTTGTTTTGGCTACTTTTAATAAGGTAAAATTAATAGAGGATAAAAGATTAGAATAAGCATTTAAATTATTTGATAAAGATGGAAGTGGTACAATATCTATTGATGAAATAAAATAAATATTTGGTTAAAATTCTTAGGTATCAGAAAAAGTATGGAAAGATCTTATATAAGAAGTTGATTAAAATGGAGATGGATAAGTAAATTATATTTTAATTAGATCGAATTTAAAGAATTCAAAGAAATAATTGTTAAAGCTATTTAAAATACTAATGAAATTGATGATATCAAGAAATGAACAATCTTTTATATTTATTATTTTACAAAAAAAGACTTAATATAATTAAATATTTGAATAATACATTATCTTATATAATAATCATATATATGGGTATATCATGTTTTTTTATATTCTGAAAATTTTTCTTCAAATTTAGTTTTCCATCTGTTAAAGTAGCTATCATTAGCTTCATTTATAGGATATTCACCAAAAGATAATACTTCATTTAATAGATCTTATGCTTCCATTTATTTTACAAATTGAATAGGTTTTAGTGTTTCAGCATATTTACCTATATTATTAGATATATATATTACATAGTTCTTTGGTCAGTGTGATTTCGATATTGTATGAATCTTTGATAAAATTAATCTTTCTATGAACTTCTCTCAATTACAAATATTATAACTCAGCACAGAAACCATAAATTATATTTTAGATAAACATTTGTAATAATTCATCTCTATTTGCTATGAATATATAATATAAATAATTACTTGGATAAACACATAATTATTAGAGTCCATTGTATTAAATTTGGAAATCATAATTACCCAAAAGCCATTAATGCATTTTAATTAAATTGTTAATATATTCAGATTAGGATAGATTTGCAAATGCATCAAAATTAAATTATATGAAATTCTGTATATTATTACCAAAACTATTCCAAACATTATCTTCTAATTAGAAATTACGATCCACTTCAAAAATATTCATAGAAGCAGCTATTCCTTAAATGCTAAAACGAGAGAATCTTAAATATTCAACCAAACAAATGTATTAAAATAGTGAAATATTATCAACATCTCTTTTAAGATTAAATTTTTATCCACCACCTTATGTTGATTTTCCATCAAAATTGGATGCTTAATCTCTTTGATTAGTTCTATGAGGAGATGGAGTTTAATTTTATTTCATCATTTAAGCAGATTATGGAATTGAAAAATAATCAGATGCTTTAATTGATTCAGGTTTAGCAAACAATTAGTTAAGTTTTGTTTCTAATAAAGTATATGGTTTAAAGCTTTGGAAGAATTACTTTAATTTCTTATGATATCCTAATTATTGACTATATTATCCCATAAATGTATAAATTATCTTATCTAAATGTAATTTGAATTGTAATCTCATATTTTTACATAGGATTAATTCAAGTAAGAATTAAGTTATTTAAGACAATTCAAAAAAGAGCATATAACTCTATTAATAAGTTTGAATATGTTTAAGAGTTAATCCAGTAACAGCTGTAAATTAACGGAGTGATTAATATTATTAAGTTTAATCAATTTAAATAATTGCAGAATGCATTCTTTATTCATGAGAAGTAAAGAATTCTAAAATTGATCTACATTAAGTTTGATCATAAGCTAATAATTCTCTAACCAATACAAGTACATGACACCACATAGAATGTTTATTATTGTATTATCCATTTTCATTAGAATTATAGATTTATTCATCTGCAATAAATGTTAGTGATTTTAAATATCTTACATCTATTTTATTTGATATATTGAATGTGATAATATCTATCCAACATTAGATTATAGATTAAAAAATCTTAGAATTATTTTAATTCTTTAATGCTTCTAATTGTAAATTAACAATATCATAAAATCCTTCATTTGGTTTATCTAATAATTCTGGATTAGCTGGGAAAACATTTAATATCACAGATAGAATAGAAGATAATTATCCTATTAATTATTTACAATTAGGATCATTGAAATCAATTTATAATATGAAATAGTGAAATACTTATACTAAATCTTAAGGTTCTTATAATTAACTTTCCTTTACACTTTATAATATCAATAACATTGAATGAAAACATGTAAATAACACTTACTTATATTTACCTTTAAATTCATTATTGCAAACAGATTTCATTTCCAGAATACGTTTGAAGAAGACAAATTAATGTTTACTCATTGTATTAAGTTTTTCATATGTCATTAATACTGTTTCTCTATTATAATTCATACTCTTATATTTACATACTACTTATTGACTATACCAACATATTTGATTAAGTATTTCCATTGCTGGTATCATTAATTCTTCATGAATTTTAGATGTATCAAGTGCATAAATACTTTAACTTCCTTTTTATAAGAAATACAAACCAGCATTAAATGCATATTCTGTTTCACTATATTAATTATCTTCTTAACCAAATAGTTTTACTACTCCTCCTTCAATAATATCCCTTCCATTATTAGGAGAGAATATAGAATCTCCTAATTCTTTATCATCATATAAATCTTTTTAATAATTGTCACTAAAAGGAGAACCTGTTAAACCAATTGAAAAAAAGAATTAAACAAATTAAGATAATTGATTAAATGTTGATAACAATTAAGTAAACCATGAAGCCATAATATTAGATTTTTATGTTGCAATTGCATTTCCACCTATGTAATTAACAGTATTACTATCTATTTAAAAATCACGACCATAACTATAAATAAAATTAGATAAATAATTGAAAACTGTATTACTTTTTATTACAGGTTAACGTTTTAAGAATTTTGCAAATTCAACATGATCACTGAATTGGATTAATAACAAATACCATTCTCTTATGAAATGTTTTTAAAACATTAATTTTATTAATTCTCCAAATGCTTTAGTTGTTTCTTTAGATTCTTATTTCATTTCATTTATGAGTAATTTTAAGAAATATTCTAACATTACTAATTCTTCTATTGCATCTAAAACACAATTCTCAATTACACATTATTCTATTGCTGATCCTGTTTCTCTTGTAATATACATTTTAGCATTCTTATTTGATAAAAATTTAGTGAATTTTTCACATCTTTTATTTAAACAAATTTAAACTTCTCTACAAAGTTTAAGCATCAAAGAAGCATATGTTGTTCTACATTCTTTTGCAAATGATTAATATCTTGATTAATTAACACATAAAACTTAATGTAAAAATACTAATACTAACATAGGAATTCTATAATCTTATTCTAAATCTTCATCATAACCAAATATATTTTGAAATAATTCTAAAATATATTTAATTCCTGAACTTAAATTTGGATTTTATGATTTTAATATATATTGCATAAATGATTAATTATTTTCCAAACTTATTATTAAAAATTCCAATATTTCTTATTTTTCAATTGAATAACATTTCTTATCTAATCTATTTAATATAGTATGTAGACTCTAAAATATTAAATGATGATAATGTATTCTCTTATTTAATAATTAATTCTCTTCTGTTTCTATTGTTGTTATACTCTATTCCAAATTATGATTTAATAATGGTTTAGATAATAAACGTAATGCACTTGTGAATATAGTACTATATTATGGTAGATTTCTGTCTAAAGTTTAACGATAATTTTTGAATTTCATGTCTTCATATATTTATTTGAACATATGCCATTCTAAATCTTCAAAATCAGGAGGATCTTAACAATTACTTTAAGGTTCACTTATTGTATTCAATAAACCCAAAATAGAATGTATAAAATTTAATTTTACTCTATTATTAACATAACCATTTATATCTTAATGATATGTACTAACTACTTATTATAAAAAGTATTATTCTTCTTAGAAAAATTAATGTAATTGTTTAATTAATTATAAATTATTACTAAATGTTTCATCATAGATAGAATATAAATCAATAAGAGTATTCCAACAATCAAGTAAATTAACTAATAAGGAAGTTACATGATACTTTATTTTATCAAAATTTCTTACTTACTCATATAATTTATTTTTAATTCCAATCATATTAATATTATTTGATAATTATTTTTATCCAATATCTTCAAAGAAAGAATCTGTTAAAGTAACATCTAAATTAGTTAATAGAAATTCAAGAATCAATTAACTATTAATTTCATTCAATTATTATTTAATTAGATTATGTAATTAAGTCTCTTTGTATTCTTTTGTATGATAAAATAAAAATTTCTTCAAGATCTTTTACAATGCTAAATACATACTTGCTTAATATTCAATAGTAACTTCCATTTTATCTTCCTCAAAGATTTTCCATTCCTATAATTAAAATCTTAAAAAAGTTTCAAGAGTATTTTTAACAAATGTATGTTATGTAGATTAATAATAATGACTACTATTTTATTATTCAAATAATTACAAAGGATTATCTTACCCTATCACTGCACTACATAATTAAGCATAATTCAAATGAATTCTTATAACTTACTTAACCTTAAATTAATAAGATGCCTAACACTTTCTTGCTATATGAAATAACTCAAATAATGGATGATAAGAAAATCCTTATTATCTTTAAATTTATTATTCATTTGTAGGTAGTTTATTGATTTCTTCTGCCATTTCTTTTTAAAGCATAGGATCTTCTAATATATAATTTATAATCTAAACAGCTTCTGAACCTATTGTTAATAAATTATTGATCAATTATATAGCCTTCTCTTCTTCTTTATGAGTATCAATAATTAAATCTATCAATCTTGAACATTCCGATGTTACTTTAAGTATTTATCTATTAATATTATTTGAACTACACAATAAAGCTATTCTTTTAATAGAATTTGCTGACTTTCTTACTTCTCCCTTAATAAATTTAATAGCATGCTTAAATTTATAAACACTCACTCCTAAATTATCTATACCCATAGATAATGTTTTATTTTTTAATTTATTTTATTCATTGTAATAATCCATAGAAGCTCTATTACTTTTACCTAAGAAATCAGATGATTTATATAAATTATTTGTCAATTTACCTTCAGAGAAATCTCTTATCATATTGTGTAAACTTTAAAATTGATTGTGATCATCAGACATTAAATCTAATGTTTCAGGCTAATTAATTTTACGAAAGACTTTCAATTTATTTAATCTATCAAATATAATTTATTCAGGTGATTCATTTTATTTTACAAATTCATAGAATAAAGACCAAAGTGTAGGTAATTATAAAAGAATTGAAAATATCTTTGATAATAATTCAACCTCATCATCATATTCATCTTCTTAATATTTATTCTTATAAAATCTAATCCATTAATAAATACAAGTGCATACACAATTCCAAAAATGAGTATTTATTGATGCATTCTCTAATACTCTTAGAACTTCTTCAAAATATCTTAAAATACTTTCATAATCATTTTAATTTTAAATATCTTTACCTTCCTATATATTAATTGCAATCAAAAAGATCTTTTAAATATAATCTGGCTGCATTTATTTTATTGTTTCATAATACTTAGTAATCCATAAAGGAGGAAGATGATATTCTTCCATATTAGCTTCTCTTAATTAATATAGAGGTCTAATGCATTAAGATAAAACAAAAATAAATGCAATCTTTTTATATTCCTCTTAGAGTTTACATGCTAAAGGACTATACTCTTAAAATACTAGATGTTCATTTTTATGAAATAAACCTAAGAATTAAGAATTTTTTATATTTTCTATTAAATTTTAGAGTGGTTTTAAGCATACATCATCAAATCTATCAATTTTAAAGTAACATTATAAAATTGTAAATATCTCTAAGATTTAAGTTTATTCTGATACAAAATGTTGTAATGTCTAAAAGGTATATTCTTCTGAAAATTATTCTTGTTTTAAATAGAAATTTAATGCACGAGGTACACTTTCAAAGGAATTAGCTAATCCTTATATAAGACCTCTCTTAAACATATCATTTAATTATTTTGATGGTTTACCAATTTCTTCTTCATCAATTAAATTAACAAGCATTAATTTTAATCCTGCAATTAATTAAGATCTTTGTTCAGCATAATGATTAAAAAATATATGCTAAAATTTTTTTATTTCATTATCAAAAAACTTAGTTTTTTCTGGTGCTTTCTATTTCCTTTAGAATTAATCATTCAATATCTTAACTCTTGATGCTTATAAACTGTCTTTTAAGACATAATATACTTCACTTTTTATTTTATTATCAAAACATTTAGTTCTAATTTCTTAATCAAAAGGAGTATCTTATTAATATTAAACTTTATCTTCTGAAAAAGAAAACCAATTGGATCCTTATAACATAATTTTATATAAATTCTCATCCTCTTTAAATAGATTCTATATTTTAGTGTCATCTCTACAATTCAGAATTTCCATTATTTTATAAAAATCTCTATTTTTAGATAGTGGCAATTATAATTTTTATTAAGTTTAGGCTTAACTACTTGATTACTATTGAGATACTGGTTATTGTTGAGATCCTTAATTTGTTTATGGTAGTAATGGTTATTATTACGATGTAGTTTATTATAAAGGTTATGTTGATGATTATGAGGTTTATTATTAAGTTGGTTATGTTCCAATTTATATGATACTAGGAGTAGATTGAACTGCTGTTGGTTATTATGTTGTTGGCTATTATGTTGTTGGTTATTAAGTTGTTGTTTATGAAGTTGTTGGTTATTAAGTTGCAGGCTATTAAGTAGTTGGTTATTTAATCCAATCCTATCCTATTGTTTATTTTGGTGGTTATGTTAAATTTGAAAGACTGCTAGTTGTATTTCCAAATAAATTATTTGAAGTTCCAAGTGGACTAGTTTAAGGTTGACTTGGTTATGCTTAAGTTGAAATTTAAGTATTAGATGTTAAAGGATTAGTTGGAGGAGGGGCTACTGCTGGATTAGGTTGACTTAATAAAGTATTATTATTTTGGGTTGGCTATGTATTGTTTTGTTATTATCCAAATAATCCTCCAGTTGTTGTTCCTAATCCAGTACCTTAACCAGCTCCTGCTCCTGTTCCTGTTAATCCTCCAAATCCAGCAGAAGCACCACCTATACTAAAGTTTCCTAAACCTGTTGGGTTTGATTGATTTTGTTAAGTTGTATTTGGTTGATTTGATTAAGGATTTTGTGTTGAAGTTATGCCTCCAAATAAAGACAAAGAACTTGTTTATGTTGCTTATGCACCTTATGGTTATTATTAAAGAGAATCTAAACCGCCTAATCCAGTTTGATTTGTTTATGGTGCTGCATTCCCAGGATTTGAAAAAATGCTATTAGTAGTTTATGCAGGTTGTTATTATTATGGAGGTTAGTTTGTTGTCTATGCTTATGAAAATAAATTGTTATTGTTTGGCTGATTGTTTCCAAATAAATTTAAGTTGGGCTATGCATTTCCAAATAGATTATTAGTTGGTGCTTGTGCTGCTGCTTATGGAGCTCCACCTATATTACCTTATTAATTAAAGACAGAGCCTTAATTCTATGTTTATCCAGGTTAGTTAAAAAGTGAAGATGCTTATCCTGCATTCGAGCCAAATAAGTTGGATGTTGACCCTTACACATTCGGAAAAAGTCCTGTTTAACTTAAAATAAACTAAATACACTTACTTATTTTAAGAGCTCATTTTAAATTATTTAAATTTATGATTGTAAAGCACAAAAGAGAAGCATTTCATATTTAATTGAGAAGGAATTAGCGGGAACTCATATTCTAAAAAAAAAGAATAATAGAGCTTCCAACTCAAATTTCAAATAACAATTAAGCAATACTTATTCTTTAAGGTATTTCATAAAACCAAATTTCACTCACTACTTTTTTTCAATAACTCACTTTTCTTTTACCTGAATTTACAGAATTACATCTATAAACTTTAAATTATATATAATAAGCAACTGCTTAATATATTTATGAAGTTGATTAATCAAATAGACAAATTAATGATGATGATCTTGAAATTTCAGAATGTACTATTTAAGAAATGTTATTATATCTAAATTAACTCACTTATTATGTGAAAATAGAATTTTAATTAGATGATATACTAGATCTATTGTTATAAATATTAAAAGTAACCAATAAATTTAAAATTTTGGATAGAATATGTTAGGTATTATATAATCTATTGCTTGATTTCCCATAAATCTAAACTTTATTGATTTAACATAATTTTCCTACTATATTAACTAATAAATATCTTATGAATACAAACTTTGATTTAATTAATCTTAAAAATCTTTTAATGATTCTACATAAATTAGTATAAATTGGATATCATGAATACAATCTTATTCATCCTATTCTTCATAAATTATAAAACAGTTCAAATGTTCAATAATCACAATATGTAGAAGTTATGGAATATTTTTTTTAATTTCTTGCTAATTGTTTATCAAATTATGATCCATAAATTATTCAATAAGTTTAATTATTTGAAAAATTCTTAGAATTTTAATATGTTAGATGGTCTGTAGATTTACTTTTTAAATATGATAAACATTACAATCTTGTATGCAATATCTATCAATTTCTTAATAATTTAAGTTTAGCATCATGTGGTTCAAGTATGATTGATCAAGGCATTTTGAGTGTTATCTAAGTACATTTAAATGAAAAATCAGTCCCTCAAATACTTATATACTCATTATTAACAAATCTAATTGTAGATGATCTTACAAGTATTTTATAATGTGGAATTCTTATAAGAATACCTGCAATGTTTAAATTAGGATTTCCTAAATCAGATTATATAATTGAATTATTATATTGTATTATTGCAGCATTCTCGAAAGCCGATGAAAATTAAATTAAAGATTTGACTAAATTATAATTAATTGATTGCTTAGTTATTTATGTTGCAGATTATCCTCAAGAACTATTAGATTTAGATATTTGTTAAAAAATATTTCGAATTTTGTAATCCATAATACATTTACAAACTTAAGAATCATAAGATGAAAATTATGAATTAGAGAAATTGAAAAATAATACTATGTTTATAATGAGATGCAATCATATCTTTGGATTAAATCAAGATTACTATTGTGAAACCTTATTAAATATTCTGTTTGAAATGTGAAACAAATTAAAAACAAATTTTTGATAATTAATTTTATATCAATAACTGATAAAAATATAAAGAATTTATTAATTATATATATTTATAATCTATCAATTAATGTAATTAGTATTAGTCTTTTTTTAAATAAATTATTGAAATATTTAATCAATAAAAATTATAAGAACTATATTATGTTTAATATCTATCATAAACATCAGTTACAATAGTTTCCATCTTTCTTAAGATATCATTGTTACTTTAACTAGATTTATTTAGTTCTGATTCCACTTCTGTTAAAGACTTATTGAATTTAAGAAAAGATTAACCTATTCTCTTACGATATTAAGGTGTTTTAAATCTCTTATCAGTTTATCCACTTTAATTTTCATAAAAGTTTATCATTGTTTATAAATTCTTTGTTCTTTCATTTGAAGATCTTTCAACATTGTTATTAACATTTTCTTTAAGTATAGTTTTTTAATTTTCTGAATTTGATTACTATTAATTTTCTTTTTTTTATGTTCTTAATTAAGTAGTCTCACTAAGAAAACAAGTTTGTGGTCTACCTCTTTATTAATTTGGTGTATATTAGGAATGACTAATTGATAATTTGATTTCTTTTTTATTCATTTAATCTTATATTGGTTTATATTTTGCAATACAATGTAATTTCATATTCTTAATAAATTCATTAGTCTTATTTTAATATTTTGAATAATATTTAGAAACTGTGAGTTTAATTGAATTTTAATTTTTAGATAATAATCCATTCTCAACCAAGGTATCAAAATTATAAGGACCATTACCTAATTATGATGTAGTAGATTTTGGATCAGTTACAAAATTCTATATAGATTAAGTTAGAAAAGTATTATCAAGTACTCTTTTCATAGGGACAGCTGAACTTAATAATGAAAAATTTTTAGTGGAATATGTAGAAAATGATTGTTTTTTCTAAGTCTTCTTAATTGAATCAGAATTCAATTATTTCTATAGCCATTCTTCTTCATTTTTTGTTTTTGCATTATTAAATTCCATTTATATTTAGTTGATTAGTTTAGCATCATTCAATACATTTTATTCAACAATTTTTTATTTAACATCAATAAATGTATTGAGCTCTTTCATATTTTTAAGTTTATCATTAAATCTCTAATCAACTCGTTATTTTCTATTCTACAATCTTATTTATTTAATAATTACTTAAGTCTCTTTTGTGATTTTTCAAGTAGTTTTGTAGTAAGTTCTTAAATCTTTTGTTTTCTATCTTCCTCTTCTTAAATTTTTTAAAAATAATCTTTTAATCTATCCATTTACAAAAACTCTGAAACTTTTATGGACATTATCAAATAAAATTTAATTATAATTTTCCTATTGATATTTTACTCTTATAATAAAAGATTTTTATTATAAATCTTTAAATAATCCCTTAGAAACTCTAACAATCTTTATATTTATTTTGAATTCTAGTTTAAACTAATAACCTAAATTAATTTTTGAGTAAATAAATCTTATTTTTTTAAAAATGAAATAAATTATTTTATATATTAAATTGTTAAGCAAGATAAACAATTTTTCAAAATTCTGTATGAACATAAGACCAACCATGAATATGAGATGATGGTTCTAAATGTTCTTATTAAAAAAGATTCTAAACATTTTATGTATTAATTCGAATCTTTCTTGTTGGTTTAGGTAAATCCAATTCTTTATTTTTGATCTTTTCCCAATCAACATCTAAAAAATAAGGATGTTACTTTATTTCTTTCGAATCACCTACTCCTGATCCCAATCTTTTTATTGGATTTCTTTGTAGAAGCTATATAATGAAATTAATAATTACAGATTTTATAAGATTTCTACATTCAGGTGAAATATATGAAGGAATTTTAAGAACAGCATATTCAATATTATGAAAAAGTTATTCTTTTTCATTATCATAATAAGGAGGCACTCCAACTAAAAGTTCATACATTACAACTCCAAGTAAATACCAATCAACTGCTTTTCCATGTCCTTATCTTTTAAGCATTTCAGGTGCCAAATAAGCAACAGAACCACAAAATGATCTAGCTCCTTAGCTTGCATCAAATATTCCCTCTTTTGAAAGTCCAAAATCAGTAAGCATAGCATGTCCATCTGCATCAATAACTATGTTTTCTGGTTTAAGATCTCTATATATAATATCTCTTTAATGTAAATCTTCTAATGCAAGAATTATTTCACAAATATAATTTTTGACTAAATCTTCTGGAAGTCTTTTTTTATCTTCCAAAAGTTGTCCCATATCTCCTCCAGGACAAAAGTCTAAAATCATAATTAATTTATCCTAAGTTTAAAAGGCATATCTTAACTTTACAATGAAAGGATGTGAAGTTACTGATAATACATTTCTTTCAGTCTAAGCATAACGAAATAAATTATGTTCTATATTATATTTATTATAATTACTTAATATCATAGATTTATCTAAAACTTTCATTGCATATAATTAATTTTATCTTTTAACAAGATAGACTTAACCAAAACTACCTTTACCAATTAAACCTAAAATCTAAAATTAAGATAAAGTTATTTCCTCCTCTTCTTTAATATTTTTTTAAGATTCAGAATAATTGGTTGATAAGGTTGTTTGTCTTTTTAATCCTTACATTTAAGTTTTAAATTATTCAAGTTATTGTAATTTATTTTATAATTATGTTATTTTAGGAGATGACACCTATATTTTATCAAGATTATTTTATGATTTACTTGTTTAAATAATATTTTTTAATTATTTAATATTTTTTCTTTAAAACATTTTTAATATTGTTTCTGTTTATGTTGTTTGAATTATAACTTCTTTTGTTTGTTTTTCTAAAATGTAAATTAATATTATTACTTTTTGTTTATTCTAAATATTCTTTGTAAATCTATGCAATATCTTAATCCTCAATATAGTAATCTGGATATTTCTATTCTAAATTTTATTATAAGAGAAGATGTTATTTTTAGAGTAAAAATTCCACAATTTATTTAAAATTAAACTTACAAGCATAATGTAAAGCTGAGTTACCATAAATATCTTGATGATTGATATTAGCTCCAACATTAACTAATATTTATAAGGTTTCTAACTTTCCACTATGTTATATAAATATATATATAGTACTAATATGCACTCAATATTAATGGTGTCATTTTATCTTCATTCTATTCATCTATTTGTATATCTTTATACATTAGTGCCTGAACTAAATGTGTATTACCATTTCTAGCAGCAAAATGTAGAGCTGTGTTACCATTTAAATCTTTTGAAGAAATCGATGCACGAAGCTCCGAATTTATCTTAACTTTAGGTGATAGGTTTACTAAATTTATTTTGATATTATTACATAAATTATGAACCAGAGTAGGTTCAAGAAATTAGAGACAAGCACCTGCTCTATTATAAGAGCTTTCCTTTAAAAATTATTCATTCAATTATATCCTTAATTTATCTATACCTTCTTGTTTTGGACTTTTCTATTCATTTGTTAGATTTTAATTCAAAGTTTCATGTTGTTTAGACTATTCATCCAAGGATTATAGTTTAGACAACTTTGTCATCTTAGAAGTGAAAGGAAGATTTAAATTTTGATATGTAGAAGTGGATCTATCTGAAAATAGTTTGTGTTATTGTTATTTGCAGGCAATTTATATCTTTGGAGAAGGTAAATTCATTTTTTGTTAAGGAGTGTGAAATTTATTTGTTTTGGGACTTCTGTTCTCTTAGATTTGCTTTAGTTTTGTTTGGTATTCATTAAGAGTTAATTTTCGATGACCGTTCATTATTTGAAGAGGTTTTAAATTAAATTAAAATATTTTTTGAATATCATTTCGTTGTTGCGGATATAATAAATTTAAGCGCAGTACTAATTTTAAGTATATTAAAAACATAATTATGAATTAAATAATTACGATAATAAATGATATTTATATTTGATATAAATATAATCAATTAAAATTAATATAATAAAATATGATATTTATCAAAATTTGAGGTTTGTTTTATATTATATAATAATTTTGTATTATATATATATTATTAGTTTTTTTTTTAAATATTGGATAGTTTACTCCATAACCTTAAATTTATATAAGCCACTAATAGATATTAATTCTAAACTAAAAAAAATGAGTTTAATTTTAACTTTATCTGTAATAATTAATGCAAAATCTGCTTAACAATTATTAACATATTGATAGTCAATATTAAAAATTAATTGAATATTTAATTATAATTATTTCATTAACTATTTAATTATTAGTAATTAATCTAAAAACAAAAAAAAATCAATATTTAAACAATTAAATGTGCTATTTATTTTTTACAATGCTTATAAAATACTAGTTTAGATTCAGTCTATAAATCTCTCTTGAAAAATACATCATTTTTTTAGAAAAATAATCAAATAATTAATATCTTATAATAAAATAACACAAATAATAACACTTAATAAAAATGGAATCAACTTGTATCTTCTTATTTATTGAATATTCATCAAAACTATTAAAGACAGCAAATGTTAAATGTTATAATATATCATAAATATATAAACTAATACATATAGATAGTAATACATTAAGAATAATTATATTCTATTAATTAACAAAAATAAAAAGTAGAAAGTTTCTATTACTTTATCACTTTCCTAAAATAAAAGAATTATTATATTATTCAATATTAAATTAATATAAATATTTTAAAATATTATAAAATTTCAAGTTAACTAAGCTAATTTTCTAATTTATATTAATTCATATATCTATTAAAATAAATATATATAAAGATATTAAATATATAAATAATAAATAAACAATGAATTCAAATTTTATGTTTTTTCTTAACAAATTAAATTATTTTATTTAATGAAAGTAGTTCAAAATCCAACACAATATTTCTTTGAATAATCAAATAATCCACCAACTGAATATTTATCAAAAATCAATGAATTTGTCAGCAAATTGCTTAATCAAAGATAATGCATTTTATGCAAGAATGATTACAATATGAAAGACAGGTTGCCTAGAATATTAATTCATTGTGGACATACAATTTGTACAGCTTGTCTAACTAATTTTTATAGGTAATATATAATATATATAATTTATTTAGAAATAGAAGAGTAAGATGTCCACTTTGTTTAAAATTAATTAAACATCTTGATTCAGTTGATAGATTACCAGTAAAAGAATAATATTAATAGATAGATTAATCATACAATTTTCACTAGAATGGCAGATGATATCAATAATAAGAGTAAATAACATGGAGGAACAGAAGTCATAGATCCACAATAATATTTGTTTACATAATTTTAATAATCAGCATTATAATCATAAAAAGCACGTCAATAATAACAAAATGCATATCCTTAAGTAGATCCAGATTCAGGATTAGAGTTTTGTGAATTTCATAATGATAGAGTTAAACATTTCTTTTGTATGAAACATAAAGTGACATGTTGTAGAGTGTGTTCAGAGATGATTCATTAAAAGAAAGTATGGATGAGTATAATATCAATAGGATTGTATTGTAGTGGATTTATATGAAATAGAAGATGTACCAGCATTTTTGAAAGAAGCATATAAATTGAATGAAGATAATACATAATAATAAAATTAAAGAAGAGAAGATATGGGTTTCATTTAAGATGGAGAAGCAAGTATAATTAATTAATTATGCATATAGATGATGGTGAAAATTAGTTTAATGATGATGATTTGGAAGATGAATTTGAGGGAAACAGTATTCAGAGCATATGAATATTTTAAATATTAATAATCATTTATATCTATAGTTTTGAATTTATTAGATTCTTCTTCTTTTTGATTCTTCAATGATATCAAATGTATAAATTGGTTATTGATCATTTTGTTAATTATATACTCTGGAATTATACAATTAAGAATTATTAAAAGGTTGAGATAATCCTTGGAATCTTGGTTGATATTAATTTTCCATTATTACATGTCTTTATTAAGAAGGTATTTGATATTCATTATAACGGTCTTATTATTAAGTTTAATTATAATTGGGAGGTTATCTTTGAAATCTTTATTAATTCTAATTTTATTCTATTTTAGGTTAGGGTAATCTATTTTATTAGTATTGATTATAACAAAACATAGCTCTAATTTAATATAAAATATATACTAACCCTTTATCACTCTAAAGTAGATTTTTAATAAAGGAATCTAACAAAGTATTTTATTGTGGCAACTTTTCTAATTAACAATCTTAATTAAAAGTTTGATTCATTGTTGGATAGGTCTTACCAAGAGTTTTACATAATCTGAATTATTATTAAATATGTATATTACACTTAATCATAAAGTTATATTCTTTCATCTATACATTAAGATTATCTTATTTTAGGATCCTAACAAAATATTTATGCTGTTTATTTCATAACTAGTTTTAGAATTGAAATCAATTACATTGTTATTCATTCATTTTTATCAAATTTTATTAATATTTTTATGGCTCATAAACTATCATAAAATTGGGTATTTTGGTATGCTCCAAGAGGTAGAAAAGCTATTGCAGGTTCAGATCATTATGATGTAAATTTGAAAGAAATTGGTGAATTTAATACAGTTGAAGAATTTTTTACATATTATTGTTTTTTAGGCAGACCTAGTGAAGTAAATATTAAAAAAAACTTATAGATTGATATTGATAATAAAATAATGTTATTTAGAAAAGGTCATAGACCAATGTGGGAAGAATGTTTAGAAGGAGGTACATGGATTATTCATTTTAAGAAAAGAGAAAATGAATTATTAAATAAGAAATGGGAAGCATTAGTATTTGGTATCAATTGTTAAATCATTTTAAGCATGTATAGGAGAAGAATTTGATGATGATAATGTAATTGGTGTAGTATTGTCTATTAGAGAAAGAAGAAATTTATTAGAAATATGGTTGAAAGACAGAAGAGAAAGTGAAAAATTAAGAATTGGAGAAAAATTAAGAGTAGCTTTGGAAATGGATCCAAATAATCTTACATTCTTTTTCAAAGAACATAATAAAAGCTTGAATGTATAATTGAAACTATGAATTAGGATAAATCAACTATGAAAGGAGCTGAATCATATACATTTGTAAAAACACCACTTGAAACTCCATAGACTGAACCAAAAGTACATCATCCAGATCTTGATCAATTTAAATTATGATTAATTATTTGCACAAATAAATTGGTTATAAATTTATTAATGAAAATTGATTTGACTATATACATTTCAAAATGTGAAATATTAAGGAGATTTATTTATATCAATTTAGATTTCTAATTTTATACTATGCAAATTCACTCTGTATAAATATTTAATTTGATTTGGAGATTGCAATTAAAAAATTTGGACAAAAATCTTTTACAAAGAATTGTATTTTTTTCAATTTTAAATAAATTTTCGATATGATTCTTAAAATTTAAGTTAAAATTATTGTACAAACTCACATATTTATTAGAGTATATTAATGTAGATTACTTTTTTGATTTTGAAAATAGGTAGGAGAATAGAAATGCAAACAAAATTAATTAAGCCATACAAATTTTATGCTGATCTTATTTTAGATGAAATTTATCATCTATAAAGTAATAGATGATTAAAATACTCATTATTATGTATCTTATTATATTTATCATATAAAATAATATCAAATTTTCATTAAACATTTTTAAACAAATTATTATCTAAATTCAACAATTCTTTTAAGATAACCATAGATGTTGTAGAGGTTAGATAATATAACATAATATATGATTAATATTAGAGTTTAGCTATTAATCAATATATTTTTTGAATAATTATGATGAAATATAAGAATCAATAAATTCTGTAAAACAATGACCAATTATAGATTAACTCTAACTTATCCAACAAAATCTCAAAATAAAATCAAATTAAATAAACCTAATAATATCAGGATGATGAGGATCAACCATCTATATACTTAAGTAAAAAATATGATCATTCAAAACCGACATTTCTAAGGACCTTTCCTTAATAACCTGTCGATTGTTAAGGAAGTGAAGATTTCATGGCACCTACTATTCTTTCCAATATAATCTCTAATAAGAGTGTAGAATAAATTGCTTTTAAGTCAGAACATAAAAAACAATAATAACTAAACTATCGTTACGAAACTTCAAATATATCCTCTTCTTAAAATTCTGTATTAAATTCCTTATTTATCAATTTTTTAGATGAGATCTATTTTGGAAGGTAGAAAATATAAATAAATCAATTAGGAAAAAGTCAAAATGATCATAAACTAAATTAAAGTCAAATTGTTGAATTTAATACATTATTCAAAATATAATGATCCTTTATTAACAAAAGAATATTAGGAATGTAAAAATCTTTTTTATAATTATATTTAGTATCACCTTTTAAATATCATTACTTTACTATGTACATTTTCTTATCAACAATCATTTCTAATTTTCTGGCATCTATTTTTATACCTTTAGTACAATTTTTTGAAGTACCATTACTTTTTTAAGTGTTGTCTCATATAATATTTGGATTTAATTTGATATCTATTTTTTAAGATTTATTTTTTTAAAGAGGTCCATATAAAATGTGTAGAGGAATTATCAAAGTCAATTATTAAGATGAATCAAAAAAAATATTAGATACAAGTCGAATGTTACTGTTAATATTCAACAATTTCTTTTAAATATCTCCTAATATAAAATGGTTAACTATTTTAATAATGATGATCTTATCATTATTAAGATAGAATGAAAGTTTTGAAAACATATATAGATCAACACATCATTTCATTTTTATTTGTTAATTGTGGATTACAGTTATAATATCCTTTGTTTGTACTTATTAAGGTATTATTATAATATAATTAGAGTTTTTAATTTGGATGAAGATATATCTTTATCTTACAGTATTGTATTAGCAATATCCTTTCTTACTCATTGTTCAAATATTTGTAAGAATATTATATTTATATATATTTTAGCAATTGAAATTACCAATCAAAACTCAGTTTTAATTTCAATTTATATGATTCTATCATATCTATGTCTTGCTTATACTTCAATGATATTTTATATTTGGTTGAAACCAGAAATAGAGATTCAAGAAGAAAAGTAGAAATTACTTAAAGGATTTGTTGAAAGATTTAGAGAGAAATGTGAAAATGATGATTTACTAAGGAGATGTTACTCTTATCTTGAATTTCGAATAGATGTACATGAATTATTTCAAATTTTTAAAGGAAGATCTCAATAAAGCCAAAGATCAATTAACAAAAAAGTTGAGTCCAGATTTGGAAGATGAAATAGAACTCTCTTTAAGATCTACAATGATTGATAAAATAGAATTAATGAATAGATTTTCGCCACATTTTAAATAATAATTATTATATGAAATAGAATAAGTGTAATTTAATCCAGAAGACAATATCATAATAGTATTAATATTTTTAGTAACAAAAGGAACATTAAGCAGATGATTTAGGATTATTTTACATATTGAAAGGCTAAGTGAAGGTGTAATTTTAAGGTTCCTCTTTTGGGACCAACAAAAGAGAAGTAGCTACCTTATCAGAAGGATAGACATTTGGATAATACTCTTTTATTACTGGAATTCCATCTAATATAAGTATTTTTAGTTCAGGATCAACTATCTTAATGAAATTAAAAAGATCTGATTTCACTTCTATTATATCAAATTATCCTTTTGATAATGAAATATTTTGTACAATGAAAGACAATGCATTTTACAATTAAAAAATCTTTGAATGTTATTATTGCAAAATAAGGGGACATTATATTGTAGAATGCAAACACATTTAATATTTCCCTTAAAGATTAAATACAATAGAGAAATATTTATATACAGAGAAATAATAAAGAAGAAGATGGACTAGAAGATTACGTAAGTGTTTTGCTTGGTAAGATCTAAGTTTAAATTAAGATAAAGCAAAATAATATGCTAATAAATAAAGTTAAGAATAGATATCTGATGAATTACCAGAAATTTCATAATTACCATATTCTGAAAGTAAAACACTTTAATATATTAGATTAAACATATTAGTCTGTAAGTTTTGTTAGTAATTCTATGGGTTAAAAGAATTTGAGTCCTGAATAATATTAATCATATAGCAATGTAGAGAGTTTTGAATAATTTAATATAGACTAAGAAATCTAAGATGAATAAACTATTCCTTTTTAAGAACATTAAGTTAAGAATATTCGTAAGAATTCAAATAAGACAACATTAAAAACAGCTGGTTTTGCAATAGAACCAAATTTAATTAATAATAATAATTTATCAATAGTTGAAAAGGATGATAAAGAAATCTTAAGTTAATTAGAACATTAAATGAATAAAGAAAAAACAATTCTATATTAAACTTCTAGGAATTACAATGCAAATAAGTTGACTTTTCAATATTAAAAGGAATAATCTTAATGTATACATAGAGAAGATTTAATAAAAACTGATTCATATTAATAATAATAATCAATAGCAATTTACCAATAATAATAACCTTCAAATATAAAATAATCAATTAGATAAACTTCAAATAGATCTAATACTTATACTAATTCACTTTCTAAAGATATTTCAAATAATCCATCTTCAAATTCTAGATAAAATAGATCCTAAAAATAATCTATGTAATCAAGTCAAGATAGAGTAATGGAATAATAGACAGGTACAAGAAAATTAAATAGTTCAAAGTCTTTAACTACAGAATAAAATAGAATCAATAATAATAAAAGTTTGAAATCTTGTACTAAAAGCACTCCAAATTAAATGTCATAATTTTAAGCATTAACAAGTCCTGAAGTAAATATTATTAATAAAAATTAGAATTAAGGATATTACTTAAATGATATTTTATTTAATAAATTCGAAAAAATGTGTGAATACAAGATATATAATCCACATAATAATTATAATTAGGTAATAAATAGATATAAAAAATATATTGAATCATAGAGTTATAATAATTTATGTAGAAAAAAACATTTATCAACATCATCTTATTCTATTAAATGTTTTGTTGTATCAAAAATAAAAAAAGTGAAGAAATTACTTTGAATTTTCAAATTTATTTGATTGCTTATATATTTATTAATTTTAATAGCTTAAAATAAAATTGTTTTGATTAAAAATAATCTTATTTTATGTTTTAATACATAAATTAAAATGATATAAGAATTATCCATAAGTATATTATATAATAAATTTATTATTATATATTTTCAATTTTTATATTTGAATTTTTCAAATAATCTATAGATAAATATAAAATTAATTATATTTATGTCACAAAAGAATGCAGGACAGTATCTTCTAAAAGAATTGTTGATTTTCTTGGCTCTCCTTTTAGGTAATGATTATTAATAAAGTAGGACTATATTAATCTTAAGGAGTTGATTCAATTTTACCAATTACTTTAAATTCAATAATTGTATTAATTTATCTATTCTTTAAATATAAGAATAGTACTCATATTAAGTAAGTTTGGATTATTAAGATTATCTTCATTTTAATTCAAATTTCAATAAATATAGAAATGTGTTAATTTTGTATGATAATTGTACATTTAATTGAAGATGATATCATTTAAACATTTATTTTAAGCACAGTGTTTCTAATAAATCTAATATAAGAATAAAAAAATAATTATGTGACTGAAATTCCATTCAATTTATTATATTTTATTAATGTAGTATTTTTATTTAGTTTGATGTTTATGAAATGGAAATCTGTTAAATCTAATGAAGAATTTGTAGATTAAACATTTAAAATGAAATCATTAGAATGTATATCTAATCAATTATAATATATTATATAGTAAAGGAATCAATAAAAAATAGAGATTTAATAAGCAAATCAAATTAATAATAGTCAGTTAGCTAAGAAATCAATGCAATAAAAATGGAATGCAATGATGATGAATTAATTTTATAGAATGTAGCTTGGATACAAAATTAGTCTGCCTTAGTTTATAATAAAAAGCTTAATATAGTTTATTAGAATATATTTTTAGGGAAATTATTAAAATAATCAAATTTAGATGAATAATAAACACAATAACAATCAAAGCCAGACTATGAAGAATTGTTCCTTGATTGTTAGATTTTAGTTGGAAGTAAAGAGTTAATGGAAATCAATAGCAATAATAATGATTAGTCTATGAATAGTGAGTAATTAAATTAATTAATAATTTAAAGTGGCTCATTTTTGCTAAGTAGAGTAAATGATTATCATAAATGCCGAATGAAGTCGAATCTGACAATTAGAGATTTGAGTTTGATGATGCAAAACGAGATCGATAAGTAGTTTAGTTGGAATTAAAGAGATGGCGGCCAAGTATGGTGACATTGTTTAGATTGAGAAGCGATGTGTTCGATTTTGAGAATATCCAAATCAAGGCTTTTGTGAATAAGGTCAATGAATCCTCCTTTTTAATCTTCCTTTTTGAACAGTAGCCTCCTTAAAAAAAAAAGGATGACAACACTTAACCAATTATCAACATATTTTCGACATTTGTGCATGAATCTGTAAGTTATATTAATTGTATATTAACTCTAATTTTACTTACATAACATGAACATGAAAATACTCTGAAAATATCATTAAAACATCATTATTATATGCCTATGAGAATGATGAGTATGAGATACATTCTATTTGTTAATAGTATGAGGGATTATATATTTTTTATATAAAATTAGTTATTTTTGAGAATTTCAGCATTTAAAGTAAATGATTTAATTGAAGAATTATTAATTATATATGAAGATAATTTAAAAATTAGAGATGTAAGTTTGACAACATCAATAGATTTAAGTGATAATAATTAAGTTATATTTAGTGATTTAGATAGAGTATAATAATTATAATTAAATTAGTTAAAATAAATCCTAGCATGTTTATTATCCTATTGTTTAAAATATACATCAGCATCATAATTAAAATTAGATATTAAAAGTTATACTGTAAGTGGTATTATGGTATCTTTTAAAGATAGTATGATAGCTAAAGATGATAATACAAGAAAATCAATTTCAAATTTAGTTAGATTACTAAATTCAACACTTAAATTAAATTCATTTTATGATGTTGATCTTAATAATCCATTAGAATTATAAATTTGTATAATATTATGTTGGTAATTGTCTGGTACATTTAAAAGAGGTCTAGAATTTTTGTATGATAGTTAAGGATATGGCACTTTTACTTTTGTAATAGAATCCTAAACAAATTAATAAAGAATGCAATCTCATTAAGATACAGGTCCTATTAAAATTTTAGGCTAAAGAAAATATTATGAAACATCATTATCTTTATTATTGGCATAAGATAGTAGTGGTTATAGAGAGGAATCAAAGTAATTATATATTTTATTCTAGATATTTTTCATTAACTTAATTATCAAAATAATTTTCTATTAAACCAGGAGATCCATTTGATGTTTAAAGTGCATATTTCTCATAAATTTCAAGAATTAAATAGGATTCATCAAATTCTAAATAAGTTTAAAATTCTGGATCAGTTCCTAGATAATCAAAAGAATAAAGTAATAGTTTTTCTGGTACTTGGAAATAAGGATTTCCTGATATAATTCAATAACCATATAAAAAAACAAGAAATGAAAGAAATGAAAAAAGTGACTCTTAACATGATTCTATGAAAACACATTCTAATTTTGATTTTGGAGCTGAAATGAGCAATCCATCTATTCATCCTCCAGAATTAACTCCAAAATTACTATCATCAGTAATTAAATTCAGATTAAGATTGACTTGTTGTGCTAAAGTGTTAATTGTTGATAATGATCATTATAGTGTTTTTTCATTGTAAAAAGTCTTAGAAAAATACAATATCAAATGTGATAAGGCATTTAATGGTATAGATGCTTAAAAATTAATATAAAATAAACAAAACAAACCATGTCATTGTGGAAACAAATCTTATCTGTTATATTTTATAGAATTTTATTTACCAGTATATAAATTTTTAAATATATTTAGATTTTATAAGGAATAGATTTAGTAAGATCTTTAAAAGAGTAAATGAGAAATAGTTTAATTGATAAGGGATACGTAATTATAATAGCTACCTTTGTGGATTTAAATTAAAAATTGGAATGTTTTAAGAATGGAGCTGATTATTTTATTGCCAAACCATTTGATTTGATAGATATTGGAGCAGCAGTTTAATATTTAGATTTTTGATAGTTAATTATATATCATTTGCCTTTTGATAAACAATTAGATCTTTATCTAGTGTGAATTACTTAATCAAACAATAATTCCATTTGAATTTAAGTAGAATGTTTCATTGATTTCTTAGACATATCTAATTCTTCAGCTTTAAACACTTGTTCTCTTGGGGATAGGGATACAAAATTAGTGTTAAACCAAGCTTATAAGATTTTGGATTCTGATACAATTGACTTATGGAATATTTAAATGAGAACATCTCCTTATAAAAATATATCATTGAATGCAAAAAGTATTTCTTTATCTGATACAATCTAAGCCTTCTCTATTAATTACCTATCATTATTTTAGACTCTTATCATTGTTCCATGAGATACACCTACTAATCTTACAGATACTAATTCTATTTATCTAAATGGCATTTTAACCAACTCATTTTTTAAGGCATAACTGAAATAATGAACATATCGAATTTAACTGGGAATTGTTACACCCTTTTTATTTTATGTTCTAACTAAACCATAATAAGCTAATGCATCTTAACTTGAAGTGTATTTTCCACTAAATAACAAATAGCAACACACCATAACACCAGTTCTACCTTTACCAGCTTTACAATGAATTGCAACAACATGATTAGAATTTGCTGTTAACCATTCATGAACTTTTTAACAAAATTCGACCATCATATTAAATGGAGGTGCTTAATGATCATCAAAAGGAAACTCGGCCACTTTATAGAAAGACTCATGTTTGTACTTACGCTCTGAACATCTAGGTAGGAGTAGTAAGCTTACAAGTTAATAACCATATAATTGTTTGGATGACGACTATTTAAAAATTTTTAAACCTCCGGCATTGGATTTCTATATATTGCTTCAAAACTTTCAGCAGGGAATCCCATAGCTATTACATTATCAGTTATATCTAAATTAAAATATTAATTTTACATGTTAAATCTAAATTGAATCCATCTACCTTAAATCTCTTCTTCTATTTGGAAACTAATTCTTTTATTATTTCTCTTTGATATGCTTCTTTTGCATTTTTAGTTGATTTCAAAGTTATTTCATCTGCATGATTTTGTAGAACTATTGTTTCATTAATTCTTCTATCCATATTTCTATTGAATGAAAGCTCACTTGGTATTTAAGTGATAGATTAGTCTTAATCATATTTTTTTTGTTTCTATTTTATTTCTACTGGACTTTAATTGATTAAAGGACTCTCCATATCATCATCCTCATCACTTGAAATATAATTAAGAATCATAGATTCCTATATGTCTTGCATTTAGATCATCAATAAAATTTATTATACTATATTAATGTATATATATTTTAGGTAAATTTTAGCTGAATTATTTATAAATCTAAATTTTTAATTTGAGTATATCAATCATTTCTATTGCAAACTAAACAGATCTCTTAATAAATATCTGTATTTATTCATTTTCAATACATATCCAAAATAAAAATACTTATTATCCTAGAATTTATTTAATAGAAAACCTTTAGAATTGTCAATTCTTAAATTTTATTAGACATTGTTTATTTAATAATCAATATTGATTTAGTTTTAGATATTATTTTGTTATTAGCTAGATAATAAACAATTAAAATTAAAGTAATTATATCTACTTTAACATTAAAGATTATTAATAAAATAAAAAGATCTTCTGATTAATTTGAAATAAACATTATTATCATAATCATAAAAAGTATTGAAATAATTAAATTTATAGAGTATTTGTAATTTATGGATATTTAAAAAAAATAATAACAAATAATTAAAGAATATTTTGAAATAATTACTGAAACCTTCAATCATGATATTAGTTCTTTTAAAAAAAGAAGCAAAAATATTAAGATAATAATAATTATCATTAAAAAATATAATCAAATATCGAAATTACAGCAAAAGAAAAGTTTTTACCAGAAGGATTTTCCATCCTCTAGATTTTAATCTTTAAACTTTGTTGTTGATAACTAAACATTTTAATTTTATTAGGCAATTGAACTAACATAATGAGAGTCTAATTTTGTCACTTTGAGTGTAAATTAAGTGATATTTGTTTTGCCTAATTAGGTTTTATCAGAAAAAGCTTATAGAATATTAAATAGTAATTACCTGGAAAATCTTCATTTGGTTTTCCATTCTTTTTTTTAGGTATATACAATTCATAAAGGAGTGATCCATCTTCAATAAATGGGAAATGAATATAATCATGTTGTAAATTGAATTCTTTTATAACTAAAGTAATAAAATCAGAAATTAAAGTGTCTTAAGTTGCTGATACATAAATTTCATATTTATTATCAATATTTTCATCATACCAAAAAACATTATATAGTTTTTGTTTTCCAGTTTAATAGGACTAATAGTCATATGAATTGAATGATTACCTCTTCTTAAATGATTTAAATTGGTTCTACACAGGATTGAGATCCTCTTCTTTATGGAGGAATGTGATTGAGTTAAAGTAAGCTTTCTTTAAAATTATAGTTATAATTACTTTGAGTTCTTTTTTATTTTAAATTTTTAGAATTGTCTTGTAACATATTCAAATTAGCATTACTTTGTTTAGATTGTGTTGATGTTGATTATTCTTAAATAGATAGATTTTCATCAATAATAAGATCATACTATTCATCTTTTTCACATTGTTATTTCATTCAACTAAGTTATTTTTTTATAATATTATATGTATAAATAAATATTTTCTATAATAAATAATTTATACTTAATTAATGGATTTAAATTGTAGAGTTAAATGTGCATGTGTAATCAATTTAAGTACATTAAGCAAACATGGAATCTTATCATTGGTAGCTGAAAACCCAGTATTCATAAATGATTTACAATAAGAAGCTTAATTATTATATTAGCAAATTTTGAACTAATAAGATTCATAAAATGCTCCTTCTTTACCTGTTTAAAAGATTTATTCATAATCAGGAGCTTGGTATTGTTCATTAAAGAACAATATAGTAATTAGTTTATTAGTTACATCCTCTTATCCAATGCCAAGTGCTATGAGATTGTTAAAACAAATTGAAGAATTATTAAAGAGATAAATATAAAGTGGGAAATATGAATTTCAACCCTTAGAACCAAATTTAAGACATGTATACTTTTTCATCAATAATAGTTATTAACATAATATGATAGAGATCCTTTTACAGATGATAAAATTGAAATAACTTGTAAGTCTGTTGATTCTATCCAAGGATTAATGGAGGAAAACTTAAGAAAGTTTTAAATGAATTAGGAACAACTACATGTTATTCATCACAAGAGTACAGAAGTATCTCAAATGGCTAATCAATTTCAAAAAGGAGCAGCAGCAGTTAATACTAAATAAAATTGGGTTGCTTACTTAGCTATAGGAATATTTGGAGCTCTTGTTATTGGAGTAATCATTTATATCTTTTTATGATAATAAATTTAGTATATATAAACTATATAACAATTTCATTTTGCTGTATGTAATCTAATATATCCAGGTTCAGTTGGATTTCTGAATTACTTTAAAGAAGGACTTCTACCCATATTTGTACTTTAAGTGACATTCTGAAAGGAATGTAAAAATGAAGTTGTGACATGACTATTAGATTATAACTCCTTTGTTTGACTTATAGAATGAGCATGTTTGTATTTCAAAAGTTCTAGATTAGTTTCAATTAAAAATTCTTTTAAATCTGGTCTTCTATTAAGTATACTTTTGGAAGGTTATTATTTAACAATTCTCTTTAATTATTTAGATACTTTTAATTTAGCCCCAGATATACCTGGATCTGATTCACTATATTTTAAAAAACAACTTTCACAAATTAGAACTGATTTAATTAAAAAAGCATCATTCACTTTTAATTATTCAAATAATTGCACTGTTAAATGTGGATAAAGCTTTAATATAAGAGGTGGGATATGTGAATGTATATCTCTAAGATGACCTTCACATTATTAGAAGGATTTAGGCTTAATTATTTCAATATTATTCACAAGTGGATGTTAATTTACATCTTAATCAAAATGTTTAATGATATATTCATAAGTCAAATGGTATAGATCTAAATATAATTTCATATATTAACCTTTTTATTGGCATAATAATCCACATTCAAAACATTCAATATCTTTAATTAATGCTACTGGATGCATTGTATTTACTGTTAGCATATTCTTAATTGAATATGGTTTTTGGAAATTAGTATTAAATGGAATTGGAGTATTATTCTTTTTTACATTTATATTACCCCATAAAGGTTTATATAACTTTATTTATGATTGGGCTTCTCCTTATATTCTTATTGAAGAAGAATATAAAAACCATACTTTATTATTCTATACAAAATATATACACTATTAATTACTTAATCTGCTTTAAAATAAAAAACTATTCTAGATAAATTAGTTTGTCCATAGCTCAAATTTGTTATTTTTTGAACTATCATTTAACATTGTTTTCTTATTTCTTACGAAATCTCCTTTCCCCTTAAAGGAATTACTCTAGAGTAAGCTTCTCCTCCATCAAAGGTTGTACACCTTTCTATGATAGACAATATCTATACCATAAGGATCATATGCCATATCATATAAATCACGGTTGTTTTATTTTTTTGAAAGTATACAAACAGAAGGACTCCAAATTGCTTAAATCAAAGATTCATGATTTCCTAATGGTTCTATAAACTTTTATAAAATCCCAGAAGGTGGTTTGTTTTGTGAATTAACGAAATCAGGAAACATTTGTTTTGTTAGATAATATATGCAAATCTTTTCATCGAAATCTAAAAGAGACTTAGCCTTTTTTGATTAATTTGGAAAGGTTTTTTCTTCTTTAGGATCAGAATGATTATATTTTTGAGGGTATATATAGTATGCAATAACTTATCCATTAGGTTTATCACCTTAACAAAAATGTTTAATTAGATTTTCAGATTTTCTAGCCTCTGATTTCTTGGTCATAATCTCTCCTTCCTTACTGGTAAAGTACCAAACCTAAATTTAGATAATTATTATTACTTAAGGAACTCCATTTTTATAAATTAATGTGTCTGGTATTCTAATTTGAAATGACTCTTTTAATAATGATTCATCTTTAAACCATAAAAAATGATATATGTTATATGCAACACCATTTGTATTTGTTATCATTTTTAATAATTTATTTTTAAAGAATAAATTATAAATAATTAAGTTAACAGAATAATTATATAAACTATCTATAAAAATAAAAATAGTATTATACATTTGAAAAATCTAAATGAATTTCATTAGTTATATTAATAATTGAATTAGAAATATATAAATATATATAGTAAGTATATGTATTGAATATTGTATTAAGAATCAGAAATTATATTTGATGTTAAACTTAATAATAAATGTTTTATACTTGTTCATTTATAAATAATACTTTTTACATTTTATTATTAACATAAACAGTAAATTATTTAAAATAAATTAAAGATGAATTTAAAGAATTCTTAACTACATAAAAAATCATAAACTAGTTATTTGAATTATATGCTTGATGCTCGTCTATCAAAAATAAGACAAAAAACAGCAATTAAATTAAAAGAAAATGAAAGTAAATTTGGAGATGATCATTTTTAATTAAGAACAGATTATAGTGATTCATTTAATTGTTAAAGTTGTTAATAACAATAATTAATAATTAATGAATTAAAAGCATAAATTTAAGAATGTTAGAAATAGATAGACATTTTATAAATAGAAAAAGATGTCATATAAAAAAAGGAAGAATAAACAATAAAGTTGTTGATATCCGAAATAGAAAAAGCAAAATTAGATTAAAAAAGATGTTCAACTGAGTTATAACATTCATTAATTTAATTTGCTAATGAAAACATATTTAAATAAAGTTAAACATTGTCATTTTAGGATAGATCAGATGAAACTTGTATTTTAAATAATCAACTAAAATAAATTAAAGAATAAAATGCAAATTATGCTGAACTTTTACATCAATAATATGAATTCTCAATAAATATTAATATTAAATTTGCTTAATTATCAAACTCATTAAATACTTTAATCACTTTAGTTCAAAAATATACAAGAATCATAACTCATATACAAATGTAAAGTTCTCCATAACTTGATTTATTACTTCCTAATCCTCTTGATGATCATTTCAAATAAGATCATCAATAATAGTTACTTTTTATTGATTTACATGATATGACAACTAAAATATAATAGATTTAAATTGGTTCTTTAACAGATGTATAATCTAAAATAGAAACATTGATTCAATTAGTAGCAGATTATTTGACATAAGCTTAAAGAATAGCAATAAATGATATGAGTAGAACTATTGTATGATTATATATACTAATAATATGGGTATAAAAATAATAAATCATCTACTAAATTTATCAAATTATGAAAATGAAGATTACATTTTATCTCTGGTTTTTTCAAAATGATATTTTGGTATAATTCCAATAGTTCCTGTAATATAATAGGATCCTGGACCTATTTCTTCTTTTTCTTTTGGAGGAAATCTAGCTGCTTTTCCGAGACTAATAATAATATACAAAAATTAAAACCTTGATCTTGGACCTGTATTAAATGGTAATGAATAACTTCCAGGACCAATGTTTTTAAATTTCGAAAGCACTGGATCAGATCTATAACCTTTTGTTAAACTGGCATGTGCTGTTTAGGCCTTAGTGTAATGTTCAAGAGGTTTTGTAAATGAATCTTAAACAAGTTGAGAATCTGGGTCATATTATCCTGGCCCAGGTGTATTATTATGATTTCTTTGTTCATATTTAAGACGAATAGAATAATTTGGACCTTATAAACTTGAGTTGATATCATATTTTCCTGGAGAAGGAACTCTATCTCTAGATAATCGAAATTCAGTATTAGGATTATATCTTTCACCAGTTCCCATAGATAATTAAGATTTACTATGTGTAATTCGAGTGGGAACCATTTAAGGATCATGAGAACCAGGTCCAGGTTTCAATAATGATTCTTTTGTAACAAGTTATGATCTATTTTATTTTAACATTTTAATTTCTTTGGCAGTAGATGGATGAGGAAGTTTAGGATCATGAGCTATTATATATAATTGTAATTACCTCCTGGACCAGGATCAAAATAATCAGTAGTCAAAATAGGAATATATTTATGACCAAAACTAAATGCTTTTTTAAATTAGTTCATAGCTGGAGAATAAGTATCAGGACTTGGTACAATTTTATGAGATGGTAATTCTCTTTCACCTTTTGGTATAGAATATTTTGGTGCTAATTCTTAAGATACTTCTCTATAATCTCCAGGTCCAACATCAATTGATTTTGGTAATTATAATTTTTTTGCAGTTCCAAATCCAGTCTTCTTTCCTTTATTAGTAGCCCAACTTGTGGCAGTTTTAAATTAACTGAAAGTTTCAGAATTATAATATTAATCTGGTGAAGGCCCTTCTTTAGCCCATTTAGTTTCTTATTTATAACCAAATCCAAAAACTGGCTATGAATGTTGATTAGTTAAAGATGGATTATATGATCCAGGACTAAAATATTTAATGTTGCTACCCTATTGGATGTTCTTTGACAACTTCAGGTTTATGAATTGCCCAAGTTTAATGTAAATCTAATTCACCTCCAGATAATCTTTTACCCATTGATGTTTAAATAGTATACATTTACTTGATCTTATCTTGATATTCTTTAGTTTAATTTTTCTCTAAAAGAACTTTAAGTTATTCTTCATCAATAACTTAAACATTATGAATATTGTATGCTCCAACAGGTGGATTAGGTGCTTTTACTGGTTTCATTTTTTCATCTTATGGTAGATTAGATTTTCTTCTAGATATTTTACTAGAAAGTCTAGATTCAGTTCTTCTAAGTTAATCATCAAATTTTTTGCATCCCTCAACTTCTAGTTTACTAGAAATCAAATCATCTTTTTTAACCCATGGTAATCTTTGTGATTCACCAAATGTAAAGGCTCCTGAAAATGTTAAACCATGAGGAGTGGTTCCCGTTGTACTTTGGTTCATATAATTTTTATTATTTTATTCTAATAATATAAATTTCAATAGATTTTCAAAATTAGTTGTTTAAGTATTTATTTGGATTTTTTATGGCTGTTTGTAAAAATGTATCAAAATCTTCCTATTTTAATTTCAATTTTTATGCTTCATCCCATAAGATTATAGCAGATAATTATTAGGCTTAAGATAAATTAGAAGTCTATAATTTAAGTTTTAACAATTTAGAATAAAATAATCTTTGGCTTTGAGAATCACATTTCCTTGATTATTCTTCTAAAAATCCAATATCATTAATTGAAATATTAGTTAATATTTCACTTTTGGCATTAATTTTAAGTGGAACTTGTTAAGTCGACATCTTTTTATGTAATTGTCTAGGCAGAAATACTTAAGTTGATTCAATATTCATCCATTTAGGACTTTTACTCTTTAAAAAATTTTGATTTATAAGATTATTATAATGTTACTATTCCCTTTTTAAAGTATTACATTCTTGAATTTTTTTATTAATTTATTCTAATAATTAATCTTTTGATACACTATTATTATCTTATTGATCAGCACTCAAACAATATAATTTATTACTGTATTGATTTGATTGACTGTCTTATGTCTTTATATTCTTGGTTTTAGTCTAAGAACTTTATTGAATATCTTGTTCTTATTTGATATCTAGATTAGATCTCAAAATTGATATTTTTTATTCAATTAGTACTTGAATTCTTTCAATATATAGACTTAGATTTAATGATGATTTTGGTATGTATTTTATTTAATTGATTTCAGCTAAATAAGATTGACAACAAGATATTTCTACTTTTCCTATAGTTGAAATTTGAATAACAAGTTCAATTATTCTAATGAGTCTAAGGGCTAATATATTATTCTATTTTTCCATTAAACTCATTCTAATTTTTTGTAACTTAAAGTGATTCTCTTCTAATAATGAGTAAGTTTTATCAATATTATTGATGTTCTTTGTTACTTGAGTACAAACTAAAGCATGTTTATTAGTTTGATCATATCTTATATATTCTTAACAATTCATGCAAAGAATTAATAATTAAGAAGGTTCTTCTTCTACTTATTAATTGGTTTTGCATCTTTGTTTGAAAGACTTGAAATAATTCATCGTATATAAATGTTAATTATTTATTGACTTAATAAATACTAAAATTTGTATGAAAGAATCTGTTAAAAAAAGTGGATTATGAATAATAATTAATTTAAATATCTTATAATCATTAAATGGGACTTTCCTGTATGACATTATAATTTAATTACAATTTGACCGCTTCAACAATTTATTAATCACATCCAATATTCTATAAAGACTCAATATAATCATCGATTTATTTTTATGTCTATTCTTTTGTTACATCTAAAATATTAAATATATCAATTAATTACTATTTTCAGCAAAAACACTAGTATTATTGGCAAACAAAGTTTATAATTGAATTGCATAATTAATCCAGATTTATGAATTATGTAATACTGCATGATTTGTTAATCCTTCTAAAAATATTAAATTAAATATTAATACCAAATACACTCATTTTTATTTCTTAATTATCATTTGGTAATTATATTAATTTATAAATTGATCTAGTTAATTAATAAGCATCTATTATTATATTAGCATAATCATTTTTTTTATTACAATAATCTAAACATGTAATAATTAATTTATGTAATGAAACATAACCTTCAGGACTTACTTAAAAATCTGTTGTATTTTATAAACCATCTTCTTGATTCAATCTTAATTTAAGTATTTTATCTAATGATTGAACATAGACTGCTGGTTATGTTTGTTGAAGTAATTCATTCAATTAAGTAACTGTTTCATCTGTAACAATATTATTAAACATAGCACTTTAAAACATTTTCATATAAATTTAATTGGTTTCTTTGAATTATAAAGTAGATTCTATTTAATTTTCAGAAATTGTAGTTTAATCAAAGATAGGTTTCTTTTTTTTAATTGTCATTTAATTATCTGGTTTGAAATTCAATTATGAATGAATAAATGATTTATAGTTTTCAAAATTTAATTTACTAAGAAGTGGTTTATCAGATGGTTAATCTTTAAAGAGTTCATTTAATTCATTTTTAGGATTGTATTATTCTATTTTTTAACTTATTCCATTTAAATCATATTAAAGATTACGAACAACAGATATTTCAAACATAAAGAATTTAATGCCAGAATCTTAAATAGTTTTTCTTCTTTCTAATTCAATATTTGAAAACTTATCTTAAACAATAGCAATATCTTAAAAATAAGATTCAATATATTAATTATAAAATGCAATGAAATGTTGTAATTTTATTTCACTTTGTTTGTAACTGAGTTTTTTTTGAATTTATTTATTAACTTAGTATTTCTTCTCTTCATTAATTGCTTAAATATATTCATCTCTTAATTAATTTAAACTTTCAATATTTCTTCTAATTTCTTTGGAATGCTTTTATTTTAAAAATTACATTTCTTTCTACCAACCATCTTCTTTAATGAGATGTTATTCCAATTCCTATATAACATCATTTTTGATTTATCTTGCAAAGGTCCTAGTTTATTCTGATTAAATATGAAAGTAACTCCTTAATATAATAAATAAATCCTTTAAACTATCCTTTCCATGTATCAATTTAGTAAGTGATTCACCTCACAATTTTTAATTAATAATTACCAATTTTTTCAAGACTTCTTGAATAATACTCTTCAAGTTCTGCTCTAGCTTAGAGTAGACTTATAAAGTCTAAAATGACTTTCTTTTTCTCTAAACATTTTCTACTTAGAGTATCAATTCGTTCTGAAATATCAGGTGAAAAATCCATAATTAGTTTAAATTAAATTGTTAAAATTGATATAAATACTAATGTAATTATGTTTTGTGATAAATTTAAATTTAATAAAATATGATCATATTTTCATTGATAATTTCAATAGCAATAGCATGCAAGTAATAAAATAGAAATAATATTAGATCATTAAGTGAATCTGAATCTATAAATTTAGAGAATGGAAAGAAATAAGAATTATGTTTTAAAGTGAATACTAATCTGCCAACAATAGTTTAATTAGTTAATTATGAAGATGAAGGTTCAAAGAAAAAAAAGAAAAAGGGAAAGACCAATAAAGAAGAAGAAGAAGTTGATGAAAATATATTAATTTATGGTATTATTAGTTTTTCTATCTAATTTAGAGGAAGTTAGTTTAGGATAGTGTAAATTAAAACAAGGATAAAAAATATGTTATTTTGAATAAGGTAAGGATAAATTAGAAGTTGATTTAAAATGCACAAAGGGACCATGTAAATTTAATTTAATTGTTATGCAAGAAGAAATAAAATAATTATAGATTGGAGCATAATAAAAATCAAAATTAAAATTATTGAAAATTGCATAGAATTCAAATTATAGAGTAGTATATTCAATAAAATGTAATAATTGTGTAATGAAATTGATTGATGCAAATCTATATTATTATGGAGAATAACCAACTATTTTGGATAGAGACACAAGATATATAGCAGTATTTTATGATGGAATAGATAGTGAAACAATTATGGTTTTAACTGGAGAATAAGAATTTGAAATTGAAAGATTTGAATATGTAAAATAATAAAGATTGAATATTAATTAAGTAATGATAGATGCATTAGAGAAATCTAAAAAGAATGAATATATTATTGAAGGTTTAAAAGTAATAAAACTTAAATCTCATACTCATGATATTATGAAAATTAAAGTAAAAAATCAATAAGGAGAAGTAATTTTAGATTAAATTATTGATACATTTTAACATCAAAATTATAATTTATTATGGAATGAAGATTTTAATACTTTAGAATTAAGTTCTAGCAAAAAAATAAGTTATTAAATAGAAGTTATAGATTAGACTGATATAATTACAATTGAAAGTAGTGATTTAGCTATGGGATAACAATATGGAATTGTAAATTATAAATTGAAATTACCTAATATTTAAGATAATCATTTTACAGTATCAGCAGATAGTGGAGAAGATGTTTCAGTTTAAGTGAAATCATGTAAAGGAAATAAATGTGAAGCCATTGAAAAAATAAAAAATGGAGAATCATCTTAATCTGTTGAATAAAAATGTGATAATCCAGATAAAGATAAATTTTGTTGGTTTGTGATTGCTATTAATACTTAAGGAATATATAGTTTAAATATTGATGATAATAATGAAGCATACATGCTTACAGAAAATTAAATGATTAATTCAGAAATAGATGAAGAATAGAAACATCATTATAAATTTAATTTAGCAAATTCATAAAATTATAGTTCAGTTATTTTTAGAGTTACTTCAGAAAATGTTTAAATTTTAATAAGTAAATCATCTAAATGTTAATTGGTTAATTGGAAATGTTATGAATATAGTGGAACTAGTGAATAACCAATTATTTTAAGTGATTCTTAATTAAAAGATGGTTAATATTCTATTACTATTGAAGGTATGGAATTAGCAAAGTATGGATTTATTATAGAAACTCATCCAAAAGATAAAATCAATATTGTTAATATTAAAAAAGGATAGATTTATAAATCATCTATAAATTCTAATTAAAAAAAATAATGTTTTAAATATGAATAAAGTACTAAAGGTGTTTTAACACTTTTAATACATGGACCAAATTAGAAACTTATTAGTTATGCTAATATTGATACTGATGATGAAATACCAACAAAAGGAGATTATGATGTAATTACAGGAAATTCAGCTTTATAATTAGTTAGTGATAGATTTATAGCATGTGTTGAAATTTAAGTTTAAAATAATTAAGATGTTAAAAATGAAACTTATTATAATGATATCAAATATTCACTTATTTTATATGATGCTTAATCTGTTATTAATTTAGAATTCAATTCAGCTTATTATGGATAAGTAGCATTTACAGAATAATAAAGATTCTCTTTTTTAAGTTATTTTGATGAAGATGTTGTATATATAACTAAAAACATTTTATCAAGTGGAGATGTCAATAAAGAATTATAAGTTTATATTGGTAATATGTTATATGAAAATTTGGATTAATATGATTATAAATTTTTTGATAATGAAGTTAGTACATTTTCATTATCAAGTGAAAAAATGAAGAAATTATGTGATATAAATGAAGATGAATCAATTAGTGTTGATCATAATCGTATTACTCATCTTTGTGAAATATTTATTGTTGTTAAAAGTTTATCTAAAACTCCGGTTAGATATACATTAACAATTCATAAATAAGATTTGGCAATTCAATTAACTGATGGATTATAACAATCATATAATTTATAACACATTGAAGAATTTATGCATTTCTATTATTAACCTAATTCTAAATCTATTGATATTAATTTATTTGCATCTACTTTTTATGGTAAATTTGTTTTACATATAAATATTTGGAAATTAGATACTATTAAACATAAATCTGATTGGCCATTTATTGATAAAGAAGATGATTCTGATATATCTAGTGGTTCTACAAATTAAATACATAGAACTATTAAATCAACTGCATTAGATTAATGTTGGCCTGATTGTGTATTATTGATATCTATTTAAAGTGTATAAGATTCTTAACTTAATGTTTACAATTATAATGATTAATTTCATATTATGATTAATTAGGGAATGTAAGATGTAATTGAAGGTTAAAAATATGAAGTTTCAATTAAAAGTGAAGAGTGTGTTTATTTTACATTTAAAAATTTATAAAAGTTTAGAGATGATGCTTATTTAACATTTTCTTTATTATAAATTATTGGAAATGGTTATTTTACAATTACTGTAAATGGTGGTGATAAATTTGAATATCCAAATTTATATGGATCTTTTGATTTTCATGCAGATGGAACATATTTTCAATTATCTAAAGATAAATTAAATGAAAAATTAAAAGAAAAAGAAATTTCAATTCAAGATGCTTATTTGATTATTTCAATTTCAGGATTATAAAGTTATTACAATTCAATTTAATAATCTATTAAATTAGAATTTACAATTTCATATATGAATATGGATTACATTTAAATTATGCATAGTCAACCTAATACAATAAATGCAAAATATCATTAACCTACTATTGTTTAATTTTATAATTATCTTAATTAAGATATCTTTTTTAAATTACATAGATTTTTAGGATATGGATCAATGTCTGTTTTTATATGTAATAAATAAAGTAATATTGCTGAATGTGTAAAAGATAGTAATGATGCAGAATTTAAATATCTTGATACTGTTTTAGCAGCTGGTAATGAAAATTCATAAATATTAATTAAATCTAATGATAAAACTAAATTCTGTATTTATTGCACATATATTATCAAAATTGAATCTTAAGAAAGTGAATTACATGGTTAATTAACTGTAGTCTTAGATAATGATTTTGTTAAATTACCAGCTGGAGTATAATACAGTGATTATGTAGAAAAATAAAGTTCATCTTAATTTTCTATTTTCTTTACTTAAGATAGTAAAATTGAAATATTTATATAAATATTTACAGGAGATCCTATTGTTTAATATTCATTTAATTAAGATAATCTTAATTCAAGTAAAATCATTAAAGCATAACCAAATAACAAATATATTCATATTACTGTTCCAAGTTAAAAATTATTAAATGATTTAGAAGATATTGCTTAAGGATTATTAAATAAAAATAAAAATAAAAAATAAGAAGATGAAATTGAAATAGGTTTATTACCATCTCATTTTGTTCATGATGAATTATTCCTCAAAGTTACTACTAAATCAAATGATCCATGCAATTATACAATTTATTATACAAGTGATTTTGTTAATGGAAAATTACAAGATGGTAGAATACATTTAGCAATTATAGAAAATAATATTACATTTTTGTATGAAAATTATGATCAATAGATATCAGTACTCAATCTATCTCCTTTAAATTAAACATCTCTATAAGATATTGAAATAAAAGTACTTTATATTAAAAAATAATCATTCGATGATTATCATTATGAATTTTTAGAAGAAATACCAATTAAAACTAGATTAATACATCCTTTATCAAGTAGTTATGAATTACCAAAAGATAATGGAATCTATGAAATTATCTTAAAAAATAAAAAGTACATTGAAAATGGAGAAGGAACTAATCCTACTTAATTTATTGAAATAAGTGCATCCACTAATGATATAAGAATCTTACCAATCTAAAGACATCATAGTGGTTATATTTAACCAACTGAATTTGATTATTATGAGACTTATGCTCCATCTGAAGGTTATTTGGCTGTTGAAATTTACTCATGTTCATCTGATATCAACTTTAGCTTCTCTAAAGCTGATATTAAATCTTTTATTGATGAAGATTATGATGAATCTGTAGATATACCAGAAAAGGATTATCATGTTGAAATGATTTCAGTAGATAAAGGAACTCTATGGATTGCCATAAAAGGAATCTCTACTTCACCAGCCTATTATCATATAACTAATCATTTCTATTAAAATAAAAAAGATATACCTTTTGGTAAAATTATGGCTGGTAATGATGGTCATATTAAATGGCATTTAGATAAATCAAAAGCTGATTCAATATAAATTGAATTTGAACATGCTACATGTAATAAATGTAATTTAGATGGAGTCTAAATTAATTATCACATTTTTATTGCTCAAGATGAAAAGAAATTATAAATGTTAGGTTATTGTGGAAATGAATAATTTGAAAATCATAAGGCTGATGATGAAAAAATATTCAAAAAGAGTATTCAATCATATCGTTTAGCTGATCATAATGGAAGTATTGTTTATGAAATTGAATTTCCTAATTTAGTTACATATGAATATGCATCAGTTGGAGTATTTGCTACTGTTGATAATTTCATGAAGTACTAATATTATTCTTATTATAGTTCCACTTCCTAAATTAAAGTATTTTATAGAACCATACAAGTACCTGTACCAAATTATTTTGCCAAATTTTTAAATCATAATAGAACATTTTTTACCTTCTTAATATTTGGCATGATTTTGCTTATAGCACTTTTAACTCTCTGGTTATGCTATTATATAAAAAGGTAAATAAAATAATTTATATATACTTAGATATAGAAATACAAAAAATAAATTAGATTTTCAATTAGAGTAGGGTGCTAAAATTATTGCCTCTAGCAGATTACCTTAGAATGATGATGCAGCATTCTAAAATGATTTCAAAATGAAATACTAGACATTTGAAGAGGATTGAGATTTAATTATTATAATAATGAATATGATACTTTAATTTAAATCTTAAAGATTGAATTATCTTCTTACTATTTAATATGTTGGCAATGTTAATAAGGAAAAATTAAGAAATGTAAAGAATGTATGTATTATATTCTATGCATTTAAAAAGGATTCTTCTAATTATAATTTCAAATTTATATTATTGAAATAATTAAATTAAGATACTTATAATATGAATTGTTTAAAAATAAGTTTCAATTCTAATATTTAAAAAACTAAAATATTTTTAGTCTTATGATTAACTATATTAACTATTATTCAGTTTATATCTTGATTATAAAACCTAAAATCAAGTAGGATTTAAATAAAGACATAACTCTTTAATCTAAATATATTAGCTTAAGAAAGAAATTATTTGATACTTTTAGAGAAGGAGATTCAGATGATTAAAAAATAAAGAAGAATTGATTTTGAAATTTGTTTATAAATAATTATAATGGCCTTTGTTTTTTAGGCTGAAAGAGATCTTAATCAATCGACTACTTAAGTTCCAGCTAATGTACTTATGAATCATAAGGGAATAGGTTGGTCCAGGTACATATACCTTGTTGAAAACTCAACCTGCCAGATAATAAGTTGTACCATTCAATACTCAAACACTTCGTTGTAAGCCAATAAAATAAAACTCTCTTCCAGGACCAGGGAGTTATAATATCAATTTTGTTAATGCAGGGTATATATATTGTGTGTAGTATCTTATAGTTAAAAGGTTGTTCTACAATCCACCTAATCAGATGTGCAAATATTAGAGATGCCAAAGCAGCATTCAGTATTTGCATCAAAGTGCAGAAGGTTTCAAGAAGGCTCTAAAAATGAGAATCCAGGGTAAATATAAATAAATTCTAATTCAGTCCTGGATCTTATGAACCTGAAATGATTCAATAACAACGTTATTAGATGGCTACTCAAGAGAATTTAGTAGAATAATTAATGAAGTTAAATAAATACAAATCAATTCCTTCTATACCAAGCAATTCTCAAATACATGGTTATACTGATAATGGAAGTAATAATCTAAAATTAAAACAATAAGCTTTGGAATTAAATAAAAGTCCTGAAGAAATACTATCAGGATTAAAAAATGATTCAGTTGGTCCAGGACAATATGACTTAAAAGACTTGTTTGAATAAAACAAAAATAGAGGATTTAATTGGCATAAATCAAAATAACCAAAATTAGCTCCTGTTGTTTCAAAAGAAAAATAGTAATTAGTAGGTCCAGGGAATTATGAAATACCAGAAGTTAATTAACCTCTTTATAAATTAATGCCTTCAGGTTCTTTTTAATCAAAAACACAAAGATTATTTGATATGGAAAGAGGATAGAAAGCTCGAAGTTTTATGCGATATCAATTTGAAAAAAAGAGAAATCAATTAATATCAAATCCATAATTTGCTGATCTTTAAGATGAAGAAATTGAATATATAGAAGTATATAAATAATTATTAAATTAATTTAGGATGCCACTCCAGGTCCTGGATATTATTATAAAGATTCCACAACTGCTTCAACCTATTCCAAATCAGCCACTAAAATAGATACATAATGTTTTGGTTCAAAATAAAAAAGATTTGAAGATGAATAAGTTTCAACTTCTATAGGACCAGGAGATTATAGAGTAGATGTTCCATTAGCAAATAAAAGTTTATCTTATAAATAGCCACCATTTATGTCTTCTAATAGTCGTTTTGATGCTAAATTGCAAGAAAAAAGACCAGGACCATAGACTTATAATCCTAAATAAACTGTATATACTAATATTTTATATTTAGCTAGAATATAATTTGATTAAGAAATTGGAAAGAGCTCCAGTAGGAAAATTTGGATATAATTAACCTAGATTTGATGATAATTAATTTTAAGTACCATAGCCAGGACCTGGATCATACCATTTTACAAGCAAAAGTCCTGAAAAAGGAGCATAATCAGTTTTTAAATCTTCAACTAAAAGAACAGGTCCTGGATCATAGAGTAAATCTGAATTACCTGCTCCTGGATAATATGATCCTAAAAATTATACAATAGAGTATAAAACTAAAATGGAAGAGGAGGAAGATCCTGCACTTAAAATTTAAAAACCTCCTTTTATGTCTTCAATGCCAAGATTTTAACATAAAGAGGAAAAGAAGATTGAGGAGTTAGATGAAGAGGAAGAAAGCTTAAGAAAAAGTCCTTAAAAAGAACCATATAAAATGCCTTTTTAAGTCAAGAAACATGCACCTCCTTTCAATATATAAGTATTATAAGCTTTTATGTTTACAATAGGAAAAGAGATTTTAATATGAGAATTCTAAAAATTAATCCCCAGGCCCAGGTGAATATCATGATGAAAAAAGGAACCCTTGGGATAAGAAAACTTATAATATACAATTCTCTGAAATTTGAGTAATAAATAAATAATACAACTTTCATTTTCTGTAAAAGCGAACATCAGACCTAGTATGTTGGTGCATTCGTAAAGGTAAACGTATTGCATCGTTTATTTTAAATTGCTTAGACAAGGAGAGACTCTATTATTTGTTTTTCGATGAAGATATTCTACCTTAAATTCATATGTACTTCGATTTCAATTGAATGGCTGTGTTATTATGATTATGATTTAATGGGGAATGCATAGTGTATATTTGTGCAGGAGTGAGCATTTTCTATAAAGGATCTTTAAGGATTCTTTAAGTATAGGCTCCCCCTTAAAATTAGACATCTTATCCTGTCTTTGGTGACAAATGAAAAGTCTATTAATTTTTCTAAGTTCTTGATATAATTTGTTTTATAGTCTGTTAACTAACTCCAATTGGAAGTTTATTATAAGTTTTAGGCGAGTTTAATTACACATATTGAGTGATAGTCTTCAGTTTTTATTTGTCTACCATAAATTAAATGAAATTTTGTAACTATTCTTATTCTCGATTAGATGGCTAAAGATTTAACTCACCAACATTTATTTATAATGCATTCAATTTATTATTAATGGTTTCAATAGTTGTTGAAGCATCCTAAATTCCAGATAGGATCTTGCTATACACTTATTAGGGTTTAGGAGATGTAGGAATAGCATCTTAAGGTGAGTCTCCAACAATGGCCTTTTTGGGTTTATTGGGGTTATTTCTATTTTCCTCTTCGATTATTCTCTTGATCCTATAATATTCAATCCTTCTCCTCTTATCATGATAACTGATCTATGTCTATAAATATAATACTTGCTCATGATCTCGCATAAATATGGCATGAAGAATCTTGGTATCTCATTGTGATATTTGTAGTATTCAGTAAAGAGACGAAGCTTTTGGAACAACTCACCTAATGAGGATATTTGATAATGCATACTTACTTAAGCAATAGAATCTCTTCAGATATTCGGAATCCTCTCTATAGGCCATAACTTAATAGAACCCAATCACATCAGGGGTTCTAGCAGAACTCACAAAATCATTTAGAGTTTTGGAGTAATAGTAAGACTGACTATGTGCATACTTTTTCTCAAGAAACCTTTGCACATCATATTTATTGGCCATTTTTATTAATATGTTAATCGATTATTTTTTAGTAATAGGATTATAAACAAAATCAAATGGTATACTATTGAAGTATATTTAGAAATATCATTAACTAATATCCTCAATAAGAAACAAGAACCAGAAATGATCATTATGCATCCTATGGATTAGCCTGCTCCAGATTACATTGAAAATATCAAAATGGTTTACACTATTAATAATATATTTAGTGGTGTTTCCCTAATGGAGTGCAATATTTCAACTAAGATTTAAAAAGAATAGATTTAGACAATAAATCAGAATAAATAATAACAGAAGACATTCGAAGTTAAGATCAATTGAGTCATTTTATTCTCACAGATGAGAAAGGACAGTAGAAGTTTTGTACATCTTTACTCTACTATGTATTATATATGTTAATCAAAGGAAAAAGTATATGTGAAAAATAAACATAAACATTTTTAAAAGCTATCCAAAACATTCCCCAAAATAGCAATTAAGTAAATCATCAAAAATCCATTGATTTTGGATGAAGACACTCAATTGATATATGCTCCTAAAACAATTACTTTAGTCTCTCATTCACCATCATTTGATTTACAAAGACAATTTCTTGTTTTCTTTTACAATAGTTATATTATAGATCGTGGATTGAATTCTATAGGCTTATGTGAAGATCATCTTAAATAATTTGAACGATTAGTGCTTACACATGGTTTAAATGGAGCTGAATAAGAATGGAATTAATAGGAAGTAATACATCTGAAATAACTTGAATAAGATTATATAATGGATTAAGACATTTTAGAATTTTATATTAGTGTGTTATTCACTCTCAACAAAAAAACCTTATTAACAGATGAAGATTAAAATCATGAAATTAGAATTACTAAATGTGAAGTTCATAATGAAATTCTCAGATTCAGAACTAATGATTAAGAAATCCTATCCTTAACTAATTTCACATTTCGTCCACTTTTTAGTAGATTATCACTTGTTAATATTATGAGATTAGTTATGTGTATCATCTCAGAAAAATAAATGCTCTTTTTCTCTTCTAATATAAGTAATCACTAATATCATTTAATTTAGGTGAAATTCCATAGATTACAGAAGGTTTGCTTTCTTTGATAAAACCACTTAAATGGTCCAATATTTATATTCCTTGTTCAAATATTGATATTTGGGAGTATACCTAAGCTTTGTAGCCTTATATCATAGGTTTTGAAAAGAAACATAAATAATTTGTATAATATCAAATTAAATCTTTAGTTACTCACTTAGATATAAGAAAAAGTAATTGTTGATCTTGATGAAGATTCAATTATTGATAATAGTCATACTATTGATGATGTAAATAAATAAATCCATTAATTTTTTTTAGTTAAAAATACCAGAAAAATGGTTAATTGAACTCAAAAACAAACTCAATCAAATTACTACTCAATTAAAGTATTCACCAAAATAAAAGATTTATTAATGGATGGAAGCTATTCTTAAGACAAAAAAAGCTTTTTTTAATTTTATATTACAAATAGTGTAAAATGTTCTGCCTTTTATAAAATCTTTAAATGATAGGGAACCCTAATAATTTACATAAACTCTTAAATAATGTTTTGATTTATAAGGTTATATAAAGAATCATCCTGAATAAGAGTTTATAACTGTAATTGCCAAGAATACTATGACATTTAGTACATTTATTGAATAGGTTGATGATTATTACTCATTAAGTAAATAAGTTGATCCAATGATTGTATCTTATGTTGAATACATGAAAGTTTAAGGATAAAAAAATGAATTAGATTTTCATAAATTGATTAATTCATGTTTAGATAAAGAAATTGAGAAAAATCTAAAAAACTTTTCTAATCCAGCTACAATTGATTTATATCCTTGGATGATAAAGTATCGTAAATTTTAGGATTTATTCAAAGAGAAAAATAGTGAGTAAGTTGAATAAAAGGAAAATCAATAAATAGTATTACATTTCTATGATGAAGAATCAAGAATGAAAACTAGATAATTACTGAATTCTAAAGAAAATATATTTTCAAAATTCAATCAAAAAAAAGTTATTAACTTGAAACAAATTTTTACTCATTAGAATGTTTCAAATTTGGTTTAAAATTATAAACTAATCTCAAACTCTTTAAAATAGTTAGTAAAAAAACCATCAGAAAACTTTGATTTAGATCCAATCCTTCAAAAACGAAAAACCTTACTACGTCGTCACTCTACTCTAATGAATGAATAATTAGAAGGAACAAAGGAAGATATCATGAGATTAGTAGAATCACTATAAAAGCAAGCATGAATAAATTTATATTTATAGAAAAATTATTAATTAAAATGATTTCTAGTAACTAAACGAAATCATTACTTGAAGTCATAGAAAAGAACGAAGATCCATCAGCATTTGCAGATGCTTTAGGTCTTTTAGAAAAATTAATTACTAAGTATTTAAAAAGATTTAAATTAGTATAATCAATAATCCCAATGAAGATAAATTTAAACATATAAAGATGACAGTTAAAACATTAGCCACACGATTATTTAATATAAAATAAATGGCAGAATTATTAACATCATTAGGTTTCATTTAAGTAATCAATTAACGCTAATAAAATAAAGTTAGATTAAGAATTTTATTTACCTGATGAAGAATATGTATCATTATTAGAGAATTTCAATACAATTAAGTGGTAGCATATTTTAGCTTAAGGTAGAGTAGAGGGACCATAATAATATTAAAAAGCTTAGGAAATGTAAAATTTTTTTTTTTACATTTTTTTTAGCGTTAGATAATAACAAGATGTATAGAGATAATATGAAAAAGAACAAAAAGAAAAGGAGAAAATTTAATAATAAATAAAATATGATAGATAAGAGAGAAGTTTAGTGAAAGAGAAGGATTCTAAGGCAAATGATTTATAATTTGGTGCCAAAGTTAAAACATGTGAGTAATTAGGCATAAATAAGAATACTGGTAAACGTGGGTGAGGTTGAGCGAGGCGAAGGTTTAAATACTTTCGCCTCGCATTATAATAATAAAGAAAATAATAATCAATCAAATAATTGAAGTAAGAAATTACTTCTTAGATGATCAATAGGCATTTAAAATTAATTGATGCTTTTTGAGAGATGGATTGTGAGTTTTCTTTATATATATATGTATGGTGAAGTCAATAAGAAAACATAACAATTTTCCATTTAATTTATACCACATTTATTTAATCATCTTTTGTTTTAGTTTTGATTTCAGATGAAATTTCTGTCCATTTAATAGTGACTCCAATATTAGATGGGATATTAACAATTCTTTTTAGTAAATCAAAAATATCGTTATCATCAGCTTTCATTTTTCTATAATTAAGTCTAAATTTAATATTTTCATAATCAGATCCAAGTTTTTATTTGAGTGTTGAATCGTAATTAGGAAGTAAAAGCGGATAGCCACTTAAAATATGAATATGATTAACAAGAATGAGAAATAAATCAATTGTCCAATATGATTTATTTCTAAATAAGTGATTGTGCTCTCCTATTTAATAATATTTATTTCTTATATTGTCAAGTGTTCAATTAATATGTTTACTAATTTCTCTCCATTTCCTAACATATTATTATATGTATTTAAGTGTAATTCAGCTTCTTCTTCCTTGTTCCAATATCCTTGTTTATTCTTACTATCCAAACTACGTCGAATCATTCTATAGACAGAATCAACTGTTATTGATGGTATATATTTTGTAATTTCAAGTCAAATCTTTGAGTGCCCTAAAGTTTTTAATTCAATGCAATCCTTCAATTGCTAATCAGTTAAATTATTTTAAGCTTAATAATTATGCACAATCTACATAATGTTTTCCTTTTCTTATTCTGAGAATTTGCCATCTTTCATATCTGATAGATTAACTAAATTATCCATTTTTTTGTGCCAAAATCTTTTGCCACAGAATTCGATTATTATGATAGAGTTTAATTTTATTATTGTTAATTTGATTATTTGTTTGTGAAGATTATACGAATATTAGTTCTATTTTATAATTATTCTTTTTTTGGATTTGAGAATAAAATTATTGTTAAGATTTCTAATCTTAAAATATATCATCATATTGTTATCTAAGTTGAGTGATGAATTTCTCATTTTATTTCTACTTCTTTTTCATCACCCTTTTTTTATTAAGATGTATGGTATTATTGTATATTTTTAATATTCATAAAATTTATATTAATTTAAATTACGCACTAAATATGCATCCTACAACATAATTGCTTTAAGAAGCCAGAGACAGAGTAACATTTCCTACTTTAGAGCTAACCAAACTAATTTATGGAAATGATGAGATCTATGAAACCTTTATGAAAGCCTAAAAGATAATTGCTAGTGAGCCAAGCATTAGAAATCATCCTGATTATCATAATTGGGGACGTAAAGAATAGATTATCAAATCATATGAAAAAATAAGAATTATGCATTAGCATTTTAATCTTGCAAATGCTGCTCATTGGGCACCTATGTTAAGTTTATTCTAAGGTACAACACCTTCAGCAGTATCATTTGGAATGACTGTTCCTGCCTTGAGATTTCTTGGTACAGATGAATAATTCAATCTCTGGGGTCCTAAGTTTCTTACTATGGAAATTGTAGCTGCTTATGCTTAGACAGAAATTGGACATGGAAGTGATGTATAGAATTTAGAAACTACAGCTACTTATGATTCATAAACTAATGATTTTGTATTGCATACACCTTCAGTTTCAGCTGTTAAATGTAAGAATAAATCAATATAACTTAGTTTGGCCTGGAGAACTAGGATTTTTATCAAATTATGCACTTGTCTATGCAAAGTTGGTATTCAATGGTAAGAATAAGGGAGTTCATCCTTTTATGGTTTAAATAAGAGATAACTCCACACATAAACCACTTAAAGGTGTTGTAGTTGGAGATATAGGACCAAAATTAGGATATTCTACAAAAGATAATGGATTCTTGGCATTTGAGAATTACAGAATTCCATTAAATAGTTTATTGGCTAGATATGTTAGAATTGAGAATGGATAATTTTCAAGACATGGAAATGAAAAAGTATAATATAATATCATATATTAGATATCTTATGCATCAATGATGGTATCAAGATAATTAATAATTTTCATTTATCCAAGAATGGCTGCCTAGAGTTTGACAGTAGCTATTAGATATTCAATTACAAGATAACAATTCACAAATGATAAAGGTGTTGAAAACTCTGTCCTTGAATATTAAACATAATAAGATAAATTATTACCTAGATTGGCAACATGTTATGGAATGATATTTGCAGGATTAAGAATAGCAGAATTGGTTGATGATAACTTTCATAGAGTGTAAAAGAAAGACTTTAGTACATTATAATAATCACATGCTATATTGAGGTATATAAAATTATGATTTTATTTATAGTGCTTTAAAGGCTTGGTCTTCATAATGGGTTGTTGATACTGCTGAATGGTGTAGATTATCATGTGGTGGTCATGGTTTTGCACATTATTCAGGAATACCAGCTATTTATTTTGACACTGCTCCTAATGTTACATTAGAAGGAGAGAATCAAGTTATGTATCTTTAAGTTGCAAGATACTTACTTAAAGTATTATAATATGTAGAGAAAAATCCAGAAAAGGTTCCATTTTATTTTAATTTTGTATTACATATCAAAGAAACTTTGGCTAATCAAAGTACAGATTTTGGATAATTACTTAAATTGACACTTACACTTTAATTAATAAGTGTTGCTAAAAAGATTAAGGATAGTATGGGTACAGGTAAAAATTTCCAATAAATTTGGAATGAAGTAGTTGGTGTACAATTATTATCTGTTGCTTAAAGATATGCTGAATATTTCACTTATTTAGTATTTTAAGAATACATTTCTACTGCCAATCAATCAGTTAAGGAAGTATTGTAATAATTATGTGATTTATATTCAATATAAGTAATATTGGATAATCCAAACACTCTTATAGAATCAGGTAGGATTAATGTAGAGTAATTCAAGTAACTCAATGAAACTAAAATTGAATTACTGAGTAAACTCAAACCATAAGCTTTGGGTTTAGTTGAAGCTTTCAATTTCTCTGATAATGCTTTGAGAACTTGCATTGGTTGTCATGATGGAAAACCTTATGAATATATTTATGAATGGGCAACAAAAGAGAATTCAGTTAATATCAAAGGAGTACCTTAAGCTGTAAATGATTTGATGGGCACAAAAATCAAAGCTAGATTATGATATTAATTATTTTAATAAATGAGAAAAAACATTTAGATTATTGCTAGATAATTCACATCTACTAAACCTGAACTTTTCAAGGCCCAAAAGATAGATGTCAAAACATTTGAGTATGAGCCTTTCAAATTTGGAATCGAAAGACAATCTATGATTCATGGATATACAATGGAGGAAATGTATGGCAGGTAAATGAAGTTATTTAAACTTTAGATTTTATGGAATTAAGCATTCCCCTTTAATTTAGAAAGAATTAAAGAAAGACAATCTTATTGCTCTTGCAATTCTCTTGGGAGGTAGTGTGATCACATTCTATTATAATGAATGGGGAGCTTAAGATCAAGCCAATTGGCTTTAATACTATTATTCTGATTTAACAACCAAGAGAAACAATCTCAAATGATTGACATCAATTTAAACATATCATAAAGACATAAAATATTAGCATTCATATTAATTTACAGATTAAATTTCTGTAAGATAAATAATATGTTTTATATCTATTCATTATCCACCCATTGTTAAAGAATCTAATAATGCTTGTTTCTCTGCAATTATCAATTTTAATTATGCTATTTCCTTAGCATAATTTTTTGCATTATATGTCATTTCATCTTGTAAAGCCTCTATTCTAGCATTAGCTTTATGTAATTTAACTTCTAATTCCATTTTATCTTATTCCCAATCAGCCCCACTATTACTTACAGGTCTTTTATTTCTTAACTCTTCTTTCATATTAGCAACAATTCTCTCTAATCTCTAACATTCTTATTTATAACGCTCTAATTCTCCAATGTCTTCTCCATATACAATTCCTTTTAATTATTTTTACAAATTGAGATTTTCGCTTTTAAGTTATTCAACCTCTAATTATGCCTATCTAGCTTTTTAAGCATCTTTTAATGATGTTTCCATTAATTTCTCTAATTTAGATATTACAGTTTCTTATTTTTTAACAGCCTCTTTATAAACACCTACTTTTTGGATTTCTTATTACATGACCAACATTTTCTTGGCATTCTCTTAATGAACCCTTTATAATGATTCCAATTCTACTTCAAGTTATCTTGCAGAAGCAATATCTTTTTAAGCAGTTTTCAAAGCTTTTTCAAATTCTTCATTTCTTACTCTTTCATTACGATAAGCTTGAGCAACTTTTATTATTTTTTATCTTAATTCTTCCATAGACATAACAGCTATTTCTTTTGTTATAATAGATTAGATTTCAAGTGATTCCTCATGTGCTAAACGTTTTCTTAATATAGAATTCTCACTCTATAACAATTTAACTTATCTTCTTAAATCAACAATTTCTGTTCCTGTTATTTTAAGACTCTCAGTTTTATCATCTACTTCTTTCATTAATCTATGAATCATTTCTTATTTTTATGAAAGCTCTTTTGACAAAATATCCCACTTTGATCTATCTGCTCCTGAAACATTTTCAGCCAAAGCTTTCATATCTGGTGTTCTAGGTACTAATCTAGTGGATTTCTTTGATGATGAAACTCTACTTATTGCAGGATTATCTGCTGCTTCCATACAAGTCAATTCTACTTAACATCTACTATTCATAAATAAAGGTTTTTATTTGGATTCATCAGACCAAGTAATAGGAAAAAAGGCTTACTTTTTCTCTTTGGAATAATATAATTTACGAAGCCAATCATCAATTATCTCTGAATATCCGACTATTCCATTAGGCATTGAATGCATAGATTTGATTGTGTCATCTCTAGTAGCTAAATAGAATGCAATTCCACTCTATTAAGATCAACATAAAGAATACTTCCAATTAAGATTTAGGCAATGTAAATACTGCTACTGCATTATAAACTTTATCAGCTTTATGAGGTGGTATTTTCATTATAGATGATATGAACACATCAGATTGAGCATTACTTAAAGCTTGAGCTAAAGTTGGGGCACCTTTCAAATCTATTACTGAATAAGGCACTTCTTTAATTTTTGTTTGATTCAATGTCATAATCAAATTAGTTCTACTTGCATATGGCAATGGATCATAATGAACCATCTTTACTATAATATCAATTAATTCATCTAAAAATTTCTATTTATCAGCCATTTCTAAAGTTATTGACATATACAATCTAGGTCTAGCCTCATATTCTGCAAATTTAAATTGTAATTCAAAATTCATTGGTTAAAAGGGTCTCATTTATGAAATTGGAAAATAAACACTCTCTATTTCTCTTTATCCAACATCATCAATCAAACTAAGATATAAATACCCATCTAAAGTTGTAACAGTTTAAGGATTAGGAATCAAAAATTGTTAGTTCCAAATTGGATGTCGATTTTAATCTCTAATCTTTGTTAAATGCATATGATGTTCAGATGGAGGTTAATTATCATATTAAGACCAACCCAATTTTACAAATCCTCTAGGTAAACCAGATTGAGAATCACGGTGTAAAGGCATATCCATACATGCCCTTATATCTACTCTTAATCTCCATGTAAAGCTCATGAATGGATCAGATGCTGGAAGAGGTTAGAATATTTCATCTGATTCTAATGGTTTCTCATCATTAATTGGAATTATTTGTTCGCCTACTAATTTAAGATTTACAATAAATCTTCCCACAGTTACTTACTTATCATTTCGACGAACAAATTTCAAATGTTATCTAACCCCTGTTCCACTTATGTCTGTCAATGGACCTGTGAAATCACCCAATTTTAATATACACTCTCCTAATAACCTTGCCTAACCTTAATTGTCTAGATCAGGTCCACGTCCTTATTCACGATCAGTTACAACATAAGCTTCGAACTTTCATGGATAAGGTATTATTTTTACATGCAAGTAATCATTAATGTCCAATTTAAAATTAGAAAGTGGTATTATAAAAGTACTCGCTGCAAATACAGGTGCTGCAACTTAGGCACTCACATCAGTTCTTTTCTATTATAAAATTAATTATTTCATTCTACCTTCTCCCCATCTACATTTAATTATACAGTAATGAAGTAATGATAATCTTTTGCAAACTCTACATTATGCAAACTTACACAAAGCGATGAACGTTGTTAATCCATTATTTTAAATATGACAGATAAAAAATTTAGTATAAAAATTATACTTAATTAATGTATTCTTTGATTTTCTTCTCTTAATTATAACAAAAATCAGATGTTGGAATATCGTATTATAATATAAATATATTATTTCCTTTCTATTCCTAAATTAATTACATTTATAATTTAACATAAAAATACTATTTATTTTCAGTTTTTTAATTCATAAAAATTATAAACTATATAAATAGTTTTTATTAAATTAATATAATTTCATAAAGAGATTGAATAATTAATACTCATTATTAGAATATGTTATTTTTTTATTTAAAATATATATTCTTTATAAATTACATAATACTTATTATTAAAACTGGATTCTTTTCTAGAATATTATTCATATTTTGATTAAGAGATACATTATAAATAATAAAAAAAATAATATAATTTATATATATATATTACTCTATTGATGAAAATAAAAAGAATTTAAATTTCCCTTCTAAATAGGCTAAAATAATTTGATAGCAAATTTATTTTAAACTTGTAAGTCTTAATCATAAATGCGTATTTCATTCAATTTCTCTATATCAGTAAAAAAAATTAAATGTTGAAACGATACACATATATTTTACTTGATATATAAATTAAATAATTCATAAATCAAGGTATATTTATTTAATTAATGAAATCTAAATTCTCTACAGATTCGATTTTTCTCTAAACAGATTCTGAGTTTTGGAGAAATGAGTAGATTTAAATAAAGGAATAAGAATTTAAAGAAGATTATTTTCTATTCTACTCTAATACTAAAAAATCATACAAAAATAAGGTATTGAAGAGACATGGTCCAATTATAAAAAAACTGAAAAAAAATGTAAATTTTTTGAGATGTAAAAAGGGATTAGAATTATGGTGTGATGTTACTAATGCTATAATTGAGATGCTTGATATATAACATGTAGGCTAGGGTTTGAGGATAACTAAAAATTCATATTCTTTAGAGTTCTTTGGATATGTAGATGGTTGGTTTAAAGAATTAAAAAAATTCTGTATACAAAAACAGATAAAAAATCAATTTATTATCAGTAATAAATTAGGTTGCGGGAACTATGCAGATGTATAATAGTTTATTAATAATTTCATAGGTTCATAGATTGATAAGGAAGAATGATGAAAAAGAATTTGCTGTGAAAATTTATGATAAATTATCTAATAAATTTGATTCTGAATGTGTAATAAAGGAGTTAGATATACTGAGAAAAATGGATCATCCAAATGTTATTACAGTATTAGAAACATTTGAATCACAAAAATACATATTCATAATTACAGAATTGTTGATTAGTGGAAATTTAGATGATATTCTTTCAAAAACAGCACTGTCAGAAGACGATGCTATTAAAGGTATCTTTAAAATTATAGATGCACTTACATATATACATTCTAAAGGAGTGATACATAGAGATATTAAACCAGAAAATATTTTATTGAGAAAACCTAATCTAGAAGAAATTGTTATATCTGATTTTGGATTAGCTGAATATCATAATGAAGAAGGTCAATATAAATATCATCGATGTGGAACTGCAGGTAATATGGCACCAGAGATTTTAAAAGATTTATCTTATGGTTATAAAGCTGATTGTTACAGTGTTGGAATCATATTTTTTTAAATGTTAACTCAAGGACAATCTCCATTTATTGTAGAAGATTATTAAGAGACCCTTCAAAGAAATGAATAAGGTTAAATAGATTTTTCAGTTGTTTAATCATCTCCTTCTGTTATGAACCTCTTAAAATAAATGTTAGAATCTGATCCTTTTAAAAGATGTTCTGTTTAAGAAGCTAGATGTAATACTATATTTAAGAAATTTAATCGATAAACTATAATTATTAAAAGAAAGAGAATATATTAAGATCATACAGTTTCTAGTTATAGTCCAAGAAGTACTTCAATTTACTAAAGTCCAACAAATTAGGCTTCACCTCAAATACCTATAAGTCCATCATATAAATATGTTGGAGTTAAAAATCTTCATTCGATTCCATTAAGACTTAGAAGTCATGAAAGAAAATTATTTTCATCTCCAAATTCAACAAATTCAGGAGCAAATAGTGCTAAATTATAAATAAAATAAAAAAACTCAAATTTTAAAATAAATCAGAAAAATAACAAAACTAGTATATACTAAGGTATGAGTTCAAATAAAGCAATTTGAATCATTAATCAACTTATTATGGTTAATGATAAATAATATTTATATTTCAAATGTTTTAAGTATTTATATCAATCTTGTTATTCCTCTTATTTAATACTTTATTTTGTTTACTTTGTTTGAAGGAAGGTAGAAATATATGAGTAAAATGATGTTAATTTTATTATGATACTTAATCAATTTTTTCTTCTTTGTAAAAAAAGTGCGTTTTAGGTTCCCATCTAAATATCAGGTATGTCACTTAAATCATCTTTTGTTATTAAAGCATGTTATAATTCAAAATCAGTCATGACTTCATTTTAAATCTAATTTTAGAACAAAAGTTTACGTTGTCTTAAATAAGTTCTTAGACTACCCATTATTGATCTTTAGTTTCAATTGATTATGCTTGAATATTGGTAGAAGATGTATAATCTTCTTGTGAAAATAAGATATCATTTGGATCCAATATTTCTGATTAGCTTGTTGTTGTTAATGCTAAAGTAAGACCTAATATTAATATCAATTGTAAATATTTCATGAAATTTAATTAATTATGTCTAAATTCAAACATAATGTAGAAGACGTAATGAATAAATTAGAACAACAAATAAAAGAAAATAGGAGAAGAACTAGAACTCTAAGTCTTGCCAAATAAAATAGTTTCAATAATTAATGTAGATAACGATTAAATACAATGCATCATATTGCAGATCATTTCTTGTTGAAAACAATATATATTCAGCCTTAATAAGATATTTAATAAAGAAAGAAAATAGTAAATCAAAGATTGAAAATATAACAAAGAAAATATTACTAATAATTATTTTATGATAAAACTTTACACAAAAATTAAAAAACTGAAGTTTAGCCATTTGCATCATGTATAACTTTATCACAATTAAATTAAAATGTTATACCCTTACCTATAGTGTTCAAATAAAAGAAGGAAATTAAAAAATTAACAAAACCTAACTCAAAATTCAATCTAAATTGATTAATTAATATTGTTTCTAATTTATTATTCACATTATAGAATAGTTATTCCATTTTTTGTTCCAATAATCTGATAATTTAGATAGTTTGTATTTTCAGACTACTCTTTCACTTAATTACATCAATTAAAACTTTCACAATTATAATTTAATGTTATTATTAAGTGAGAACAATATAAATAATATTTCAATCTATATATTCAACATTCTATACCTTTAAAATTTGGAAAATAATTTATGAATTTATAATTTTACTATTACTTCATATTCATAAAATAAGTAAATTAAAATTAAATATTTAGTAAACTCTGCATAAATCACATAATAAATAAATTATAAATATTTAAATATTTCTAAATTGTTCTTCTTGAGTTAAAACAACATAATAATTGTAGAACAAATCATTCAATATAATGCCTTTTAGATTGATAATGATTAAATTACTTGATATTAATTAGAACTATTTAATTATTATAAGAAAATTTAAATTCAATCAAGATGATTATCATATATATATAATATTAATTGAATAAATCATTACTAGATATAATTTTAATAGAAATAATCAACTTCTAATCTACTTTTATAATCAATATAAAAATCATGTTATATTAAATTGAAATAAAGAATTATGATAAAAATAATGGCTTATGGTTAAAATCTAAACAGAAATTAAATTATTTTCTTATATAGAATATATTGTTTATGATATCCTTTTAGTTCTAAAAAGTATATTAAATATTAATAGCAATTTTTTTATTTTAAATGTTTATTCTAATTGTAAAATAAAATATATAAAAAAAGTGCCACCTCCAGGAATTGAACCTGGGCTTTAGCGGCCACAACGCTAAGTACTAAACCACTATACGAAGATGGCATCTCGATAACTTTAATAACAATTTTTTTTGTATACTGTTAGCCTTCCCTTATAGTATTTTTTTTTAAATAAAAATAGTGTAATTTTGCATTTATTTTTAATAAATTTATATAATTTATATTTATGAAAAATTAACAAGTACAATAAGGAAATATATGGATGAAAAGTTACATTAATATAGGTTTACTGAAACTCAGCTATTTGTTAAATCAATATCATTTATATTAAATGTTTGACTATAATGAGATTTATTCATTTAATTTCTTCTGGTAAGATCAATCATCCAAGACCATTTTAACATTACAATCATACTTACCAAAATATTCATAATTTTATAATTTCAAATGTCCTAATCCATGTTTCATTTCTTATAAAAATATCCACTAAAAACAGTATTATCAGTAAATTGGATTTGACATAAATCATTAAGATTATCTTATTTCCAATTCCCTTTAATGATTGTACCATCAGAATAATGACATTCTCCTAATCCATCCCTTAAACCATCCTTAAATTATTCCACATATTTATAAGTTATCTATTAAATTATTAGTAATAATAACGTTTATATAATGCCATATTTTAATTTTCTTTCATCCCAAATCCCTTAAAATGTTTAATTGTCTTTGGTTTTAAATATCCCCCTTTTCTTTAAATTCATTGTTTTGAACTTCTTCCCAAAAAAAGCAATCGTAATGAAAAAAAGCATATCAATTGCCTACAGTTTATCCATTTCGAAAAGTTCCAAAGTATTTATAGAGTTATTCTTAATCTTACTAATCTTGAAATCTCATTCATAAAAATATGCCTTTTTATATTGGCTTCTTTTTAAGAGATAAAACTCCATCTCCTTCTCTATTAGAACCTTGCAATCTTCCATAATACTCTCCATCAGCAATATTATGTTTCTCAAAAGAAGCAGAATTTAAATCAGGGAATTCATTAGTACTAAAAATTATTAATAAAATAAAGAAATCTCTAAGATATAAAGATTCTTAGTCCTTTTATCTGCTCAATGTTAGCACTTTTTATTTAATTTGGTTTTGGTTTAGGTAATATCGGACGTACTGCATGATGATATAAATTTAATAGATATGTGTAATACTAATGATTCATTTAATTTCGACTTATCTACAGATTGATGTTTGGATTGATTGAATATAATTCAACATAATCTGATGCTAAAACCTACCCAATTAAAATTAAATATAATATATAGGAATTTCAAGAAAATTAACATATTTAAAATAACTTATTATTTAAGAAACCTTTTTTACAAATATGATGAATTTGAATTTTATTTTGCAACCAATTTAAGACGAGAATAATTAAACTACTGAAACTTATTACAGATAATGTAGTTAAAAAAAAATAGATAAGTGAGATTTTCAAGTAAAATAAATTCATAGTTAATTTAAAAAGAGAAAATTTGGAATATATATAATTGACTTGACATAAACTTATAAATATTAAGAAATAAATTTTCAATTTTGCCAGCTAGAAAACCATTTTCTAAATATATACTATATATTTATTAATTAGTTGATATAAATTTTTTATTTATGAATATTTCAACACTTATCTATCTAGTCTTAATATTTTCTTTTTAAGTATAGGCCTCTCATTTGTGTGCTGAAGAAACAGATTAAAAATAAGAATGCAAAAAGTGTATGGCAAATTCAAGATTAGATCAAGGTACGTGTAAGTGTTTAGATGGTTATATTTCAGACAATAAAGTGAATAAATGCTATTGTACTTAAATTAATTTATAATTAAATAGCTTGCTTGCCTAATTGTAAAAAATGTAAACCTTTTCAATTAAATTAATGTGAAGAATGTTTTGGTGAAAATGCTGACCATGAAAATTAATGTATTTGTAAAAAAGGTTATATCTATTCATCATAAATGTAAACCTGCATTAATAGTATAAATAAATATAATTTTAGAGAACAAGGATTTAAATCTGGAACATCTATAATATTAAATTTAATCAAAAGAGTTTGAAAGTCTTAAATTTGATTTTTGTTTACCTGTTGAATAGTATGCTTAAACAAATCAACTATATAAATTAAAAATAAATAATGTTACTGCGACATTATAATTAAATTTTACAGAATTAAATAATTAAAGTTCTATTGCATATATACAAACTAATGAAAAATTGATATTTGAAAAAATCCTTTTATAAAAGATAAAATCAAGACCTATTTTAAGAGATTTTAATGAGACTATTTTTGAAATAAATTATATTTAAGGATTAAGTTAAATAAAAGAAAATAATTAAAAATAGAATTTAATTTTAATGATTGAAATAAAAAATGTTATTTCAAATAGTTATTATTTCTTATTGATGAAATGTGGTTTATAAGAAAAATAAAGTTTAGAAGAATAAAAAATATTAGAAAGTCATGTCAATTCAGTAGTAGATAAATATTTTAATTTATTTTATTAATGTCCTTCTAATTGTAAAACATGTACTTTTGAAACTACTGAAAAGTAATCCAATATTTAATGTAAATAATGTATAAATGGAATGAAATTAGAAAAAGGAAAATGTTTTTATGAAAATTTACCTATAAAAATAAAAGAAATTAAATAAATTTAAGGATCAGAATAAAATACAGAATGTGATATTTAAACTTATTTAAAAGATGAATATTGTGAATTATGTGATATATAAAATTGTGAAATATGTGAAAATCAAGATAGTTGTAAAAAATGCAATGATAAATTTGAAATTAAAGATGGAAAATGTGAATGTCTAGTGAAAACAGATGAATAATGTGATAATAGAATAAATTAATAGAAAAATTGTATATATTATAATGGAAATGAATGTTTATAATGTGAATATGGTTATTATTTACATTAAAATGAATGTATTAAAATGTTATCTAATGAATATTTACTTTGTATAAAATAAGATTAATGTTATAATTGTTTGAATATGGAATAAATTATTTAGAAATCAAAATTTGAATCTAACAAATAAGTTTGTGAATGTTAAAATGGATATTTTATGAATTATAGATTATTAGAATGTAATTAATGTGATTCAAGTTGTAGAACTTGTGTAGATAGATAAATTAAATGTACTAGTTGTAATGATGGGTTTTATTTATAAGATCATAAATGTAAGAAATGTCCTTAAACTTGTCTCAAATGTGATTCTTATGATAAGTGTATAAATTGTGTTGATGGTTATTATTTAGATAAATCTTAATGCAAAGAATGTAAAATTATGATTTCAGATAAAAATGTTTGTGCAAAATGTTAAAATGATAAAATATGTACTTAAGCTATTGAAGGATATTATGTTGATAATTAAAATATGGTTAATAAATGTGAAATAGAATATTGTAAAGTTTGTAAAGACAAATAGATATGTGAAAGATGTGATCCAAATTATTTTGTAGAAAAAGGATCTTGTGTTTAATGTTAAGAAGGATGTATTAGTTGTGAACGAAATAATGAATAAAATCAAATTAAATGTTTTAATTGTTCTCCTAATTATACTCTAAGTGATGAAGATGGAAATTGTAAAAAATGTCCATAAAATTGTAAATAATGTGCAACTCCAAATACTTGTAATGAATGTTTAGAAGGATTTCAATTATCTTAAGATACATAATTATGTGAATGTCAAAATGCTAATGAATATTTTTTAAATAATAAATGTTAAATCTGTGTAGAAAATTGTGAAGAATGTGAATCAAAAGATAAATGCAAAACTTGTTTAACTTCTTATATAGTAAATAATAAAGGTTAATGTGAAAAAAAAAAATGTAAAATAACAAAATGTGAATTATGTTAATCTGATGATTCATGTGAATAATGCAAAGATTCAATATATTTTCCAGAAGAAAAAAAATGTGGTTGTAAAGGTAATTGTGAAACATGCATTTTAAAAGATTCAAAATAATAATGTACTAGTTGTAAATCAAAATATTATTTAAAAGAAAATGAATGTGTAGAATCTCATTGTGAAGATGAAAGTAAAGATGGTAAATGCAAATAATGTAAATTAGGATATTTTATTAATTCAAATAATTAATGTGAAGAATGTTAAACTAAAAATTGTAAAGCTTGTATTAATAATATATGTAATATATGTCAATAAGGTTATTATCTTCAAGATGATATATGTAAAAAATGTACAGATCCATCATGTTTATTATGTGAATATGATTAAAATGATGATTAGGATTAATGTAAAACATGTATATCTGGTTACTCTCCTAAAGAAACTAAATGTTATAAAGAAAACAATTTATTTCCATTACTTGCTCTTGTTTTTATTATTGCTTTAATTTATGGAGTCTTTTACTTTAAAGAATAAATTTTATCTCTTTGCTCAAATTAAAGTTAAGGATTTGTAAATAGCTCTGATTAAGATGTTGAACTTACAAATAAATCAAAAACTTAAACTAAATAAAATAGAGATGATGATTTTAATATATTAGAAGATTGATTTATAAAAATCAAATATAAACTTTTATTTTCTTAATACTCTATTAAATATTATATTATTTTTAAATAGTAAAAAATATACTGATTTCTGATAACAAATTATATTAGAATAAAACTTTATTTTAGAATTGTGTTTATATTATATAAATTTCCATATTTTTAATCAACAACAAGCTCCAGAAGAATTATTATTTTTTTTTTTCACTTGGTGATCAGCTGCCTTTAAGACTGAAGCATTTGAAGTTTGGCCCTTATTCTTACTATACTAAGCTTTTGTTTATTCAAATTCATCATCATCTTAAGTTTCACTTATATCTCTTAAAATTTCTATATTATCAAGAAATTAGACCTTCAGCTATCTATTTAAATGCAAATTCTATATTATGTCCAGTTTATGCTGAAGTTTCTAAAAATCCCATCTTTTTAGATTAAGCATACTTTATGGCTTCCTCTTTGCTCACTTCTCTATTGGCTTCTAAATCATTCTAGGATTGTTCTAATACAAATTTACCTTATTTCCAATAAGCATAAGAACTAGATTTTATTAATCAGAATATTCTCTGATTTCTTGCAACCATCTATCGACGTCCAAGAATGAATTTTTTTTTGTGATATCGTATACTAGAAAAGCACCAACTGCACCTTTGTAATATGCTTTTGCAATGGCTCTATATTTCTCTTAACCTGCTGTGTCCCATACTTATACTCTAATTTTTTTGTTATTAATTTCTAGGACTTTTGCACTAAATTCTACACCGACTGTGATATTAGTAGATAGATTAAATTAGTCTTTAGTAAATCTGAGTAAAATCTATGATTTTCCAACAGCAGTGCTTCCTAAAATAAATGACAGAATTACCAAGTAAAATAATTTTGAATACGTGAGCTATGTCATTTACACCTTAGGATTAATCCATTCAATTTAATTAAATATTATCACAAAAATATAATGAAAAGTGATAAAGACAAGATTGATTAGATTATCAATTAATTTTATGGATCAAAAGTTATTGAAGAATTAACAGAAGAGGAACGTCAATTTGAATTAGTTGTTCAATAACCTGATTAAACATTAATTTAAAAGATGCTTGTATTATTAATTTACATTCATATAAATTTAGGATGATAGTTTATAAAAGAGATAAGAGTTTATTTAGAGTGTTGAATGCAAAGAGTATTCATAAATGCTCATTATTTCATAAATTCGAATGGATTTTACAAATGATGATCCATTTCTTAAACATTTAATGAATGTCGAAAAAGCAATCAAAAAGGCAATTAGAAACATTCTTCTATAATTATAGAAATTAGATAACAAATAATAATTTAAAGATGCCTGTGATAAATTAATAAAGATATTTTATTAAGATATTAATATTGGCTTTATAACATCGACAGGATAAATTAAATCTACTGCCTATGCATTTATATCTAAATCAATTATTGAATTAATAAATAGAAAGAAAATCAACTTATAATTTAAAAAGATCCCTTTAAAAATAACCTTAACATTTTTTGCTATTGATTCATTGTAATAAATAAATCCAATACAAAAACAATATGATCCAAGAACTGCTTTCATAAGAAATAATAAATTCTTTAATGATTATTTAATCCTATCATAAACCAATTAAGATGAATTAAGAAGTGGAGTATCTATATTTTTTGTCTATCGTCCAGAAGATGATCAAATTTATGCTCTAAAAAGGGTATATTTAATTAATAATTTAGAGTAAATTGTAAGCAACACATCTAGATTACTTTTCTGTTTTTTCAACAACAGCTTCAAATACTCCTATAACACCTGATATCAGAAAAATTAGAGAAGCAAAAATATTATCAAAATTAACTCATCCAAATATACTTAGGTATTTATTAAAATTAATCCTTAGATTATTTGCTTGGTGGATAGAATCTACTAATGATGGATATTTCCTATATATGTAACTTGAATATTGTTCTTTTCCTGGTTATAAATATTAACCTACAGATTTACTTACATTTTCATATTATTATTTAAATGTTATGTAGAATTAAGAAAAAATAAATAAAATTAAATCAATTTTGAATTAAATTTTAGATGGATTAGAATATATTCATTAAAGAGGTATAATCCATAGAGATTTAAAACCTGAAAATATATTTGTTACAATTAATATAAAGGGAGATTTATAAGTAATTAATGTTTAAAATTAACTGGTTAGGTTGCATTAGCAGATTTTGATTAAGGAAAAGATGTAAGAGAAGAGAAACTATCAATTATCACAGATGAAAGATTACCTGAAGAAGAATTAAATTCTATAAAGAGTTAGAATACTATAACAACTGGAACTATTGGTTATTAAACTGCTAATTATAATAAAGATTCACATTATGAAATGGCAGATGAATTTTATGCAATTGGAATTATTTTATTACATCTTGTTATAGCATTTCCTGGAGAACCAAAAAATAGAAATCATTATGCAAAGACTTTTGTGATGGCAGATTCAATAAAAGATGTATTATCATTATTTGATTCTTGGGCTAATAAATTTGTAAAAAATAAAAGTTCTGATTTTTCATTTACACATTATTAAAATGTAATGGAACTTGCAAAACTTCTTATAAGTTCAAGAAAACTAACTCATGCAGATGTAAGAAAAATGATTAATGAATTATGAGTTAGAATTTTATGTGATCACAATTAATTTTTTATGAATATGATAACATTTCTTTTGTGAATAAAATATACTTTATTTATTGAATAATATAATTGAAATATTTTATAGAATGGTTGCAATATTTAAATTAAATCTATATTAATAAAGCAAGACTTTCATCCATTATGAGCTCCTTAAGAATCTGGACTTAATGGTAAAAACATAAGTTTCTAAGATGGACCTTTTGATAATAGTTGAAGTGTTTCTAAAAATCTAATTTACATAGCTGCTTTGCTATCTAAAGCTTAAGCAGCCTCTTTCATTAATTTTGCACTTTCTACATCAGCTTAAGCAGATATAACTTTTGCTTAGGCAATTCTTTTATTTTTAGCAGCAGCTGCTAAATCAGATTACATTTAAGGTGTCAAAACCATATCCTTAATAAAAACTTCTTCAATATAAATTCCCCACTATTCAGTTGATTTATCAAGATAGGCTTCAATTGCATCTTAAACCATTTCTCTATGTTCCAATAAATCTTATAGTTAATGTTCTCCACAAACTTATCTTAAGGCTGCATATGTCATATCTTTAACTGATTATGTCAATCTAGAAACTCTATATGTAGCTCTTACAGGATCTACATAAAAAAAAAAAAGTATTAAATTAAATTACATACCAATAATTCTAAAATACATGCATGTATCAATATTAACTTATATATTGTCTTTTGTTAATATAATTTATCTATCTAAATCTAATACTCTTGTTCTTAAATCTACTGGTATGACTGTATCCTTAATTCTTAATAAAAATATACTGTGCATGGATTGATCTGATTTAAGCCAGGTGGTAGACTCCTGTGATATTTTCCAAATTTCTCTACTAAACCTATTGAGCTTTATTGAATTGCATAGAATGGATTTTCACAACAACAAAATACACATGGAAGCCATGCCTTTAAAATTCTATATTAATATAGTTACTCTCAAAAATCCTGAAAAACTACCACAACAATCTAAACATGATTCATAAGCAGTCAATTCTCTTCTTTATATAAGTTAGTCATCATTAAAGTCTTACTAAAATTAGAAAAATGTATATACTCTTTAATTACTGAGTGGTTGCTATTCCATAAATTAATTATAATATATAAATTTTTAATGTTGTATTCTCTTTTAGATAGATATATTGCTTTTCAAATTTTATTCATTTTTATTTTATAATTCAAACAGTATTTCATAATCTTTTTATGATTTTAGTAATTATATTATTATAAAAAAAATAAAATTACTTAAATTAATACAGTTTATTCAGTTTATTGGATTAACTAATTGAATTAAATGATTAAGTTATTTGTAAATTGTATTTATTAATAATTCATTATTAATACTATATATATTAATAAAAATAATATAAAAATTATAAATCATTAAACTCAATGGACAATATTATAGAAAACTCGCTTAACTTTTGGTAATAAAGACTCAACAATTCATCATAACCATAACCGAACATCTTGTTAAAAAAGAAATAAAGAACAATAGTAGACAGAGTAGTGATAGAATCGACTAAATATTGGAGAAAAATAGCTGATGAATATTCAGCTAAAAGTTCCACGAATAGATCTGTTTAAAGTTTGTCATCCTAAATTCATAATTAATAGATTTCTGATTGCTGAATTGTTATAATATATATTTTAATAAGATATTCCTGCCTAAGATAGATTCATGAACATTATTATCGTTTTAAAAATAATTATTATACTTCAAATTAAAAGTTTTCCAATTGGTGTTCTCTTTTAATTGTATAAATCTCATATTTTTTAAATAAAGTATATTTTAATACAATTATTCTTTAAAAATAGTTATTGATTTGAATAAGAAGTCTTTCTATTTTTTAAAAATTGAATTTAGGTTTCATTATTTTCAATAAAAATTTAAAGATATTAAGATTATAAAATTGTTTTCTTTCACTTCAAATAAATAATCGTTTTTTCATACAAAAACACATAAATATGAATTAATTATTTTGTATCAAATATCTTTTTAATTTACATTCATTTCTCAAATAAGAAATAAAAGTAGTACTTTATAATGGATAATTGAAGTAATTTATAGATAATTCATTTCATTTATCAATTAATTTAAATTCATTTTATTTCTGTTGAAATATCCAATAATTAGTATTTAGGATGATATAATTTAAACAAATAACAATTATAGATTATAATTGAGAATATTTATAATTATATTAATTAAACTTAATATTAGATGTCAAATTAAGGTATGTTAAGGATAGGAACTTAAGATTCTTTTTCAAGAAAAAATCAATTTAATTAATTTCATACTACTCCTAGTCATCGTAAAACTTCTTAAACTAAACCTCTATCAATTGATTAAATTCCAGACAATGCAATAGAAAAATTTTATTTGTATAAACAAAAAAAGAATGAGGTGAGAATGAAACAATAATTGAGTAAATAAAGTTAACGATCATCTCAGAATTCAATTGCCTAAACTAACTAATTCTTTATTAATGCCAATTTCGTTAGTAATTAAGGTGGTTAGCAAAAGCGTTCTGGTCAATCTGTAACTATTGAAGCAATAGAATCAGTCAAAAGAACTATAAAAACAGATATGGGAAATCCTGCATCATTATTAAATAAGGCAAAAAGCTTAGGACAAGATGAATAAATGCAATAAGTTAAACATCATAATGTAGTTGTAAAATTTGGCAACTAAGATTATTACTTTTATTTTGAAGCTCAGTAAGATTAAAATGATATTAAATTAGTATTAATATGAGATCTATTTGGTTTTAAATATTGTAAAGATTACATGATACTACATTTGCAAATCCATAAGAATGTTATGCCAATCTTAAGGATAAACCATCAGTGAATTAAATTGTTAGCTTCATTTCATAATAACATTCAATACCAATTGACTATTATATAGCTCAACCAGATTTACAATTCAATGTCTTTATGAATTCTGGTTTAAAATTAGAAGCATTTTTTTTATAAACATAATCAGAACCTAAAGTTAGTTTAAAGGATTTTATTTTTTTGAAAAACATAGGTGTAGGAGGTTTCTCTTTAGTTTATTTGGTTAGAAAAAAAGATACAGGAAAATTTTATGCTCTCAAACTTATAGATAAAGAATTTATTATAGCTAAGAAAAAATAATAAATTGTATTGAATGAACGAAATATCATGACTTTCCTTAATAGTCCATTCTTATTACATTTATCATATGCATTCGAATCCAGACAATTCGTAGTTTTTGTTCTAGAGTTTTGTTAAGGTGGAGAATTATTTTACTAATTGAAACAAATCAAAAGAATGAGTGAAGAATAAGCATGCTTTTATATATCTGAAATTTGTTTGGTATTAATTTCTATTAATTTTTAAGGGTTTACATGAAATTCATTCGTTAAATATATTATATAGAGATATTAAACCTGAAAACATCTTAATGGATATAGAAGGACATGTTAGAATTGCAGACTTTGGATTAAGTAAACCAGAAATAAGTAGAGAAGAAAAAGCATATAGTTTTTGTGGATCTCCAGAATATATGGCTCCTGAAATGCTATTAAAATAAGGACACTCCTAAACTGTTGATTTTTATTGTTTAGGTGCCTTGCTTTATGAATTACTTACTGGATTACCACCATATTATTCAACAGATACAAATTAAATATATTAAGATATACTCTATTCTAAATTAACTTTTCCTAATGATGTAATATTTATCATTTAATTTAAGTTAAATTTATCAAAAGAAGTGAAAAGTCTTCTAATGTCATTATTAGATAAAAATCCTAACCAAAGATTAGGAGCTTCTGGAGGTATACAAGAGATCCTTTAACATCCTTTCTTTGCTTAAATAGATTTTAAACAACTAATACTAAAAAAAGTTAAACCTCCATTTCGTCCAGACCCATTAAAAATGAATTTAGATGAAAAAGAATCATAAAAAGGAGAATAAGATTTTAGAAAAATGATTGGTTCTAATAAAGGTTCAAATTTACCAGTTATTTTTGGTTCTTCATTTTATTATGAATCTCCTTAAGAGACTTAAATTAAATCTGTCTACAAAGAATGGCTAGCACACACTAATTTATAACCAAATACTCCTTGTGTATCATCTTATCATAGTTAAGGAAGGTATTTAAAAGTTTCCTAAATATTTTAAGATAAAATAAATCATAGGATATAGTACCATTAGTTCAATCAGTCAAAAATAATCCTAGATCTCGCTAAATGTTAAATTAAAAATATTAATCATAAAAAGCAGTTGGTTAGAAATAATCATTGGAAAAAGTAAATTAAGACAGAAGATTTTTTTCGAAAATTTGATTAAAATTTTATATTTTCCAAATTTCATTTGACTGGTTAAATTCGAAAAATTAATCCCTATCAAAGGTTGATTGAATATCATTTTCAACTATAATTCTAGAACTTAATATTTCATTATCATTAATTAAACTGAATTCTCATATATTTTTAATTATGATACAATAAATAATATTACTTAAACTTTTTATAAAATAATCTATAAATTTATTTATTTTTCTATTTTTGTTTATTAATACTCTCATTTTTTAAAATATAATTTTTATTTATATTTTCAATTATAATTTATTATAGATTTAAATCTCTATAATTGGAATTTAAATCATTTAATGACAATTAAAATTGATTTAAAAAATGCAATAAATCACTATTATTTAATGCTTTCTATTCTATTTGATTATTTAAATTGTTGAAGAATTAGATCAAAATAAATCATAAGTATAAATTATTGATTACCAAAATTATAATAAAAAACATTTATATAAAATTTTTAATTTACTTATCTTTTCTTTTCTCTTTATAAATATTTCATGGATTAAATTTTCATAAGTACTGCCATTGTAAAATAAATCATTTTTGAAATTAAAAGTGAGTTATTAAATAAATAATTTTAATTTTTTAGAATTCAAATATTAAAGAGTAAAAAAAAATTAGGGTTTTTCATCTTTTATTACAATTCATCAGCTATTTTAAAGACTACTTACTTTAAATATTATATTATCTCTTTTCAATATTCACAGTATTAATATTCGATAACATCTTCCCTTCTTTTACGTAATTCATATAATAGAATTTTAATTATTATAATATTCTAATTTATATATAATATTTGAAGATAATAAAATACACTCTAATTATATATAAATAAGATATATTTGATAACTTTGGAATTATATCGAATAAATTATACTGCTCTTATTCAAAAGTATAATTGTACTTATTATAATCTTAAATATTTATTAAAAGTTATGAAAAAATTGTTAACTTATTCAATTTTCAAATAGTTTTGCTATCATAATCGTATATCAAATATTGCAAAATTAAATATATTATGATGATGCATTAATAATACTTCTTTTATAATCAATATTTATCAATAATCATAATTATATCTTTTTGGTTTAATAATCTCTATTCTTCGTCCTCAATTCTCTATATATAGTAAAAATACCGATAAAATTTAGCTTGTTACTTTTTATAAATTTAAAGATATATTGTATATTCGATTTATTTTATTATATTTTATTTCAATAAATACAATTAATGGAGGATTTAGATTATGCTGGGATTAACTTTGGTGTTATTGCTTTTCTTTATTTATCCTCAATCTTCCTGATCTTGAAAACAAATACTAAGAGTTTTAATAAAAAGATTTAGGATCAGAAAGAAACTATAACTAATTCTAGTGTAGAATAGATTTTAGAAGCATTTGTCTTTTGGCCTTGTGAAACTAAAAAGAATCACAAATTAGTAAAGTAATCAAATTATTTAGATTTGTTTGGAAAAAGTAATATATATATTTGTTATTTTCACAAATTAAGAAGTTGCTTAATCATTATATGAATAACAAAATAATATTTAGGATACTATGTAAGACTACATATATAAATATCTATACATACCAATAATTTGTTTTGGAGGACTTGTGTTTTAAAAAGTCTTTTATTATACTTTTTATTGCTTTTATGAAGAATGTATATTCAAGTAATTAGAAAAAAAATATCCAAAAACTGTAAAATTTGCATTTTCTGATCCCAGATCAAAAAGTATGTATTATTTTGGTTATGTAATTGCCAATTTGGTAGTAATTTTAATTGTTTTCATCGATTCAAAAGATGATATATTCGGTAACTGTATTGTATCAGCAGTGATATCATCTTTATTATAAATATTTGGATTGGAATTGCTTTTTGTTATTGTCTTTGTCTATTTTATTCAGATAGATAATAAAAAATATACAATACTATTTTAATAGAAGAAACTAATCTCATTGATTGATAAAGTAAATTTTATTTATATTGGTGATAGACAGAGAAAAATAATAATGAAAGTACACCGCTTCAATGAGATTAACTAAAGAATTTCTATTTTTTAATATTAATTTAAATATTGTTAAATATATATATATAAAATTTATTTCTTGTATGATTACACTATGTTTTTTTATGATATTTATAAATGATTAAATTGATATAAAAATTAATGTACTATTATTCAGAATAATTGATTTTAGAAAGGGATTTATATAATTTGCATTAAAATTAAAAAAAATAATTAATGAATTATGAATTTACTTCTACTTATGATACTCTAGATCCATAAAAGGGAAACTTTTTTGATATGTTAGATTTATCAGATGTGTCATCTATTCCTGAATAATAAGAAGTAAAACAAATTTAAGATTAAAGTGAAACAATGAATTACTTGTAGGAGATATTTTCTTAATAATAAGATGAAATAAAAGAAGAGGAATATAATATTCCTTAGGATGAATAATTTTAAAATAAAGAAGAGAGTTTTGAATTGAGAGATTATTAAATAGATCTGTTTTAAAGATCAATAGAAAAAAATTCAATAATATTTCTAGAAACTGGAAGAGGTAAAACTCATATTGCTTTAATGCATATTTATTATTATATAAAAAAGAATGGATTTTAGAATACAAAATTAATATTTTTAGCGAATACTATTTAATTAGTTGAATAACAATGTGAATTAATTAGAGATTAAATATTTACTGTTGCTTAAGAAATGGAAAAAAAAGGATTAGCTCCATAAGACTACTATTTTGATATTTAATAATTTAAGGACAATTCTTTTAAAAGAAAATTCATCGTTCCTATCCATTCTAAGTCTGTTCTGGCAAGTGATGATGATATGGATATTCAAGGTTGGAAAAAAGAAAGATGGGATGAAATTATTAATGAATCAGGTATTTTTGTAATGATGGGTTAAATGTTATTGAATGCATTAAGAAGAGGATATTTGAAATTACCTTATTTCTCATTAATAATATTTGATGAATGTCATCATTGTACAAAAAGACATTCATATAGATTGATAATTAAAGAATTCTATGAATGTGAAAAAGTTAGAAAATAAATATAACATAGTGATAAAGTCAAATTTTTAGGTTTAACTGCAACTCCTGTCACTTCTATTGACATAGAAAAAGCAGTCAAATTAAGCACTGTTTCAAGTTTATAAATTGAAGTAGACATTCTTCAACTAGCATTAAATTTACATTCTAGATATATTTATAGTAATGAAAAATAACAAAAAGTTTATCAATCAAAAGTCATAACATATGATTAGTAATTTGGTATTTCAAATATTTACATTCCTAATCATTAACCATTAAGTGATTTTTTTAGATTATGGTTAGAATTATATTTTGAAAAAGAAAAAGATAAGATTTCATATAGTATATAATTACTAGTAGATTAGTTATATCATTTTGTTACATTGTATGGATTTATTCTTTATAAGGATTTAGGTGCTTTCTCATTTTATTAATTTATTAAATAATTATTTATAAATTTTGGAGAAATAAAAGTTAGATATAAAGTTGAAAAAGATTAAAAATTATTAGATAAAATCAAAAAATTATTTCAAGATTATTTAGAAATTTTACAACCTTTAACAGTTTTAGAAGATTAAAATTTATCATAAAAATTTATAGCTTTAAGAAATTAAGTATTAGAAATAATGAAAAACAATTAAAATAATAATAAAAAACTTTTAATATTTGTTGATCACAAGATTACAGCCAAATATTTACATTAATTATTAGAATTGCATTAATTAGATTCTACATATGTAGTAGGTACTGGTAATTTGACATCTGGTGCATTGTAAATGACAATTTTAAAAGATAGGAATAAATATATATCTTTATCTCCTAATATTAATGCTTTAGAAATAGCAGAAAAAATATATGATTAATTCAATATTGAAGGATAAGAAGAAGATATAGAATTAAATAATGACGATGATGAAAATTAAACTAAATTGAAATTAAGATCTTAATTATAAGAAGTTTTAGAAGGAGTAAAAAATTATGGTAAAAAATTAGATCAAACATTGACAACCTCAAAAGCTTAAAAAGAATCAATTAAAAAATTTAAAGAATGCTGCAATATTTTAGTTTCAACTAATGTAACTGAAGAAGGATTTGATGTACCAGATTGTCATTATGTTTTTGTGTTTGGAGAAATTACAACTTTAAAATAATTTATTTAAAAAATAGGAAGAGCAAGAGCAGACGATTCTGTATTTTATTTTATTTTACCAAAAGAAAAAGAATTAATGTGGAAGGCAAAAGAAACAGTATTATTTAAGACAAAAGAATGTGTAGAAAGAAAAATATTAGAATTAGATTAGAAAAACTACTATTCTGATCTTAAAAATAGAATAAATACTTTAAATAGGCAAATCAATAATAAACCTAAGTTTGAAGATGAATATTATGATTGTAGATTGGTTAAAGATAGTCTTGCTTTAGTAAATGTTAATTGGGCTGTAGAAATACTTTCTAATTATGCTAATATTTTTAAAAATTTTGAATATAGAGGAAAAGATGAAAACTATATAAGAGGAATATTTTATCAATTTTCTGAATTTCCATCTTTGGGTTGGAAATGTGTTTTAATTTTACCAAAGAATTTTTCTGATAGATATTTTATAGGAGATCTAATGAAAACAAAAGATGATGCTAAAAGATCAGCTGCATTTAAAGCAGTTTTAATTTTGAGATAAAAATAAATGTTAACTGAAGATTTAAGACCTGTAAAAAGTGCATATAATTTTGTATCTGATAGAAAAAATGATCCAAATTTAAAAGATCCAAATTATTGTTAAGTTATATAAGATAGTGTTGTAATAAAAATAGAACCATAAGTTGATTTAAGATAAAAATTATTCCCTTACAAAATGGATGTATTTGAAATTTCAATTCAATAACCTTTATATTTATACAAATTTAAATTTTATGAGTTACCATAACATATTAAAAATGAAAAAGATAAATAATAAGTTATTGGATTTATTCATAATTCTTAATTCTGTAATAGATATCAATTTTCAGGAGGAAAGGAGATAAGATTAGAATTTGTTAAAAAGATTACTCTAACTTAAGATTAATATTAATTATTAAATTAAGTACATTAATTCTTGATAGCAACTTCATTTGATTGGGATTTATCATTTTATTCATTTATTACAAAAGAATAAATTTCATCTGAATCTGCTCTATTTTAATAAGGTAAAAAGTAATTATTTAATTTAATTGATGATGAAAAATAATATGCTCTATTAGTATTATTGAATGAAGACTTAAATAATGAGGAAATCAATATTAATTATGAAGATTCTTATAATATTGTAAAATACATTGAAAAGATGAAAAAAGTGTTTAATTTTGTGAATTCTATAAGATAAAAGAAAAAAATGAATTAATAGATTAAAGAGGAAAGATAAAGATTAAGTGATATGAGTATAAGGTTTGAAACTTGGAATAGTTTAGAATATGATGGAAATCTAATTAAGATATTAAAGGAATAAAATTTTAAAGGAATTATTGGTTAAAATATAACTGATAGATATTTTTTTAGTAAAGTTGTTTTTGATTCAAAAAGGCCTATTGAATAAAATTTAGAAAGATTTGATATTGAAAGAAAAAATGAATATATGAGAGAATTAAATAATGTATAAAGAAGTTTAAAGTTAGTTATAAATTTTAATTTTGAAAATGAAAAAGAATTATATGCTGCTCCTATTTTAAGGAAATTTCTTAAAAATCATATTAATTAAAATAGAGAAATAATAACAAAAAATGAATTAAAGGATCCTAAATATTAATATTTTTCAGGAGAATTTTATCAATTTCCATTAGATGTATTAACTGCATTAGAATTAAGAATATTAACTAAACATATATTATAATAATTAAGAGATTTTCTTGTGTCTTTTACTTTTAAATCTTAGGTTTCTAAGTTACTTGATTCTGGAAAATAAGATTTAAATAATTATCAACCATAAACCTATCAAATTATGGATAATATAATGATTTAAGATTCATAAGAAATAATTAATTTTTTTGTTGATAATTCTTCAGAATTTTAAGACTTATTGAATTAATTTAATAAAAATTTAGAATTAAATTTGGGAAATAAAATATAAGATCATTCAAAATAATTAAAATAAAGAAAATTTAATTATTCTATCCATGATATAGATAATGAATTGTTACATAGATGTTTTCAATCACAATAATTTAATTAAGATGATTAAACAAATTATTAAATATTAGAATTTTTAGGAGATGCTAATTTAAAATTACTTTCAAGTATTTAAGTATTTATTGAATTACCATTTGCTAATGAACATATATTACATTTAGAAAGAGCTAGGATAGTTTCTAATGAAAATTTAAGGAAATTTTCTATTATTCATAGATTTTTTAATTGTATTAAATGTACAAACTTCATTTATAATCCACCAGAATTTATTCTCAATGAAAATAAACTTAATTTAGATTAATCAGAAATATAAAATGAAAAATAAAAAGAGAACAAAGAGAATGCAAAATATTAATATACACAAAATGGTGAAGTTATAAATGAATTACCAAAAAACTATTAGCCTATTCCTGAAAAAGTTCATTCAGATGTAGTTGAAGCATTAAATGGAGCATTTTTGATTTAATATGAGGAAGATATTAATGCTTGTTAATTTTTCTTAAATCGGATAGGAGTTTTAAAATACCCTTTAGCATAAGTAAAATTAAAAAATTCAAAAACCTAATAAGCAAAAGGATTACTTCAAAAGAATTTAAATTCATTAGAAAATATTATTGGATATAAATTCAATGATCACTCATTATTAATTTAAGCTATTACTTATTAATCTTTTCTTAATGTATTAGATTATTACAATTATAAAAAGTGTAAATGCAATTTTGTTGAATTTAAAAGTTAATAAAATTTAATTTAGATTAAAAATTTAAATACTAATGAAATTAATGAATCATTATTAGCCCAATTAAATTAAAATTAAAATAGAATTGATATGAGTTATGAAAGATTAGAATTTTTAGGGGATGCTGTTTTAGATTCAGTTGTAGTTGAATGGTTAGTCAAAGAATTTAATAAAGAAAAAGTTGAAGATTTGGCTCTAAAAAAGTAATGTGTTGTTTGCAATAAAGCTCTTGCTTTAGTAACCATTCATTATAAATTGGATTAGTTTTTATTACATCAAGATCTACATAAGACAAATCATGAAAATAACATAACACTAAATAAAATTAAATCTATGTATAATGAATATTACGATGATATAAGTAAGATGTACACTTAAGAACCAATTATTAAAATTTTAGGTGACGTATTCGAATCTATTGTTGGTGCTATTTTTGTAGATTCTTCATTTAATTATGATCTAACTAAATAAATTGTTCTTAAATTATTAATGCCCTTTATGTAGCACTTTACATCACCAAATTAAATATTTAAAAATCCTCAAGATCGTTTATTTAGATACTTTAAAGGTAAAAATTAATCTGAATTTGAAATTACAATGACAGATGAGGATCCAATTGATGGTTAAAATCTTTATGTATTGAGAGATAAGAATACTTATTAAATACATAAAAAAATTAGAGCAACATCTGAAAAATAGGCAAGAGAAAAATTATTAGAATTTATATAAAGAAGGGGAAATTTGGAATGAATTTTTTAAGAGATTTTTATTAAAATAAATAATAATATAATATTATTTTTTATTATTTGTTATTCTAATTAATTTTATTATGAGAATTTATATAATCACACAAATGTATGAGGCTTTTATTTATTACATTAATCATTTATTATTTATTATAATTATTTTTTATGAACTAATTTTTAATTATTCTATCAATTTCTAATATTACTCAATATATTAATTAATTTTAAAGATCATCTTTTTAATGATAAACTATATTTTTTAATCTATAAATAGATAAGAAAAGAATATTTGATTGTATTATGAGAATTTAGATAGGAGATCATTATGATGAGAAGAATAAATTAAATATTGTTTATTTATTTTTTTAATAGCTTTTAAAGTTTAATAGAAAATAATATAATGATTTTCTAGAAAGGAATACTTCACAAAGAATCGCCTAATATTAAATTAATACCATTGATTTAATTGGTTTAATAAAATGAACTATTACCTATGACATAAATTTTAAAGTTGATGTATTAATTAACTATAAGTACCAAAAGTTTTTTTAAGTAGTTGTAAATACAATTCATGTTGAAGGAAAGAAACTTGAAAAAATAAGGATGGAAGACTTATTTGTAAATGATTGTGGATAATTAAACAAATTAGATATTTTTATATAACAAACTCTTATAAAAGAAGACAGACCAAAAAAAGAAGATGACCTTCTAAATTTATTGAAAGATATTTGTATTTATTGTAAATATTCTAAGTGATTAAGTTTGGGTTAAATCCTTTTAATATTAATAAATTAAAGAGTTTTGAAGAAATACTAGATTATATTTTAGAAAAATTAAATATTAATTTAAAAAAAGATGATTGGAGACAATAGATTCTATAATCTATCTATGGACTAGAGATTAAAGACTCAAAATGCTATAATTAAAATTTTACACATATTTTTTCTGTTAAAGTCCCATATTACATTCAAACTAAATAAGATTATATCCTTATAAAGTGGGTATGCGTGGAAGATTAAAAAAATAGATTAATGGAGGTTGAAAATTATAAAAAATTAAAAATAGAAACCAATAATGATAACATAAAATAATTATTTTGTTACAATTTGGAGTTATAAAATTCAACACTTTTGTACTTATAAAAATTTAGTTTAACTTTAAAAGAGTATTCAGAAAGAGCTAATAGTATTTTAAATATAAAAGAAAAAATGAAAATTTGTAGTAAATTAGCTTCTGAATTAAAAAAATTACATGATAGAAAAAAAATTCATAGAGATTTAAAACCAGAAAATATTATGGTTACGGCAAAAGAAATTTATACTGATAAATTACATGAAATTACAGATCAAAATATCAATCAAATTGATCAACTTTAATGGTCAATAATAGATTATGAATCAAACATAGAAAAAGGAGGAAAAGATAATTTTAGAGGAACTTAAAATTATTTACCTCCAGAAAATATGGATGATATACCTTATGAAGAAAGTTATGATATTTGGTAAATGGGAATATGTTTCTTGGAATTTATGATTAAAGATAATCTTCATTATACTAAGAATAAAGACAAAAGAAATTAATCTATACAATAATATCTTGAAAAATTAAAAAGTAAGGATAATAAGAGTACATATAGTATAATAATGCATGAAATAATTTCGAAAATGACTAATTCTGACCCAAAATAGAGACCTAAATTGGAGGATGTTATAAAAGAATTAAATTCTGCTCTTATTAATTGAAATTATAGATATAATAATTTACAATATTTATTACAATTATAAATACCTACAATTTGTAAATTAAATAAAAGAAGGAAAAATATTATCTAATATAAAGAGTCTTTTATATAGATTATGAAATGTTAGAAAAGAAATAAAACATCATTTTTTAATCTATAATAATTAATTTTAATTAATTTTCAATTTCTCTAAATATAAATGAAATATATAAATAATGTATATAACATAAGATTAATTATAATTCATAATTATGTCACTTAATTCAACCATTATAAGAAAACCATTTTATCAATTTTTTTTGTTCTTAAAATGATTTTATGATTTAACAATTAATCTACTGTTGCTCTCTCTTCTGGTTTTAATTTTACACTTTAAATTTATTAATATAATTACCACATAGATATGAAATTTTTCATTTCTGCTGAAATCTTGGCTTAAACATTTTCTATGTTAAATGAACTAATTTCATTAACCATATCTATAAATTATGTTTTCTGGATTGGATGTTTACCCATCAAACATTCTGCTGTTAATATACCAATTGACCATATATCTGAATCTTTTCCATACATTTCACCATTTAATCTTTCAGGCTAATTTATAATTAAATTCATACTGACATATAAACAGCAGTTCCAACATATGTTTTTCTTTATTGCATTGTTTCTATGGTACCTGATATACCAAAATCAGTTATCTTAATCTCACCCTTCTTATTTACTAATATGTTTTATGGTTTAATGTCTCTATGAATGATTTTCTTTTTGTTATGTAAATAATCAATTCCTAAAAGAATTTGATATAAAAGCAAAGCCATAACAGGTTCATTCAGATTTTTTACTTTCTTTATCAAAGAATCTATAGACCCAACATCCATATATTCAAGAATTATATGTAAGGTTCCAGATTTATAGAATGCACCATAACATTTGACAACATAAGGTGAACTGCATTCTAAAGCTAGTTTTAATTCATCTGAAAGTTATTTCAAATATTGTGGATCAGAGGCAACAGGAATTTTCTAAATACTTATTTGTGAATACTTTCATTGCAAAATATTGTCCTGTGACTTAATCTTATACTTTTTCAACTTGACCTGATGCACCCTGACCTAAATGTCCAACTGTTACTAAATTTTCAAGTGATAAATTATGAGTAGATTCAGAGAGTGAAAAGTCCCATTAATCATGTGTATGAGTAACTTTAAGCCCTTAGCCATTTAGACGAAATTCTTTGAGAATGAGAGATCCATTCTCGGAACTAATATTTTTAATATGCTAAATACAGATTAAGAACAGGTTAAGCTTGTTCTGATTAAAGACTAATTTTAGCAATTTATGGTTTCTTTTTCTTTTAGTCAGGAGTCTGCATTTAGTAAACTTAAATTAAATATATGCATTAATCTCTGATTCATTATAATATAAATATCTTTTCTTATGATTCTTAGAGTTATATCTTATGAGTTATATACAAGTGGATATTAATTTAATTCATTCTATTCAATGTATAGAAAAAAAACATACCATTTTATTATTATAAATTTCCTTCTTTTAAAGTTTAGTTTAAATTATATGTAAAAATTGATATTGTAAGATACAATAGATGACTTTAAAATTAATGTTAATTTGTAAATATCATCTAAAATAATATAAATAACAATATCATCTTTATCAAAATAATATAAATAAAAGCTATTAGAAATTATATACTTGATTTGATGCTTTAAAAGATAATAATCTAAAGTACTTTTTATAAGAAATTAAGATTTTCATAAATTTTAATCTTTTTATATGATTACTGAATGAAATCCTTTAATTAATTAATATAGTTCATGATATATATATTATACAAAAAATTGTATTTTTTTATCAAATTATTTTTTCTTCTATTAAGTTTTATTATTATAATACTTTGATACTAACTATTCAAGTATTTTACAGCTATTCAAATGTAAAAAATAATTGAACTATCAACAATTTTCATTTTTATATTATATTATATTAATATTTAAAATAAAATAAAATTAGATTACATGAATTTGAAAAGTAATATAAATATTTATAATTTGTATTTCCCAATAAAATACATTGATTAAAATAGTGAAATTTGATTAATAAATTGAGATATATCATTTATATCTATTATATATTATGGGTAGGCAGTAGTAAAAGAGGCAGACTTATAATTTTTTGATATAAATAATTATCATTTAACAAAAATCATCAAACTAACAAATCATTAAATTTAGCTATGAATCAAAAATATTGCTTTAAATCTTATTTCTCTTAACAATGTACTTAGTTTTGGGATAATACTAAAATTGATAAGACCCAAAAATATTTAATGGAAGATCTCTACTATATTTAGACTCCTTTTGAAACTATTCCTTGCAATCTGAGATTGAATAAGAAAAACCTTATAATGGAATAGGATGATGTAAAATAATAGATTTATAATAAATAGAAATAGTATAGTACAAATGTGGAAAATGCTGGATTGGAATTAATAACAAGTGATTTTAATAACGATTAAGGAGTAAGAATAACCAAAGGAAATTATACTTTTGAGTTTTTTGGTAAAATAAAATCAATATTTGATTAACTGAAGAAGACTAGTATCTAATTTAATTTCACTTAGAGATATACAATAAAGAAAATGATAGCTAAGGGAACATTTGCTACAGTAATAAATTTATTTTTATTTTTAGATTTATTTGGCAGAGTGCAAATTCACTTAAAATGAATATGCAGTGAAATGTTTTGAAAAGCGACATATTAATAATGAGAAAGACAAGAAAAATTTAATAAAAGAAATGTAGATACTTCGTTTAATGAATCATAAATAATTATTGACTATTTATGAAGTCTTTGAAAATTCAAATTACATATATTTTGTTTAAGAATTATTAAAAGGAGGAGATTTACATGAATACTTAGAGAGAAGTGAGAAATTAAGTGAATTGAAAATTTCTTAGATAATATAAAATTTATTAAATGGAATCTAGTATATGCATTCTTAAGGAGTGCTTCACAGAGATATAAAACCAGAAAATTTAATATTAAGATAAAAAAACAATTTAAATGATATAGTGATAGGAGATTTTGGATTGGCAGATTTTTATAAATATGATGGAAACTATTTATATCGTAGATGTGGTACACCAGGATATGTAGCTCCTGAAATACTCCGTGGATAACCATATGATTATAAGGTAGATATCTATAGTATTGGTGTTTTATTATATATATTATTATCTGGTAGAAGACCATTTATTGGTAAAAATAATTAATAAACTATTAAATTGAATGAAATAGGTGATATTAATTATGATGACATTGATTGTAGTTCAGAAGCATTATCTTTAATGAAAAAGATGTTAGAATCATAACCAGAAAATAGAATATCAATATTATCAGCTAAATAACATCCTTTTTTTACTAATGCTTAAAAACGAGAATCTCAAAAAACAAAGATATCATTAAAATTAGATGTTAAATGTATTCCATAATAGGAACATTTATGTGTATCACCAATTATTACTTCAAGACCATTAAATAGACATTCAATGATGAATAACTTTACATTATATACTCCACGATAATTACCAAGATTAAGTCATGATGTTAAATCTATTATTAAAACAGAATCTAATGAAATTCATAGATCTACAATTTCTCGTCAAAGTTTAAGTAGAGCAAATTTAAGATTAAATAATCAATTCACTAATTTATAAATGTATTTATGAAAATTAACAATATTTGAACATATTAAGAATATACATATAATTTATAATTATTTTATTTAAATTCCAATCACAATTATTCTGGTTTTGATGGCTAAAACCATGGAAAATAAATAAATTCTTTTCCATGAATATTCATAAAATAGAATAATGCAAATATTGTTCCAAATAACCATTCTAGTCTACTTTTATTTCTCTTTAAATACATTCTAAATAATATTTACTTCTCTCTAAAAATGTAAAGTTTCACAATAAGGTTTAGGCTTAAGTGTAAACTTCTTTGATGGCTTTAATATCTCTTATTGATAATAAAATCTTGGCATAATAGTCAATTATTTAATTGTTCTGTAATTCATTAATTTTTTTATTTTAAACAATTTCTTTTGATATAGATTAATATAATAATCAAATCACTCGTCATTGATCTTTATTAGGAACAATTGCTAACATTAAGCATATACCATCTCCTCCTCCAATTACACACTTATTTGATGTATTTGCAAAATCCATTGTATATAGTCCTGAATTTTATTATAACAAATATAAACCTTTTTTAAATCCACCTAATTACATGGCTTCCTTATAAGATCCCTTTATTCTATCAAACATTTTAAATTCATTTGTTCCATGAGCAACACCTCCTACACAATATCCTCTTCCTTTTCCAAATTAAGATCCATATATAAATGCCCCAGCTGCATCTACCTTCTCATCCCATTTTATATTTTCAATCAATTTCATTGTACCCAAATCCCATATTTATAATTGTTCACTCATTCTGTTTGCCCCTGTTAATATTGTACCTTCTCTAATATCAATGGCATCACCTGCAATTTTTGGACCTACTATACATCCAGCTTAGGATTTTTGTCTCAAATCCTTTTAATATCATTTACAAAACTACCCATATAACTATATTCTAGTCCCAACCTCCACTGATAACTAAATTTTTATCATAAGGTACAATTTTAACACTGAATAATCTATTATTATGGCCAGGTTAAACCCATTATATGGCTTCTAAAGTGGCTTATAATGTTTATGCCTCAATATCATACACTCTAACCTAAAATTACAAAAATGCCCATTACTTTACAATCCTTCCCACAAGTTGCTAATTAGTTTTTTAAAGCATCTATGCAATATACTTCATTGTCATCTTCTTCTTTAAATTAATAGATAGTAGAATCAGTTCTCACATTTTTATACATTATGGTACCTAATTTAGATACATCTTTATACCATCAGTATTTGCTGAAATCAAGACTTGTCTCATTTTGGTAGATTTTTCACTTGAAAACCATCTATTTATAATTTAATATTAAACCTAAGAGAAGTGCATGGCAATTTCATATTTGATTTAGAACTGAGATATGTATAAAATGCTGTCTTTTCACCTTAGATTGTATAAATTAATACTTCTGGTTAGATCATAAACACAAACTAATCCATTAGAACATCCTAGAGCTAACATAATGTCATCTTTATCAAATCGGGAAGAATGTATTTCAGAATCTGATTTAAAATATCCTTTAAGAAAGAGACGTGATTATGGATCTTTAATTCTATTAAGTAGTTTAAATGAAGTACTGAACATCTAGATCAAACTTTGCTTTTAGCTCTTGAGTGATGATATCGTTTCGATTGTAATCCATAAATTTTTAATATGAATTTTTTAATCATTTCAACTTTGGCACTAATTTCTTATCTAACATTGGATATTATCTTCAATGATTATTTTTGGAAGATAAACATTGATTTTACAGTACTATTACAGAATAACACATTTCCAGGAGAAAAATTGATGTTTTAATTTTTTTCATATGTAATTCAACTACCTATGTTATTGGGAGGATTACAATTTATGTTATCTAGCAAAAAGATAGAATCTATTTTATACATCTTTTTATGCATGTTTGGATTTACAAGTAATGGTCTATTGAAAAATGCATACCATTAACCTAGACCATATTGGGTTGAAGATGAAATAGAAGGGTATATAGAATAATTATGATATTTCAGTATTGGATGTAATATGGAATTTGGTAAACCATCTGGTCATGCTTAAACTTCAGTCATAATATATTACTCATACCTATTTATATTTTATCCATCCACTTTCATATTTAACAAAGTCAAAGTTTCTGACAATTAAGAGAAAAGTAATTAAGATGAGCCATAAAATAAAAAAGGATTAGTGATATTTCTTAATATCTTAGCATTTTTATGCATAATTATGACTGGATTATCAAGAGTATTTTTGGGAGTACATACAATAGGATAAGTTTCATTAGGATGGATATATGGACTTTATATAGTTTTTAATTATCAGATTTATTGTCATCGATTCTTATTATAGTACTAATTCTTGATAAATAAAGGTACATTAAAAATCAATTGCAAATGAGCACCGAAGATAATGTGAGATTTTAAAGAATGTCTGTATCAATTTCAGCCATGTTTATTGTTGTAATTTTGATGGATATAACATTATTGGAATTAAACAGAAAAGTGTTTAATTAAAATGAAGAAGAAGTTAATAAATGGTTGTATAAAATTACTTAATGTAAACATAAAGAGATTGGATATTACACAAAAGATCATACAAAAGTTTTATATAATGCTTGTTTTTTAAATGGAACATTATTCTCCTTTATATTTTCATTTATATAAGGATGTTTTTTTGGTTAAGGAAGTTTTAATTAATTAGAATACTTTAGTTCAATGAATTAAAAGAATTTAACTTTTAAAATATGTAGATTATTTTTCTATTTACCATTACTATTACCTTTACCATTATTGATAATCTAAACATATAATATTTATATAACAGCTTTTCTAATAGTAATATTTTAATTAATTTAAGTTCATTCCAGCTATTTTTATTTAATGCTGGTATATCACTATTGTATATCCAAATATATTGAAAATATTTAATTATGACATTAAAGGAGAGTTTTTGCAAACAAATGCTGATTTTTATGAATAATTATCTAAAACTTGAAGAAAAAAAATTGAAATAAATTTGATATTAATATTTATGTATTTAATATTTGCATCCTTCATAATTTATGTATATTCATAGTTTACTAAAACTATTTAAGTCCCTGTTGTAGATGAGAATGCAACTAATACTGTTGCTGAAAACATTTAAATTAGAAGTACTAGAATTTATTCAGGTTCATTTATCAAATTCAATATTAGATCCAAATAGAGGAGCATGTATGTGTGATCTTATTATTAACATATGTGATTCATAATGTTGTTGTGATGTTAGATGCTCAGAAACTTTTATAGAAGAATGGACAATTTTAGGAATATGTTTGAATTCAAATTCAGAAACTGATTACTTTTATCCAGAATGTGGTGATCTAGTCAATAAATAAAATGTTTTTGATGACAAATATCATTTTAATTAAATTAATGATATAATGTGCAGTGCAGTTTAAAGATTACCTTATGCAGGTGTATTTGCCAATATTGAGGATACTCAAACTTTAACACCTGATTATAAAAGCTTTGATATTGTAAGTACAGGAAGCATACTTTTTACTTTAGTTACTAATCCTCAATATATTAATCCTACATCTTTATTACCTTAAGGATATTATTCTGGTAATCCAGGATATATAAAAGGAAAACCTTTAATGGTTGGTAAATCAAATGGAGATGGTTTTAATCTTATTTGGTATAAAGAATTAAGAGTTTATGCATGGTAAACCAATGGTTATTGCAGTACTGGAGCAGCAGATTATAATAATAAGTTATATAAAGTTATAAATTTTGGAGAAGATGTAAAATATTAATTAAATTAGCTTGTATTAAGTTGTTCACTTGAAGCAACCGTTAGTTTAGGTACATACTGTTCTAGTGGTATCAACTATGAAATAATGAAGAGTTTTAAAGATAATACTGGTAGTTTTTATTACATTGGAAAATGGGGTTCTTCAAGTAATAATAGAACTGGTGAATGGATATAAATAAATACAACATAAATAGAAAATGTTACATCATCTTGTACTCTACCTATAGAATAATAATTAACTATTATTTACTAGAAGGCTGGATTTGTTGGAGATCTTTAGAATACTATTATCTCAGCCAATGTAACTAATATACCTATAAAGTATTATCTATTTATTATAGATAGTTATGCTAGTTATACTGGTAATTCAGTGTAATTGACTTTAAGGGTTAAGTTTATTGAACTTATTGATTCTGAAATAGATCCAAATACTGAGAAATCTTTACGAGATACTATAGTTCCATATGTTAAGGTATGAATAGGATTAAATATTATAGAAAATCTTCTTGCCTTTCACATTTTCAATGAATCTATTTGGTTTTGGAATGATTTTAGTTTTCTTATTTTTATGATTAATACATAATTCAAAAGAAAAATATATTTGATAATTATAATTAGATATTTTTTTAATGATATGGGATATATTAAGTTAGTAGTACGAATTCATTTCAGGCGCATTACTTAAAGAAGCAAAATCCATTTGCATCATTCTTTTAATCATTTCCACCATTTTTATTCTAAACATATGGAAGATTCTAATTACTTTCTTTTTGTTGCTTAAACTATTGCTGTAAGAAGTTCTTTGTTTAATGGAGGAATCTTATTAATTGACTTAAGATTGTTGAGTCTGATTGGTATAATTAGTTGGAGCAAATGTTATCTATTTTTCTAATTATTATTAATTTGGATTTAAAACTAATGCAAATACTATTGCACCAGTATCAATGAGTTATTATTCATGATCCAAAGCTAAAATATATCTATTTAATTACCAGGTAAATCATCTTTTGGTTTACCATTCTTTTTTGCTACTCTTAATTTAAAACAATCTGCAGACCCTTTGAATTTAAAAGCTAATAATAATTATCATTGTATTATTTACTAGGATCTTAAATGTTGATTTATTCAATAGTAAAATCTATACAGTCACCAACTGTGAATATATTGGGTAATTCAAGTACTATTTGTTTAAGTTCCTCTACTCCAGGCTTTTAATAATAAATAGCATATTTTTTATTGTATTATGCTTGATTGCCCTAAAATTAGTGATGAATACTAAGGATACTTCTTAATTATCTTGTGGTCTAAGATTCATATTATAATTAATATATTAGTAAATATATTTTAACAACTTAGATGTCTTAAATATTTATTTATTGTAAAACTTATATATGTATTTATTTTTTGAGTAATTGAAATCGTCTTAAAAATAATACAATAATTTAATATAAATGGGTTTAAGATAATTGGATTTTTTTAGGAAATTAAATACTGATATTGGTGATACTTCATCATCTTTTGGTGGATTCTTAACTATTTTAGCATTTGCAGTAAAGTTTCTAACATATTTCTTGATAGTTGGTGACTATATTAACACTAAATGAATGTAGATTATTTTTTATCACAGAATTAAACTATTAAACTGTGATTGACAATGACTCTGAATAATTTATCAAAGTTCATTTAGATATAATTATTGGAGCTCCATGTATGGTGTTGTCATTGGATTAATAAGATGAGGTAGGAGTACATGTAATGGATGTATCTGGTACATTGAAAAAGATTTCTCTTGATAAAGATAGACATGTGTTGCCCTCTGTAATTAAACAATAATATTCATATAAAGATTGATAATAACGAAAGACCTAATTATATTGGAAGTGAATAAGAATTAATAGATGCAATTAAAGCAATCAATCAAGGAGATTAATGTTAATTAAAGGGATTCTTCTAAGTAAATAAGGTCCCAGGTAATTTTCATATCAGTTACCATGCACATCATTATTTAATATAGAGAATTCATCAAAGAGAATTATAAACTTTTAGAAAACTAAAATTAGATCATACTATCTATGATTTAAGATTTGGAGAAATCTCTTCAGCAAAATTAAAGAAATACTCAAAATCTCTCTAGAAATTCTAATTACCCTGGGAATAAATTGAAAAATCAGTACCTGAAGGTGAGAAACAAGATTATGAATATTATATTAATGCTTTGCCTGTGAAGTTTTATGATGTAAATGAACTAAACTATCAAACTCTCTATAAATACTCTATCAATGAAGCATAAATGCCCAGAACCTTTACAGAAATCGATTCAATTTATTTTAAATATTAAATTAGTCCAGTCAATATGGTCTATTCAATTTAAAAGAAATCTGTCTATCATTTTATTGTTTAATTATTGGCTATTGTAGGAGGAGTCTTTGCAGTTATAGGAATCCTTAATTCTATTATATAAAAAACAATTTGAGGTTATTATATAAATATTTACAATAATTTAATGTCTTGAAACCAAATATTCATTTATTATACATTTCTGATAACTAACTAGGCTTAGGGGGTCTATAATTACATTATTTAATTTCTGAGACTATATCATCGAAATCAGTTGTCTGATATTTCTTTGTTGCATCTTTAGATAACTTTCTATTTCTTCCTTGTGTTTTTGCTTTAACAATATCTTGTACTGAACCTCCTTTCATTATTACTGTAGGAATTGGTTGCATTAAAGCCTCATTTTCTATACATTCATCATCATGAATTGAAAAAGGAGAAGTAAACATACCATTTTTCTTTTATATTGGGGATAGTATCTTAATCACTGATGAATGCTTTCTCGAAAGTTGACCAGCACTATTTATGGTATTATTATGAGTTTATTCTTCAATAGTAAAATACTAATGTTGTAAAATATCTTTTGAATCAATCCTTAAAGTGGGATCAATTTGAAGCATCATTTTTAATAGATGTATTGCTTATTTTGGTATATTTTGATTTCCATTTAAAAGTTCAAAATTTGTATCGCATCGAGCATTATTTTCTAAAATCTCTTCATGATTTACTCCTTAAAATAGGTCATTTTAAGTCAGCCTAATAATAATAATTAATTATACATCTTATAGAATATAACTCCTAATGAAAATATGTCACATTTTTAGTTATATTCATTAATCTTTGTATCAAGATTTAAAATTTCAGGTGCAACATAACCAGGTGTACCACATTTTGATCTTCCTGAACTTTTAGTTGTCAATCCAAAATCAATAAGTTTCAATTAATAAATACTATCACTAAACATAATATTTTCTGGTTTTAAATCTCTATGCATGTATCCTTTTTCATGCATAAAATTTACTGCTGTTACTAATTATTTAAATATTATGTGTATGTCTTGAATGTTTAGTTCTTTTAGAATGTCAGTAAATTCAAGATCATAATATTGCATTACCATATAATAAGATACATCACCCTCATAAACTTCTAGAAGCTCTGCTATATTTGGATGCTTCAAAGCAACCATCGCTTAGATTTCTTCAAACAATCCTTACTAACAATATTAATAAATATATTACTCTACCAATTTATTCATTCACTTAAGCTTTGTCTAAACATTTACAAGCATAATATTCAAGACTATTCAATTTGGATTGTAATAAGTAAACATTGGAGAAGGTTCCTTAGCCAATTTATTATAATGGATTATATAAGGTATTTACACCTTTAAACACTACTCTTGCTCCTAAAATTGACTTTAAATTGATCAAATTGTCATGATCCGCATAATACCAATGATGTTTATTTGTTGTCAAACCAATAGCTTGTAGCTACTTTTTCTTGACTTTAAAATCAACAAATAAATTATAATTAATGTCTAATTCATTTCTCTTATTTGGTGAGTCTGTAATGTTTGTAATTATTATTTTATCATTAGTAACTTCCAATATACATTACTTATTTCCCAATATTTTATGCCTGAAGCACTCAATTTTGAAGTTAGATTCCATACTTTTGTTATTTTTCAATTAAATTTAAGAATAATTATTTATACAAGTAATTTTATTTAAATCATTTTATACAAATATATTAAGTACTATAGTTGATATTAATACTTTATTAAACTTTGGTTAATACTAGTTATTTATTTAATATATTTTTTAAACTTTTAATACACAAGATTAAAACAAAAATAAGAATTTAATCAAAGAGGATTGTCATTGTAATGATTGAAGAGATCTGTCATGATTTTTTCTGAAAATGGTTTAATTCTATTGAGAGAGCATTTTAACTATTCTTCATTAACTTTTGTGTGGAATGCTAAAAACTTAGTATTTAAGCCTCCTTATTTATAAAATATTATGTCAGCAGCAATTTTTATTGTTATAGCTATTTAAAGGTTTATCGTTAATTTGCCAATTAAATAAACAAGTTGCTTTTTCAAAGTTTCGCAAACTTTTGAAACTTAATCACCGAAACCCATTTTTTAACAGACATTAGAAAAGTTCAGGCTTTACTATTGTTCAATTAATTTAATGACGTATTCGACTTTTTTATCCAATTAAGGCAATTTTCTATTTGATTCTTTGAGACAATAGAAAATCACACCTTTAGCTGATGTTACATTATTTTAAAGAGGAATTGTTTAAATTATTCTTATTGCTTTCTTTTCAATCTCAAAATCCAAATTCATTTTAAAAATCAAATGCTGAACTTCTTCTAATAAAGACATTTCAATTTTTGGAGTGAGACATTCATCATTGAATTTTGGGACTGGAGGTCTTTGATGAGTCATAAGTAATTTTAATTATTGAATAATCTATAATTACATTTATGTTTTTAATTGATGACTCAATTATTGATGCACAATGCATTCTGTATTATTTAATATATAAAAAATAATTTATATATAATGGAAATATGGCATCAAGTAAATCATCATTAAAATCATTCTAAATCATATATCTCATTCATTATGCATCTTTAATCAATCTAAAAAGAAAAAAAAATTGCATAATAATTATCATTTGATATGAATTGAATAAATTGTTAAATTTGACATATGAATGAGACATAAGACTTCAAAAATGTAATTTGTATTAAAATTCTGATAAAATAATGAGAACATGTCAATATGAAAACATTAAAATTGTCTATATGAATAAAGAGTTAAATAATCAAATTCTTTTAAATATATATATATATTTTCACATTATAGAACAACTTTCACAACAACAACACTTCTTTTTTTAAGGTTTAACAATACGATTTGTTCCAAATAATTAATTTTTTTCATAATCAATTTCCCATTTCATAATTCTTTATCCATCATTTGTAATCAAATATCCACGATCTCTTATCCAATTACAATAATAAAATGTTTATTACATATCATTATTGAAAAGATGCCCTTAATCTTATTGAATTGATTATAATTCATAAATAATTATTTCTTTTTCAGTTGATACAAATAAGCATTTTTCACTTAAATTAATTAAGGATAATACACATCCAGTTTGTAGAGATAAAGTTTATTTAATTTCTAATTTAATTCCAGGTTCTTTTTATATATGAGAGATATGCAAAATTAAAATTTCATTCAATTTTTATCCATTTACTACAATTTATGTATCATTCAATAATTCCACATGTTATGCTATATAATCTAATTTTAAATAAGAACTAATTAGTAATAAGAAATATCTACAATTTATTGTTAAATAAAAATCTAACACTTAATATTCGAGAACTATCAGAAGTAATCAACATCTGATTAAGTTTATCAAAATAGATTAAATTAACCTAAACTGTATGATCTTTCAATGTATTTAATACTTTAAAAGTTTTGTCAAAATGTTACAATACTTGTACCTCTCCATTTCCAAATCCAAAAAGAACATTAGCTTCTGTCATTTAACTTATAACATTAATTTATTATGTTGATGAAGTTAAACTAAATGGTTGAGACAATTCATCATCCAAAATTTAAATTGTATTATTTTCAAATACTCCTATAATTTTCCTTGGTTATTCAATCAAACATACACATTTTAGATCTAAAATAAATATATATATATAAATTATAGATACTTTAAATTTGTTTTTTAAGAATAACTTATCCTTCAAAATTAATTTCAATAAAGTAATTATCACTAAAAACTATTATACTTTAATCATCAGCAATTTATCCTTTTGTAATTTCATTCAATTCTTAACAATAAATCTAATTTATTTTTCTCAATTTAATAGATTATGATTTATTTGTAATAGTTTTTTCATAAGGAATATGTAAAGCATAATGTTTTTCTTTATTTTATAGACTTCCTCCTTAATTTTACTCTATGCTTCCATTAATCTTATCTATTCCATTAAGACAATTTATTGACTATTACCAAGTAAATCTAGATTTTTCATCATAATTTAACATTCCTGTCAATAATTCTTTGATTTTATCATGATAAATCTTTTATAAAATATTAGGGATTTTGTTTTATTTTTAATCATTTAATCCAGCAATATCATGATCTTATAACAATAAATAAGTTTAAATGAGAGTAACTCCTAAAGAAAATACATCAGATTTTTCTAAATTATGTCTAGAGAAATATTATATAATATTACTTAACATCATTATATTAACCATTAATATAAGCTTCCCATAATTTTGGTGATAAATAAAGTGGTGTTCCAACAAGAGTATTTTTAAAATTATTTTTAAAATGTTCCAATGCTTTACTAACACCAAAATCAGCAATTCTTACTATAATTTTATCGTTTTCTTTATCATATAAGATATTTTCTGGCTTAATATCTCTATGATAAAGTTCTTTCTATTATAAAAATTGAAATGCTTATAATAATTGATTTATAATATTTAAGAAACTTATTTCTACAAATTTTTGAATGTAAATATACCATTATATGTTTTTCTGTTTGCTTTAATTTCATTATCTTTTAGATCTTTTAAACTACCCATAGCCAATTTCATTTAAAATACTAAAATATATTTCTAAACTGGAATAGTTTCAGACCATGCATAAATTTTGTCAAAGTATATAATATTAGGATGAATATTAATTTATCTGTTCAATTAAACCTCTTTTAAAGCTAAATCATATGATTTTTTACTAGAATATAAAAGATATTACTTAATGCACTGAACTATTTTTACTGCACAACTTTAAGAAGGGTTCGATTTAAATATCATTTTATAAACTTATCCATAAGATCCTGATCCCAAAAGTACTTAATTAGCTGTATCAAAATCATTTTAATAATCTTCTGCATTAGGAAAACACAAAGCATCAATTTAATCTCCCTCTTTTTTACTCATTATTATGAAATATTAAAATTTATTATAATGAATAGTAAGGTTCGCATAGGAATTATGTCAACAGCAGAAATTGCTCATAAAGTATGTTAAGCTATTAATTCTTCTGAATATGCTGAAGTATATTGTGTAGCTAGTAGATCATTAGAAAAAGCTAGATAATGGGCTGATGCTCATAACATAAAAATTGCTTATGGTTCATATGATGAATTATTGGATGATCCAAATGTTGATGGAGTATATATACCATTACCAACATCTTTAAAAAAAGAATGGACAATAAAAGCTGCTAACAAAAAGAAACATGTCTTGGTAGAAAAACCATTACCAGGTGCTGATTCTTCTTAATGTTTGGAAGATATGATTAAAAGTTGTGAATAAAATGGAGTTCAATTTTTAGATGGAACTATGTGGTTACATTCATTAAGAACATAGGTTGCTAAATAAAAGAAATAAGAATTAGGAAAAGTACTAAAAGTTACAGCTGCAATGACTTTCAAAGCTCCTAATGAAGAATGGTTACATGGAGGAAATGGAAGAACAAATAAAAATTAAGAACCTTAAGGTTGTTTAGGTGATTAAGGATGGTATCCTATAGGAGCAATACTTTTTGCATTCGATTATGAATTACCAAAATTTGTTTAATGTCTTTAATACAAATTAAATAAAGTTGATACAATAATAGAATTTTCTGGATTCTTAGAATTTGAAAATGAAAGATATGCATATTTCGATTGTGGAGCAACTTTTCCTCATAGATCTTTTGTTGATATAGTTTGTGAAAATGGATAAATTAGAATAGATGATTTAGTTGGAGGATTTGGTAGAACTGGAAATTTCAATGCTTATTTTGAAAACTTTGTTGGAAGTGAAAGGTTTTTTGTAGATGATCTATAAGGAAAAGAAGAAGTTATTAAAGTTGAAGCTTGCAATCATACAGTAAAAATGATTGATACTTTTGCTAATATTATTCTTTCTAAAAAGACTGATCATTCATGGCATCATAAAAGTTTAACTACTCATTAGGTTTTGGCAGCATTATTTAGAGCTACTTAAAGAGTTGGTGAAAAAGTATAAATCTTATAATGATGAGATTTATAAATATATATTAAATAAATCAATAATTGTTATACAACTATTTTCTTTCATATTCAAAGAAATTATTTGTTTTAAATTCAGAAACACTTAATCTATCCTAATTTTATTAGAGTTTCACTTTTCTTAAATGTTATTTACATTCTATTACAAATTCTTTACATTCCTTTTTAAAACTTTTAAGTTTTTATTGATTTATTGTTAATTTATTCAACACTCCAAAAAATTTAATTTATTTTCCATTTAAACATAATAATTTATAGATCTCAAATATATCAAACATTTATTCATTATTCTTATCTTTTAAATCAATTATCAATTCTTTCAGATAATCAATTTATTAACTTTAAAATTCTTCAAGATCTTTCAGTATAAGTTAAAAACAAAAATCTAATTTTGGACATTTCTATCCTTCAATTATACGTAATCCCATTGAACAAATGTTTTATATTACATATAATTCTATTATAGGTATTCCACTTGATGAATAATGGCATACTCGTTTTAAATATGTATAGTATAATTATAACATTGATTAATATGATAGAGGTTCTCTAATTATGTGTCTTTCAGTTTATTATTTTTCTGAATAACTTTAAAAACAATCCATTCTCTTTGTATGTACTTTTTAAGATTTTGACTCTGTTTAAAAATGAGGATTATTCCTATCTGTCTATTATTGTGAAGATCTCAAAGATGAAAATTAACTACTTCTAGCAAAAGTGCTTGAAGAACTCATTTCTGTTGATAACCTCTCCATTATAAAACTATTATTCAAAACATTTGTAATCCAATAAATATTACAATCTTAAAAGATCTGTACATCTAAAGTTTTTTTTTATATCATGAAGTGAAATACGCATAGTAATTTTATTACCTATTCTGGAAACACTATTTTTGTGACATCTGATTTAGATAAGTAATTAAAGACGTTTTGAATACCTATATAATATTAAAATTTAATTAACCTGCCTTTTCCAATTATAGTGCACTATCAGCAAGATTAATATTGTTTGTATTCAGAATTTTTAAGATTGTTTGATTAATCATTAGGAACTTTATAAATAATTATAAATTATAGATAATTATAACAATAATAATTTCAAATTATTATTAAAGTGAAATATTTGTTAAACTTAATTTTTTGAGAAATTACGAAAAGTCTAAATTTGATAATCTTTAGAATAAAACTCTAGAATTTAATAATCTTCTAATATTAATATAATCACAATATAATATTTACAATAATATTATATATTTTATTATTTATTATTATTTGTAAATGAATAAGTCTAAATATTTATATTATACAAATGATTCAAATGAACTCTTACGTAGAGATAGGTAAAATAAATATCAAACATCATTTTAGAGATTTTCTGATACATCAATAAAAATTAGAAGAAATAAAACGATCAAAAAGTGCTATTGGTTATCATAGAAGTAAGTCAATTAAATTGCCAAAATCAACAAATATTAAAGATGAAATGATATAAGCTGAAATTTACCATAAAAATTAATTATTAGCTTCAAATTTAAAGAGAATACATGCACGATCATTTTAAGTCCCATAAAAACTTTAAAATTTCTAAATTTCACTAAAATCTTCATAATCGAAAGAACAAACATTTAAAATATTGGATGAAAATATAAACTTATGCAAAAGAATATTAGATTAACAAAGTTAGATTGATTTTAAATAGAAGTTATAAGAATATAAATAACATAAAAAAATAAAGTTTAGACTTTAAAAAGTTAAACGATAATTTGAGTAATAAGAAAAATTAGCTGTTGATTAAAGATTTAAATCAAAATCATTTAGTTAAGTATAAGTGAATAAAATTTGAATTGATTTATTTTAAAGTAGTACTTTAACTTATTATTTATATTCAATTTTGCAGCGAAAATTTATCGCCATATTAAGCTTTAAGATTAATATTTAGCATTTTCAATCTCTCTTTTTTTAATTCAATTGGTTCTTAATTATTCTAAAAGTTTTTAACATATGGTGATTTGTGAACCATACCTGGCAAAAGAACTTTGCTACCAAAATATGGCATAGATTTTTAATTCCTTTTACCACTTACGACTCTTTCAAATCTCTATTATTAATATTCTTAATGAAGTTTTTTAAGTTTCCTAAGACTAACTGAATTTTATAAATCTCCAGAACTTTTATTGACACTTTCTCTTTCACTTCCTAAATCTAATGATCTATTAATATATTTTCCAATAGCAGATTTCCTAGAAGAACTAGGAGGACGATAAGATGGAGGTCTATTCAATCTAGTTGTGTATCTTTAAGCCATTCTATATTTTAAAGGATTACCTAATAGATTATAATGTTTACTATTCAAACTAGAATTCTAAGTTTTAGGAGATTTTTGCAATTAAGCCATTTATAATACAGGTGGAAGTTTAAGATGAGATTTTTGTTTTTAACTTCTGCTAAAAATAAGATTTAAATACCTTTGTACAGCATAAGTTTATCCACCAGTAATAGAATAATATGGTGAATCTACTCCAGGTAAACTAGGAACTAAAATACTAAATTAATGATATACTTTTTTTGGGTCCATTTTAATAACTAGATTTAGATTTTGCACTTTAAATATTTTTTGTTTATTATTATTAATGTATTTAAGTTCTTAATTATCTTACTTATTCATCTTAAATTTATTCCTAATATCTCCTTCTTTTTTCCTAAATTTAAAGTTCAATATTTTCCTATAATAATATAGGATAATAATAATTACTATTTTAAGTTCTCCTTACTTAATGATTCCTTACAAATAGGTTTTTTGATTTAAATCTGGTATTTATTAAACTTACTTTTAAATATCAACTTTTTTGATATCATATTCAAGTAATTATTATTTCATATCATCTTCACTTTATTTAAGAATAGCTTTTTGTGTTTTAGCATTATCAATTCTTTCTAATAATTTCATTTATTCGAATTTATCTTATGAGCGACCTTTTTAATATTATAAAAAACCAATATTTTATTAATATTGATTCTGTTGTTGCTCCATATCATATAATTTATTTTTTGCTTCTATGATATCAGAAATATTTTGATTTATAATAGATTCCAATTCATTAACCTATTATTTCAAATTTAATAAAGGAACTGGGACTGTTTTTTAATTAATGGAAGGCAATCCTACTTAATAGATTTACTTGCTACTTGTTTAAGGAGTAATGGAATTTAATTATTATTATTATATCAATTATTTGAGTTCTTCATTTTCCTATCTAAGATTTTAAATTAGAAGTGCATAATTACTAATGTGATTTTAGGCCAATAAGACATTTCTATTAGCAACAGTTTTAATATTTTTAGCTCTATTTGCATAGACTAATGTATTGTAGGTTTCTTCAAAACTACTTACTGATGGAGTGACGTTAGAAATCATAACGGTTCTACAATTTCCACCTAAAGAATCTTTTAATAATCTGGTTAATTTGGAATTTCTAAATGGTATAAATGGATTTTTGATTCCTTTTTCATTTGCTTCTGATAATGATTGAATACAATTGCCTAAAACTAATAATGATTTGTTGATATTTGCTCCTTCTACCATTCTTTAACCTCTATTATTTGTATTGGAAGCTCTTTCACTACCTGCTAAATCTACCAAACTAAATTTGCTTTATATGATTTATTCTTATAATCCTGATGCCTTATCTTTACATTCTACTTAAACTTATAATATAGCATGAGATCTAGATGATTCTTTATTTGCATCAGTTGCTTCTTTGGATCGATTTCTATTACCAACTTTTAAAAGAGATAACACTTCAGTTACTGTTTTAACTTCAATTTCAATAACACCTGCTATTTATATTCCATTATTTTTATCTTCTCTAATTTCTAAATTTTTATCTTCTTATGTCAATAAATCTCGTATGTTTTCATTATATATTTCAACATAAGAGACCTTAAATTAAGTTTCTTTGAATCGATCTGATTAAGAATAATTAAAAAGTGACTATAATGCTCTTGGCATTAAACCAACTTCTTATTAGGTTCCTATCATTCTATAATTATTTATATATAATTTACGTAAATGTCTTGCCAGAACCTGTTGCACCATAACAAAATACAGTTGTATTGAATCCTTCCAATACTCCTTCCAATAAAAACTCTGTTGTGTTTTCATAAATCTTTTATTGTGGTGCCCATTAATCAAAAACAAAATCAAATGCAAAATTAGTTTCCTTTAACCTATTTTTTCTTAATAACTATTCTATATAATGTCAATACTTCATCTTCTCTTTCTGATTCTGGATCCATCAATACTATCATCTTTCCATCAAGTATTCTTATAGTTTCAAACTCTGATACACTTCTTTCCTTCTAATTTAAAGGCCTAACTCTTATTGCTACCTAGAAAATAGAAAAATCTTTACTAATATATTGCTAGATCCATTTTTTAATTCTTCCAAAAATTTATTTGTTTCATTGTCAAATTAATGCATTTAGAAACCCTATTATATAAAAATAAATAATTATGTAATAAATTATCACTATCAAAAACATTAAGAAATGATTATGTCTTAGTATATAATTTTTATTTGAAATATTTCAATCAACAATGGGAAATTGTTAACAATGCACTAATTTTACACTAGAAAATAAGACAGCAGAAATAAAAACAAAATTTACAAAATCCAAACATACACTGAATTTTGCTAAGAAATTTACTCCCCAAAATATAGAGGGAGTAATCAAAATTCAAGCTGTCTTCAAAGGATATATAACTAGAAAGTATCACTTTCATTAATAATATTTTATTAGATAGCTTTCCTTATTATCCACATAATAAAAGCATAGTTCACCAATTTTAAATCACGACATTTTAGGATTTGAAACTTTCACAAATATTAACGATTCTCCAAATTAACCTCAGTCTCTTATAATAAAATAAAATTTGATATAAGATAAACTACAAGAAGAAGAAGAAGAAAAAAGTATAAGATAAGTTGAAGTCAATTAATAATTATGTTAATCAAATTGCAACAAGGATCTTCCAGAAAATCAAAGTTAGGTTTCAGAATTTAGCCATCCATCAAGTTTAAAAAAATAATTCTCATTTGATATGACAAGTCTATGCTTTATTCCAAAAACCAAAAACGATTAATTATTGATAGTATCCCAAACATAGATTAAACTACCAATCATATAAATGGCAAATGGAGCTTATTATGAGGGATAATGGAAGAATGGGAAAGCCTATGGATTTGGTAAATATATTATGGTTGATACTTCATCATATGTAGGAGAATGGGTCAATAATAAAGCCAACGGTTTTGGTACATTTTAATTGATAGACGGAGAATTTTTTATGGGTCATTGGATTGATAATGTAGTAGAAGGTTAAGGTAAATATACATTTATTGATGGTACCTTTTATGAAGGGGAATGGAAGAATGATTTACCTAATGGAATTGGTGTTCAAACTTACTCAAATGGTTGGAGATATGAAGGTATTAATATTGTATATCTAAGGAAGGAAGTTTTCTCAACGGAATCAAGAATGGATAAGGAATATTAAGATTTCCAGATGGTTCTATTTATGAAGGATCATTTGAGAGAGATGTACCTTCAGGTATAGGTAGTCTCAAATTTTAAGATGGGAGAATTTACACAGGAGAATGGAAAAATGGACTAAAACATGGAAAGGGAGTATTTTAATGGCCAGATGGATCCAAATATGATGGTTATTATATCAATGATGAAAGAGAAGGATATGGTATTCTATATTGGTCAAATGGTTAAAAATATCTAGGATTGTGGAAACAAGGATTATTTCATGGTAATGGATAAATTATTAAACCTAATGGAACTTCTATAAAGGGAAAGTGGATTAAAGGAAAAAGAATCTAATCTAAATTAAATACTAATGTATCAGGAAAAACAAAAACATCTTAAATTGACTGAAGACTTATGTAATTATTTACTCATTCATAATATTATTTAAATATTGGATTTCTGCTATAATAATACATTTTTTTTAATAATTTAAATAAATATCATTATTTTTTTGTGAATTTACTTGATTTTTAATGTGTTTTATAAGTTTACTTAAAATATTATAAATTGTATTTGTAGTAAAGGTTTACATTAGTTTTATTTTCTGAGACAAAGAAGGATGCCCATAGACAATTTCCAAAAAATTATCTACCAATTAATTTTCCAAAAGGAGTTTTTAAAAAATTTTCTATTTAATTTTTTCTAATGTTATCATGTGGAATATGTTTGAACTTAATCCAATCTCTGCATTTCGAAAAAGATCTTAAAGCTTCATCATTTTTATTTGAGAGTATTTTCTCAATGAATTTCTTTAATACACTAGCAAGATTTTTAGGAATATTTTTAGTTTCTCCTGGTTTATTGTTCTCATTTTTAATTCTTTTAATTTTTTTCTTAATTCTATCATGACCCTCATTTTAACTTTAATGGTCAAAGTTAATAGAATTTAAATTGTATAGAATATTTTAATTCTCTGAATAAAAATTTGAAATAGAAATATCTCCATAACCTAGATTTGTTTTGTTCTGGAAATTCTCTTGGCTATAGGAATCATCATATACTTCATCGAAAGAGCTCATAGTTTGCAAAAAAAAATAATGATAAATATTTTTTTAAGATTTTTAATAAATTGATTCAGATTAATATATATTAATATATTCAAGAATTAATTATAAAAATATAATTGTATTCTATTAAATAGTTTTATTCATACTAATAATTCATGAATAAATCTTTCAGTTAATGTATTGACTTAATATCTTGTCTACTTAATTAAATTTTCAAGATGCTATGATGATTCAAAAGGTAAATCATTAGTATATTATTTTTATTTTTTTGGTTCTCTACCCAAAATTAAATTATTTAATGGGAAATCCTTTTTATTTAAAACTTTATCAATAATATTATTTTATAAGGTTATTAAGTCTTACAATTCTAGTATTTAAGCATTCTATTCAACAAATAATGTTGTAAAAGTGGAAATTTATGGTAGCATCTATTCCAATTCTTTCATATCTTTTTCAATATTTTGATATCCAATTAATTATTTTTCCAAATTTACAATTTATTCTGATTATTTATAATATTCAGGTCTAACCATATCTAATTAACTTTTTAATGATCTTATAATTTCATCATTTTCCTTATCTTTATATTCCAATTGTTTCTAACTCTCTTTTAATTACCCTAAACAAAAATAAATAATACTTCGTTAATAATGTAATTTAATCATTCATACTAATCATCTATAAACTTAACTTAGTGTTTTAACTTTATTCAAATCTAAGTTATTCATTTAAATGATTATTCTAAATTTATAATTACTAATTCAATTTTATCAATGTTCCTTTATCTCTTTCATTTAGATTATATCCTTCCATAATAGACTATAAAATTATTAATGAGATTATAATTACATTAGCCCTTCCTTTTTTTGGTGAACCTTCACCCTTTTTACTTCTAGCTGTTATAGTTGGATTTCTGCTATTACTATCTTAAGAAAACATATCAAATAAATTTTATGTGGATGGCTATAATGACATCAAGTTTGGATATGCACTTTTTCTTTCTTTTTTCTCAGTAACCTATTTAAATGTATTTCTGAATAGATACAAAATTTTATAAATCAGCCTTCCATTTTTAATTATCTAATAATTTCTAAACATTTTTTTTTTCAGATATCCTTTCAGTGTAATCTCCTTTTTATTATATATTCTTTTTCTTTTTTTATTTCTCTTAATTTAGTTATTATTGTCTCTATTAAAGGATTTCTTCCAATTTTTTTAATAATGCTTAAGGTTTGATTTGTTGAGTGCTTTCTTATTTTTAAGAGTTTTGATTGACACTAGATGATCTTTACGTTTTTGCATAAGAAGAAGTTGGATATTTTTAAAGCAAGTTTTCATAATCCATTTAACGAATTATATATTATTATTCATTCTTTATAAACTGTATCAAGAAACTCTTGATATTAATTAAATTATATAAATAAAACTATACCAATGTAAAATAATCAACATGTGTAACTACAATAAGAAATGACACCCACTCCAAGTGAGGGATCAATATCTTAAGTGGTTTATCCATCAATACAGAATTAATAAATCTAAATAGGATAACCAATATAATAATAAATTCCAGCTTAATAAATTATACATCAAGTTCCTTATTAATAATCTCCTTATTCTTAAAATGAATAACCAATTTATAATCCATAATAACCAATTCAAATAAGTAAGATAGATTATCATAATAGTTTAACCTATATATTCTAAATATCCAAGCATAATAACATGTGTTTATTGTTAAAGATAAGTACAAACTGTTGTAAATTATGAACCAGGCACTGGAACTTATGTAGTTGGAGGAATATTAGCAGCTGTTGGATTATGGTTAGGGTATGTATAATTTTAAATTTAAAGTTGCTGTTTAATACCATGTTTCATATAGGATTGTAAAGATGCTGTTCACTTTTGTCCTTCTTGTCAAGCCAATGTAGGAAAGAAGAGATTTATTTTTGATTGATTTAAATATGTATTATGGAATGTGTAGATTCAATTTTTATTATTATTCATAATCTTAAATAATTATATATTTAATTTCTTTAATTTAGAAGTTGATACAATAATTTATATATAATATTGATTAAATTTCTATTGTATTTATTTAGATAAATGAAAATAATAGTGAAATTTAATGATATTATAAAAATAATATAAGATTATATTTCATTAATGTAAAAAACCTAAAGATGTAGTTAAGTTGATTTGAAATTTTAAAATATATGTTTGTAAAAAATCTAATAATTTTTAAAATAAGACAACCCTTAAATAATTTAATATTTATGTAATTTGAATCACCTAGATTCAATGTTGAATTAGATTAAGAACTATAAGCAGAATAAAACGAAGACTTTGAGTAATAATATTTAGGTTTCTGTTTACGATCAACCAAAAGGGAAACTTCAATTAATTATCCTCATCTTTACAGTTAAACGTAGAGTATAAAAAGTATTGAAGGATATGATTAATATAATGTGAAAAAACTTGAGCAACTTGCATTAAGAAATGTTCAAAAAAGTCCTCCTGAAACAAGTAAGACTATAATAAATGTTCCTTCTTATAAATAGCATTCTACAGGATCAAGCATGATGGCTTTTTTTCTTCTTAAAAGGTTTTTGGAAAAACTATAAATCAAACGGAGAATGTTAGAAACATTAAATTATACTCATCTAAATTTAATAGGAGATAAAGCTGCTGATAGGTATATATAAGAACTATTAAAGTAATATATTGCTTCAATATTCAAAATCAATATAACGAGCTGGATTCACACTCTAGGCTATGAAAAAGCTATTCGAAATGGAGTCCTAAATTGAAGAGACTAAAATGGAAAATTTAAAGCAATACTACTAGAATATTAAAAAACAGATAATTAAAATTTGTTAAACCACAATTAATCTAATTCCTTTAATTTAACCTGAATCCCTTTTTAAAATCTATTGGGATTTATTTGCAGTTGTCTTTAGAATTATTTTAGTTATCTTAATACCTTTAGAAGTAGCATTTCACACTCAAATGTTATTTTAAGATAATACAGCATTAACTGTAATAATTTGTATAGTATTAATAATGGACTTTTTTATTAGAATAAATACATAATAATATCTTAATGGCTAAGCTATTAGAGATAGATGGAAATTAATAATATTTCAAGTAAAAAAATCAATATTCATTGACTTTCTCTCTATAACTATTTTATTGATCTTTTTATCTTTAATTCCTGAAAATCCACATTATAATTTATTTACATTAGTAACTCTAACATAATATTCATATGTTTATGAAATACTATCTAAAAGTGAATAATACTCTTATTTTACAAGACCTTAAAGAGGTATACTAGGATTATTAAAATTTATGGCAACTCTTTATTATATTTTACATTTATTTAGTTGTTTTTGGTTTTGGATTTCCAGTTTACAAATTGAAGATTCTTGGATTGATTTTAAAGACTTAACAGATAAACCTTGGTAACTCTAATATCTAGAAGCTTTGTATTTTGCAATAGTAACTATGTTGACAATAGGATATGGAGATAATGTACCTAAGAATTCAACTGAAAAAATTGTAACTATTATTTTCATTTTGGGGGCTTGTTTATGGTTTTCTTACAGTATAAATTTTATTGGAGGAATTATTAATGATATTACCTAGAATTAGGTTGAAAGAAATTAAAAAATGAGAGTAATCAATAAATATATGAATAAAAGAAATATACCATTTGCATTACAACATCAGTAAGAATAATTAATATATTTTTAAGAATAAAAGAATATTTGACATATCGTTGGAAAGAAGATGATGAAGTAGATTTAGAAATAGAATAAACATTATTAGATTAATTATCTGATGAATTAAAAGAAGAATTAGATAGACAAGCTCATAAAGTTTTTATTGAAAAGTCTATTCTACTTTAATAGTTCTTTAGTGAAGAGTTTAGAAATGCTTTATTTAAAAGTATTAAGAGAAAAAGTATAAATTTAATTTTATTATTTATAAGTAATACCTCCTGAAAATACTTTTTATATTGATTTCAATGGACAACATCATTTATGTTTTATAGAATAAGGACATTTACTTTATTAACATAAAGATGAAAAATAAAGATCCAAAATGAATACTATAATTGGATTAGGAGAATTCTTATGTGTTAAAGAATTTATTGTTGAAGATCCTGATATGGAATTATTCAAAGCTGTTGGATATGTTAGTTTATTAGTACTATCAAAATAAGATTTTCTAACAACTCTTAAAGATTATCCTGATGATTTTTAAAAGTATTGTTAATTAAAAGACTCTATTGTACTAAATATTGATTAAACAGTTCTTTAAAAAAGTGTCTACTGTCCTGCATGTCAGTAATTTGAACATTCTTTAAGTAAATGTCCCTATATTTAACATAAACCTAATTTTGAAGTTATTATTAAAAAACATCAGCATCCTAAAATATAATAGAGGTCTAGTTTTTAAAGGAGAAGAAAGAAAAATGTGTTTCTTGCTTTATCAGAGAAAGATCTTGTAGCAGAATTTGCTAAAGTATACTCTAGTGATAATCAATAATCAATAAATTAGTAACTTAAAATTACCTATTATCATGAATAAGATTAGATTGATTGTAATATTATTGATCCTACAACTTCAGTGGATATTTTTAGAGTTTCTTCTTTACTCCCTTAATATTCCACTGAGGCATAAAATAAATAGATTGATTTATTAAGTAGTGTTAGAATGGAATCAAAATAAATTAAAGAACCTGAAATTGATATCAAAGGAGAATTGAGACAATAATTAAATTAAGGTAGACTTATTAGAAAAATGACTATGTTTCCTTCTAATAATACTAAATAAATTAAAAAAAGTCCAACAAATACATTTACCATTAAGTAAGTTTAAGATGAGGATTGGGATGAATCATTATAAATTTAAACATTTTAAAATACACATAATGACAACATTATTCATGTTTACAATAAATTAAATAAGTAAGATATAGAAGATCCAATTATCAAAAAGGCAATTTCACAAATAGAACCATTATTTTGGAGATTAAATCAAAAAATGATTGAAGATTTTGAAGTAATATAAAATTATGACTTTTTTTATTCATAATTTAATGCTGAAAAAATAATTGATTAAGCAAATAAAAATATTCATCATTGGTAAAAGGATATAATAGAAAAAATGTAAAAGTTTATGCTATTTCCATTTAATTATATCTTAAAATATTTAAAATTGAGAAGAAACAGAATGAATTAAGCTATCATAGAAAAAGGAAATAAATTTAAAAGAGTTAAAAATAAATTGAGAATGATGCAGTTACGAAGTAATCTATAATAGAAAAAGATTTCTACCACATCTAACAAAGTAATTAGATTTGGATAGGTATTACCATCTAAAGTGCTGTCTCGAGACTCAATCATTATTTGAATTAACTTTATAATGATAATAACATTATGTATGCTTATATAAAATTATATTATATTGAAATACTGTATTTTTATACATCTATTAGATTTATTAATTATTATAATAATTAAGGAAAATAATATAAACAACAAAAGTGAAAATATAGAATACATTTATTTTTTTTAAGAAATACTAATAATACAAGTAGATTCTATATTAATCATTCATTTTTTAAAGAATAATTTAATAAAAATCTTAAATCCTTATTGCTTAATGAACTCCATTCTTATGTAGGTTATTAAGCCAACCATATTTTATCAAGTATCTATAATTATAAAATTATTAATTTACTTCTGAAATTGGGATATATATTTTATAAACTTTCTTTGTTATTTATTTCTTTATATCATGTTTTTATTCTAAAACAAATTAATCAGGTCTATTTAAATTAACTTCTCCATTCATTGCTCTTTCTATTTATTTACCTAATCCTTTTTCTTTATCTACTTTCTAATTAGAATTAATAAATTAATTACAATCTACACCTCTTGAATTATTTCTTTATTTGGTATTAAAATTTCATTACCAAATATTGAAGTTAAAATAATATCAACCAATTCTGAATATTGTCCTATTTATAAATTAGTCCTTTTCCAAATAAAAGAATGCATGTTTTTTAAATTGATTTATTCAATTAAAAATATCTTTAAATAATGTTTAATCTCCAAAAGTTCATTTTCTGTAAATTTAATATATTTTTTTGTTTCTGTATCTAAAACAGGTTAATTTTATGTTTAATTAGCAACTTTTGCAAAAAGTTAATCTTAAAGAAGTTTTGCATTTTTATCTTCTATTTAGTAAATAGCATTGAAATGATTGAAAAAAGGCTACAAATTTTTATTTATTTCTTTTTCTGGTTTTTAAATATTTATCTTTAATCTATTTTGATATTCTTCAAATATATAATTTTCTATTTCCTTAGCTGCTAAAAGTTAGAATTCTTCATTTGTTAACTAATATAAAATTTAAGAATATTATTATACTTTATGATAATTATAGACAATTTTTTTCTAACTGTAATCTCCTCCAAATCTCCATACTAAACATCCAGAACGACGAGGTACTCTTCCACAACAATATACAAACTATTATTTATATTTATATATATATATACTGTCATCATAAAGCAATCATACATAGAACGAATTATATATCTAATAATTCCAAATAACATTATTAGCATAGCTAAAATAGGAAAAATCAACAAGAAAATCAAACATACTATTATTTCAAACATTCCTATCATAATTTCAAAGAAAACTCTGAAAAGTGGTAGTATATGATGAATATAATCTAAATCATTGAATTCAATTCTAAATGCTGTCTCAAAATCATAAAATAATATACATATCATCATTCTATTATATTTATATATATATATATTACCTAAAAAGTGCAAAAAATATAGCCCATATAAAAGAAGTAATGAAAAGAAAAAATAAAAATGCTGAAAAGAATAATATTAACATTGGTTAAAGAATTAATGTGAAAAACACTCCAACAAATAAGAATCGAAAAATATAGACTTCCAATAAATTAAAAATTCTTTGACAACCCTTACCAAACATTCCAGAATCTTCTGATTCCTCAAATTCCTTTCTTGATTATCTCATACCTTTATATACTAATTTTAAAGTTGAGCAGATTGTTTAAATTAATTAATCATCGTAAACTTCTCCAGTTTACTCATTTATTTTTTAATCATTATAAAATGGATTTATTGAAAATAAAGCATTAAGTCCAAATGGTCCCATTATTCCATATTGATAAAACCTATAAAGGCTATCAGATATTAACATAAAATATATTAAGCAAAAACTAGTTAATTTCCAGCAATAATTTTAAGATGTTACCTCATATTCCACTTCCTAAACCAATACATATTTATTTCCTTCTTAAATTATGGGATAAGGAGGAAATATATAACGAGCTCTAAAATTATTTCAAAATATAAACATGATAAAAGTAATGTTTGGTCTTGATTATTAATTGACCTTTTTTATCTATTCTTATACACTATTCATATAAGTTTTTTTATTTTCATTAAATTCTATAAAAATATTTCTATCAATAATATTCTTTTGGCCTAATTCTTAAATCATTTAATTGTAATATTGTTTTTTTAAATTCTTCTTTTTAATTTATAATGCTTTAAGAAGGTATTTTTAACGATGTTCAGGTTTGTTTAAAAAGAAAAACTATCTTTCATATTATTCCATCAAATGATTTTCATAGTCTGCAAGTTAATTCTATCATAATTCAAAAAAATACTTTCAATAATTCTTTATAATATCTTTATAATTAATAACATTCAGTAATATCTAATAATTATTTCATAGCTGATTCAGGCATATCTAAACTATTTTATTAGATAAATCTTTTTTAAGCATTTATAAGTTATTCATTTATGAGTTCGTCAATCTCTTTATTTTAATCATATTTAATTTGATATTTTTCTTCTAAATTTTTATATTCATAATTATTTTAATGTTATCTATTGATATATTAATCACTCAATAATGCAGCTATTTTCCAACAATCTTATTCAAAATATTTTAGTTGATTCTTAATATAATCAACTTTAAATTTTGCTGCAGATTAAGTCTCTGGAGTATGGTGAAGATATTAATAAATTGAGAAATTCAAATTCTTATTTCTTAAAGATAATTACCTTTCTCTTTCTATTTAAAGTTATGCTGATTCTTTAGAAACTTTGCTAATCACCTCTTTATATCCAATGAAAAGTGATGGAATCTATATTGATTTCTAATTTATATTAATACTTATTACTTTTATAATGATATATATGCCATGTATAATTGAATAATTCCATAAACTGTTGAAATTAGTATCATTATAAATTAAATCTACTAATCCTGTTAAACAATCTTCAGCTTTTAACATATCTTTATAAAAAGAGTTTCGAATATTCTTGGTTCCTTTTACAATCCATCTTGAAATAATCCATCTGTATTTAATATTTGGATTATTCTTTGAACAAACATCAAAAGTACCATCACGTCTTATTTAATTTAATTGTTGATTATTAAATTCTAAATAAGGAATAAAATCATTTTAGTTGATTTCTTTTTAAATTTGATGTTTATCATTATTTCTTTAGATAATTACTTTTTATTTAAAATAAGAAGGTGGTAAATTAAATTAATATGCCTGTTTCTATAGAATCCAACTTTATCTTATTTTTATTGTTTTTTCTATAAGTTCATTTGCAATACTCCTTAATGGTTATTAGATATTATCATTTTATGATAATTCCTAATATAAAAAAAAGTAAATACTTCTTCATGTATATTTCCTTTAAAATTAATTTCTCCTTATTGTGGTAAAACATAAAATTTCTCATCATCAATATTAAAATTAAGATTTTTTGTAAAGTTTTCACTAATACCTTTCTGCATTTAAATTGAAAATATTATTTAATGTATATTTAATAATTCAAAAGATTGTCAACATTCAGTGCTTTCTTTTTCCCATATTCTTAGATTTTTTACTTCTAGTTTATCTGACTGTAACTGTAGATATAATTTTACTATTTTTTATGTTATTTTTTGGATTAGCTTATTCTTTTTTTTATTTTTTTTCAGTTATTTTTTGTTTCTATTTCCCCTTATTTTTGATATTGTTTTTTGATATTTTTTTGATTATTTTCATTGCACTCTTATTTCTAGTATTTTCACGCACTCCTCTTTAAGAAGTACTAACCTTGCTAGATTTTTAAGCACTTATTAAATTTTTATTTTATACGTCAACTAATTGTTTTACTTTTTTTAATTAAGTTTAACTTCTTTGCAATTTTTAATTTTATTGGATTTTATTTAATGATTTATTAGTTGGAGGAGCATTTTTTGGACTTTTAATATTTTTAGTAGTTCCCTTTGAACTTTAACTTACCTTATTTATAGCGAGGTTTTTGGGAGTAATACTATTGATAACTTCAACCGATCGAGAACGCTTTTTGACTGAAATTTATTCTTTATTTTAATTATTATTATTTTATAATTTATTCGATTAAGCACTTGTACTTCTAGTTTTTGATACTGCACTTTATTTTTAATTTTATTTATTTTTAGATTATTGTTATTAACTTACTGATTTTTAAATACTATTTTTATTAGATTAATCATGATTAGAATTATTTAAACTTTATTTTTAAGCAACTAATTTTGTTTTAATAGCCAATTTATTATCCTTTATTTCTTGTTTTTAGTTCTTTGTATTAATTTTTGTTGTTGTTTATTAGTGTTATTTTGAATTAGAATTATTTCTACTTCTTCCCTATCTTTTAGTGATAACAGATTCTTTACTCTCTTTTTTTTATGATTAATTTTATAATTTGATTTATTTTACATCTTTAGATTTTGATTTTTAGGGTATTTCATTCTTAGATTTTTCTGCTGATTAATCATTCAATTATTTCCTTACTCTTTTAATAACAGGCTCTTCTAGTTAATTTTTATTAGATATTTTTGGTAGACTCTATTAAGAACTTTTAGTTTCCCTTACAGATTTAATTGGTTTATCTATTGAGATTTTTTTTTCGTTTTATTTTTTGTCATCTTTTGATCTATCTAATTATTTTTAGTTTTTTATTTTTTAATCTTATTTTTTGTTATTTTTCTCTTAATTTAAGTTAGCTTATGTTTTAGAAATAGAATTTGCTTTTTCATTTATTTTTTAATTTCTTCTTGTTTAATTGGTTTTATTATCAACTTCTTAAATTTTTGAAGTAGAAGTATTGATTTTTTAGGGAGTAGTAGATTTTTTTACATTTTTTTATTACTTTATTTAATTTTATTTTGATGATATCTCTCTTTTTGATTTAACTTTTTATTTCTCTTTTTATTCTTCTTTCACTTCTTCAATTTGTTATTATTATTATTTTTATTATTATTATTGATCTTCTTTATCATTTTCTATGAAAATTTATTCAAGAGGTGTTGAATCAAATCCACTACTAGATTCATTATCCTAAAATGATTATTTAAAATATGTTTCTTCAAATTCTTTTACAATTTCTTTTACTTTTCTGAGTTTCTTTTTTGGGAACCATTTTGCATCTTTACCTGTTTTACCCTTAAACCTGACTAAATACTCCTTCTTTCCATTAGTTCTCTTTATTCCTATTATGATATCAATTTAATCTATTTCATCTTGTTCATTCTCAATTTTTTGAACAAATTATAAATCTTATGGTTTCTCATTTTCATGATTTATATAATTTTAGTATTCTGTTATATATTCTTCTATTGAAGCCTAAGTAAGTAATATAAAATACTTTAATAGTGTCCTCATAATTTTATTATGCCTTTTAACTATATATTTATTTTTCATCAAGACTTAGTTCATCCCATAATTATTAAAGATTAGTTAAACTTCCATTTGCTCCTTTTTCTTAAAAAAATAACACAGATCCATCAGCTTTCTTTTTTTTAATGAGATTAGAAATAGAATGATATTAACGGAATAACTTATCATACAACTCTTAATCCTCCTTTGATAATCGATAATATTCTAAAATCTATAATAATTTTACCTTCTCTAAGTTCCTTTTCTAAGTTTTCCCATTATTTTTTGGCTTACTCAGTATTGTAATTTAGATTTTTATCTTTACATGCTTATTCATAATTTCCTACAAACTTTTCATATGCTCCAATAGGTTTTTTAGGAGGTTGAACACATTATGATTCTCGAAATAGTTTAAACAACTCTTATATATAGCCATCTTCCATCATTATAAAAAAATGAATTTTATTGGTTAATTAATATTAAATTAGAATTTTTGATTTTTGATTAATTTGGAAAAATAAATTGAATAATTTTTACTAATTTTTATTTTTGAGATATTAATACTATAAGTTAATGAATAATTTATTCCATCTCATAATTTAATTATAATTAATAACTATTATTCATATTGATGAACAAAGATCTTGTTAATCTAAAAGGGAATTCAGTTTAATTAAAAATGGATATGCCAATTCAATAATTTCGATATTTTACAAGCATTATTTAAAATAATATATTAAACGAATGGATTACCACAAAAAAGGTTGACAAAATTAGTATTAATAAAAATATATTTTAGAGGAAAAACTTCAATAGTTTATAAGTGATACATATTAATCTGAATACATTATTATTATAGCTGTTAAGCCTGCATATAATTTGTCACATAAAAAAAATCGATATCTCATGATTAAAATTGAAGATATTACAATTTTCATTTATCAAGCTAAACCTGTTGATTATTTTTAGTTTAGTCAAATCAAATAAATATAAACTAAATTACAAGGAGTAACAAAAGAAAACAATGTTTCAGAACCAATATTGATTTCATAAAAGAATATATCAGAATAAGAAATGGATAGTATACAAAAAGTGAAATTATGCTTAAATGAAATTATCATATTAGATTATGAAAATTGGGAAACTGACTTAGTAATTGCAGCAAAGAGCAAATTACACTAATTATTTTAAACTGGATTTTGGCATATATATTGTGCTAAAAAAATCACCACAATAGTAGATTTAAAAACTAATGAGAGATATCTAGAATTTTAATTTGATAAAAAGAATTCATAATATAAATTAATTGCATTCTAGAAAAAAGGACCAAACTTTAATTTATTAGAGTAATTATTTTTCAAATTATATAGAAAAGTTAAGTTAAAAATTAGAGAAATCATAAGTTTTACTGTTTTATTTATATTTTTTGTTACTCTTACAAGTTGTAAAGATGAGACTTCTGGAAAATAATATAAATATTAAATATAGGAACAGTTCTGTTCATATAGACAAGAAGTTATAGGCTTTTGTGCTATTGTATTATTTGGTCTTGTTGCTTAAAGGATGATAGGTAAAAGAAATCAAAAGAAAAATAAAAAATAGTGAAAATAGAATATATATATATATATTTATAAAATTTATTAATTAATTATCAATAATTAAAGTAATAATGATTTTAAGCTTTAATATACATAAAATTCATTCATCTTCTAATCTTTTTATTAGTATTCCTTCTAAAAATCTTTTATCAATAAGTTTTGTTAAAGCATCATCAAATCCTTATTTGATTAAATCTAATTTTTTATCTTCAGTAAAATCACTATCTATAGCTACTATAAATTATTTTGGAACTTAATATTTTTCTTCCATTTCTCTAATTGATTATAATATCTAAATTAATTTAAATATTAACCTCTAATCCAGTTTTTTTTGTAAAATTCATTTTTACTAAGACTACATGATAAATTTTCTTTTCTTCAAATAATTTATCTAAACGTTTTAATCCAGCTTCTACATTTCTATCAAATTCAACTTTAACTTTGAAATCAAATTTCATTGATGATAAAGCACTAATTTGTACACTTGAATCATCTAATATATAAATAGTGACAATTGGATGATAGAAAGCTTTTCTAAGTAGTGGTTACTTTGGAGTAATTGATATTTCTTTTAATGAAGCTATTTTTTAAGGTATTTAAAATTAATCTAGATCTTAATGAATTTAATTTAGTTTTTCTTATTAATCTGTAATTGAACAACTTTTGCCAATAATAGGTTTCCAAATAATTGCAGGAGGGGGATTCATACGTTTTGCAATCAATTATTCTAAATATAATGACTTTAAAGGTTTTTCTTAAACTTCATCAAAACTAGCTTCTAAACAAGACTATTTAAGAGTTTAAGATATATTGGTTTCAACACCAATAAAATATTATTTAGGTATATTATGTTAATTTTCTAATTATCTTATTTCTTAAATAAACTTAAAATATTTAATAATTGATTACTTATATTCCATTTTTTATAGATAGATTAATCCTAACAATAATAAAATGATAAATTTTATTTAATTCAAACATTGATTTAATCTTTTTGATAGCATCTGAATATAATATACTTTAATCTAATTAATGTGTTTATTTAACTTTGTAATCTAAGAAATCTGTTGAATCATCCACTACTAAATATGTTAAAGTTTCTTTATAATATTATTTTAAATCTACAGTTTCTTATTATTTGATTTCTTCTGATTAATTTTCAATTTCATTTATTGTAACTTATTTTTAGACTTTAAAACAAGGTGATTTCTCAGATCCTTAAGTTTAAACAGGTTGAACAATTACTCCAAAAGAAGTTTAAGATTTTTATAATTAATGATCATCTTATGTAGAAGGAATAAATTTAACAGAATTTTTTAAATCATCATTATTTTCATCCGGTTTGAATTAATTAAATTAATCACTTTATTCTAAATGTTATACTTTTGAATCATTTTCTCTAAGATTTCTTAATAATTATGTTCCTTAATATCTTTTAGTTTATTAAATTGAATTCATTTATTAAGATTAAGATTATACAGTAGATGGTGTTGCAGAATTCTATAATGTTTAAGTTGGTGCTTATTTAATAGCAATCTATCTAAATAATGATTAATTGGGATGTTGGGATAATTATTATTATTATTATAAATTAGTATTAGTTTCTCTTTATTCAGGAATAGTAGTTCGAAATTACTATAAATTTGGTACACTAGTATTTCTTTAATTTGGTTATTAAGCTGAAGAATCTAATAAATAATAATATTAAATAAATACTGCTTGGAGATGTTTCAAATGATTTTTATTTGTGCTTAGAATTTCTAAATTGTACATTAATTCTTTTTCCTTTAAATGTCATTATTTCAGATAAAACTTATTCCAAAACTTTAGAAACTGCCTTTTCTACAGAATGCATTTATGTATTAATTCTATCTTCAATATCAAAAGTAGCAACATCTGCTTAATTTAAATTTGATGGTTTATTAATAGGTGATAAATTAGGACTTATAATTTTATTAGATTCTAATTTCTCTTCTTCACTAATTACATTTGGTCGATAAGTATATTCAAAACATTTACAAATTTAAAATGGTTTTTATTCACTTAAGGATGTTTAAACCTTAACATTTTCTTCATTAACTCTTGAAGCCGGTTAAGGAGCTATTCTTTAGGTAGAAGTGATTTTCTTTGTAGATTTAATTCTAAAAGCTTAAAATATTTCACTATTTATTGAATAGATTTTTGATTGAGGATCTAATTTACCCATACTAATATAATGATCTAATAGAACTGGTTAATATTCATTTGTCACTCTCATTGGAATATTGATTTAAATCTTTATATTATCTAATCTTTCACATAATTCTATTTGACCTTCTATTTAATATATCTAATGTAAAATATGAATAAATGATGTGTATGATAAATCTTCTTCTTATAATTGTTACAATCTAAAATCATAACTTTTTAGTCCTTCGAAGTCAAATCTTTAAAATAACAACTCTAATTCTTAAATTTAATTATGATAATCTATTTAGATTGTAACTTGTAATACATCTCCTTTTGATATATTAAATGATATTAAAGAAAAATTATTAATTTCTCTTTAAATTGATCTTTCACTTTATTAAATCAATTAATTTTAAGATGAATAACCTTACATCATTTACTTTCTATGATGCTCTTGATAAATATAAGATATTAATTAAGTTAATATACTATGTAACTTTACTATATCAATAAAAGCTTGATCAGGAACATCATTCTCTATTTTTAAATGAGGATTTGTTTTATAAATAATTTATAAACAATCAGCAAAAAATTTAAAGTAATTTTTTAAATTACATACAATCTAATCAGACTTTTAATAATCTGTCTTACTTAACATAGGGAATAAAGACTATAATAATTGCTACTTGATTCTATCAGGCTATTTTGATAGAATTTCAGATATCTATTAGATTTTCATAATTTATAAACTCTAAGATATTTTATCATAAATTAAGGATTAATCATCAGATTTCTCAATAAATATTGCTTCCACAATTGAATTCTTATTGAAAACTTATTTTCTTAAATGACAACATATTGGTATAGGATGACCTTAAAATGCAAATGAAATTATAATTGGATCTGTAGATTCTAAAGTTTCTTCAAAAACTTTCTAAAATTTTGCTTTGTCTCCTTCCATTAGAATTAAATCACTATACTTTTAAACAGTATTCAAATTATATTTTTTTGTTACTAAATCAACTGATTTTGGTAAATATTTATATGAAATTGAATTTTAAAATTACACTTCTCCATTTGAATTAAATAAAATAATGCCAATAGGTAATTCATAAAGTAGTTTTTCAATCATTTAATTATTCTTTTTCATTCTTTCATTATTAATCCATATATTTTTATATGCATAAGAATAGGAAGTAACAATAAGAAGTTGAATTATTTAATAAAATATCATAAATGTCATCAAAATAATTATTTTAAAAGTACTATTATAAAATTATAAATTACTTATAATCTTTGATTAAATACCATTTAATGATAGTAATCAATGAAATTTTTAAAATATTCTAAAAAATCATACTAAATTAATCATATTAAAATAGCATAGATTTAGAAGTTTAAATTCCTATTTGTAATGCAAGTCTTATAATGAACTCATTATCATTTTCTCTACTAAAGTTTTACATAGATATCAAAATTAATACATCTATTAGGTGATTTAATAAAGTTTAAACTTTACGTAATTTCTATTTGATTGTAAATAGTAAATGAATTATCACTAAAATAAGACAAAGAGTAGGTAATTTATTATCATTCGTTTTTAATATGAATCTAATTATTATTATTGATAAGGTATTAATAAAATCTTAATAATAGTCTTTAATTATGTTATGCTTTAATAGATGTTTATTAAAAAACTAAGCAATCTTTTAGTCTATAAATTGACACCACTTATTAAGTTTGTATTATTCATCACCAAAATTATTATACATTTTATATTAAATATTAATAATAATATATTGAAAACTTATGTAAATATGTTCAACTCATAAAAATCTAAAGAAACTAAATTAAACTTCAACTTTTTATACAATCAATATCTCTATGATATAAATTCTTTCAGATTTATATTGTAGAGATTTATAATTTATAATTTATATATTAAATTCCAATATTAAATGTTTACAGAACTTGCATATAATGCCTCTAAAAGAATAAATTAAATACAAAAAGATTTACAAACAAGAGAAAAACAGAAATAATCAAGTAAATCGATATGACTTATTGATGCAGAAATCAATTCAACATTAAAATATTTAGGTTGGTATCAGATTTTAAATTAGATAATGAATTGGATTAGTTGGATTAAGAAATTAAAGGATATACAGCTAATTAAAATTGTAATTTATTAGCAAAAGAAATTTAGAAAAGAAGAAATCTATATAATGAATTAGCATAAAAACGATAAGAGATAAAAAAAAGAATTGAATAAAGTCATATAACTCATTTACAATAATAATTAATCTAAAATAAATGTAAATTAGTTGTTATTTTAGAAAAAAAAATGAATTATGAAAGTTTTGTATAAATGGATACTCTTAAGTTGCATGGATAAATTATTGATGAATATTTAAATAAAATTAATGATAAAGTTCTTAATATTAAATATTCATCATAAAATCTAAGTAAGTAAATTAAAGAATAAAATGGAATTATAGATTAATTACATGAAAATGTATTTTTTATATTTTTTATTAGACTGATTCTGCAAATTAAGCAATGAAAAATTGAAAAATAAAATGAATTATTTTTTTAGATTAATCAAATTCTTGGTATATATAAATAATTTTATTTTTGGAAATATTCTTGTTTATATTTGTAGTCATTATCTGATTGATTTGTGTATAACATATAATACATACTTTTAAAGAATACTTCATTTATAAGGTAATATATGTTGAGATATAATGAAAGATTGTTCTTCTTTAGGTTAAGGGCCTATCTGAATTTATTGTAATTAATATGATAATGATTATTATTTAATAATTCATTTTTTAAGGTTGATCTCTATCTTAATATGCTATTGATCTTTTATTCATTAAATATAATTGGATTTTAAGATAATTCTATAAAATTTTATGATTATCATCATTTTAAATACTAGGTTTTATTATCAAAATCTATTTTTTGAAGTATATTGCCATCAATAAATGAATAATATATTTTTCTTATAATTTGGAATATAAAAAAAAGAGTAATAATAAAAGTATTATAAAAGAGATATCAAATAAAACTACAAGCAAAAATAAAAATATTATTTTTTATTATTAAATAGTATTATATCATTCAATAACGATAACAAGTATTTTAATATTGAACATTCTCAAATTTAAAAAAATCAGCAGCTAGCTAAAAAATAATAGAATAATTACTTTAATTAGTTTTGTATTTTTCAATAAACTTTAACAGAATTCTTCAAAATTCATTATTTTAAAATCATTTTTTTGAAAATGTAATCTAATTTCAACAATTAGTTAATAATTAAATTTTTCATATGGAATATTACGAGCATCAACTAAATTATTTGATTCAATTAATGTAAATAATTTTGCTATTATTCTTTCATCTGAATCTTTAGTTGCTTAATATAATGAATTTTCTTCTTATGCTGAAGTATAAGGACTATCATTTTTAAACTAACTCTCCTCAGAAAATGATACATTTGGAGAATCTTATGTTTTAGGTAACTAAGTTACACTTTCTTCATTTTCGAGAATAGAAATTTTAACTTCTTTTTTTGGTAATAAAAACTCAAATGATTTATTTTAATATAATTAATTGAGTCTAGGACTTTTTAATTAAACTTGCTTTTATTGATTTGGCTAAATGTAAAATTATTTTTAATTAGATTGTGGACTTTTACTCTTATTAGTTTAATAATTGTTATTAATTTTAGGTTTAAATGTGAGATTTGGATCTTTTTGCTTTTATAATTATTCATATTCTCTTTTTTATTATTTGAAATTATTAATTTATTTAGCTTATTAATAAAGTCTTTCATGAATATTCATATCATCAGTTTAAAACCTTTTATTTCTTGATAGATTTCTTTCTGATTTTAAATTAGTTTATATGGATTTTTCAGGAGTATATCGTTTTGTATTTAAATTACGAGTTGGTGTTGATTATTAATTTTCCTTATTTTATTATTATTTTTTAACAGTTTCCCATTATGAAAGAGGTTACTTCTCTTTTTCTTATTTCTATAGTTTTAATGGATTTAATTACTTTCATTTAATCATACATCAACATTTATTGAATAATATTTTATTTGAGTGGTTCAATATAAGCCATACTTAAGTAATTGTCTGTAACAAAACTAGATGCTAATATTTCTGGATTAGAATCTTCATATATGTCAATTTGACTATATTTATTATCTTCAAGTTCAATAGTCAAAGTAATTAAAGGTTCACAGTGTATTTTAGTTTCAGATGATTATTTTTATGTGTACTTCTTCATAAATGTAAATTAGCTCATTAACGAATATTTTTTTATTTACTAAAAATTATTATGTAATTCCTAATATTAATTACTAATAATTATAGTATTCTAAACTTTATTATTTTACAATCTCCTCATATTATATTATAACAATCTATAACTTAGTAATATGTTTGTGTTATTCTACCAACTTGATATAATAAATTTAATAATTTAACATCATTGAAAATGAATTTATCATATAAATATGTGTAAATTTGAATATTTTATGATATGATATGATATAATAATAGGTGTTTTGTTTTCATAATTTATATATTGATAATGAAATAACTATTGAATATTTTTATTAATTATATATTTATATAAGCATTTTAGCATCCTCGTATACTAATTTGAAAAATGTAGAACTTTAATAATGTTATTGATTATCTAAAGGGAGAAGTATTGGATAGAGAGGAGGAGTGGAAAAAAGAAAGACAAGAATATTAAGTAATTATTATTTTGATATGAAACAGACTGCAATAATTGAATTGAAGGGATAATTGGAAGAGTAGAGGAATCTGAACAAATAACTAATAGAAAGGCTTGAAAAATTAGAATAATTTAAGGTTTAATTAAAACCAATAGCAGATAATATAAAGCTGCAAACTAAAAAAAAATTTCATCATCGTGTAAAAAGTGATAATGGTACATTTTTAAAAAGTGAAATGAATGATTAAAAGTTAATAACTCAACCAAATATTGAAAAAATATTATAGAAGGATAAGAAACCTCTTCTACAAAAGTAATTAATATAATAAATTTAGCTTTCTTAAAGAATTGAAAAATGAAGAGTTTCAAGAAGATTAAGTTTAAAATTAAATATAAATTCATTCACCTATAAATTTATAGTTACTATAAAGTGCAAAAATAAATTAAATTTTAATAAATCAGAATACTTATAATACATGTTCATAAAGATAAAAACATCATCATCAAAGAAGTAATAGTAATGGAGCTTCAGAATTACTAAACTTTGCATTATAAAGGAAAAAACAAACTCTAGAAACTAGCTAAAATGAATTAAATAGTATGAGTATGACAGAGAGAGAAATAATTGTTGGAAAAGAAATCTTCTCAACAAAAGGATAATTAAGAAGTCATTTGGATGGAGTAAGATCAATCTTATTTTAAAATAATTATATAGTAACAGCTTCTGAAGATTGTACAATAAAATTATGGAATATTAATGATATTTAATAAATGAATGCATAGACTCATTTAGAACCTATCTAAACTATTAGATGTAAATTAAATAATATATATTATATAAATAGAACATGATCGACCAATATTTACAATGACTTCATATTATAAGTCTCCTCAAATACATTTGTATTCTGCAGGAGTTGATGGAACTATAAGAACATATATAGTAACAACAAATTAATGTTTTTCTTGGAGAGCTCATACAGATGTTATATGGTCTTTGAAACATCATCCTCATGATTAAAGATTGTTATCATCTTCTGCAGATGGATCTGTAAAGATGTGGAAATCTCTTGGTGTTTGTTATTAATATGATTTAATAAGAAAAGGGAATTTAAATTTAGAAATGTTGTAAAATCCTTTAGCTAATTTTACATTTAAGAAATCTATGACTGGATTATCCATACCAACAGCTATTGAATGGATTTGTAAAGGATTTAATGAAAATATCATTTGTGGATATAGTGATACTTTAACATTCATTGTATATGATGTTACTACTGTTAAAGCAATTTAATAAATTAGATTTGATCTTGACAATTAATTTAATGCCTATGCTTAACCAAATAAAATTCTATTTAATAATGAACTTAAATATATTGTTTCTGGTCATGATGATAATAAAATTAGATTTTTTGATTTGAATTCAAGCAAAGTATGTAAAACTCTAATTGGCCATACAGATGCTGTTACTGATTTATGTTTATTCTCAAAGAATATATATCAATTAGCAAGTGTGAGTCATGATGGAAGTATGAGAACATGGGATATTCGAAAATTCTAATGTTTACATGAAATACCAGTAAATATAATTATTAATTCATTAATTTAGGCACATAAATAAAAGTATGATGAAGGAATCTATACAATAGCAAGTAATAATTAATTTGTTGCAACAGGTGGAGCTGATGGAATAGTTAAAATATTTAATCACCAAGATGTTATATGACTTCAATACTATAAATGATATTTATCATTTGTTTCATTTTTTTTATCATCATAGATTTATTATTATTATAATTTGAGAATATGGCTTAGAATAGTTTGGAAATTTCAAATAACATTTATCTCATATATTATATTATTATTGTGTCAAGAATGGATTTATCAAATTTTCGAATTAGAACATAAATAATTGTGTTGTTTATTATAATTGTCATCATTGTGTTGGCGATCGTAATTATAAGCAATTTAACTCTTTTTAATTACATGAAAGAAGCTTTTTTATCTGATTCAATGAATGTATTAATTAAGGAAACTAATAGTTAATTAACTAGTCAATCAGCTTAATATGATCAAAGATTAAAAACAATAATAAATTAGAGTATATATATATCAATAAGTTATTAGTTTTCAGAAAACAAAGAATGTTCTAAAATATTTATTTATTTGTTGATGTGAATCAAAAGATTATTCAAACTTAGATTCCTTTTTATTGTCCTCCTAATATATCATAAACAGAATCTAAATCTCTTTTTTGTCTTATGGCATATTAATATGATTAAACAAATTATACAATTCTATAAACAGAAATCAAAAAGTAATTTTAAGTCATTTCAATATTTCATGAAACCTTATTAATGTTTGATCCATCTCAATTTATTGCAACAGGCATAGCTTATACATCAAATGATGAAGTTCCTATTTTAGGGACTTGGCCAGCTTTGAATTCAACTTTATCTTATAATGCTCATTAACGATTATGGTATTTAAGTCACATAAAATAAATGGGTAATGGAAATTAATACCAATTTAGTGATTTATTTACAACCATTTTAGGTTCTTACACTATTGCCATATCTTAAAATTTAACTAATAAAAATAATAATTTTGATGGTGTGGTTTTTAATCTTATGGATTTTGGAGTATTTAAAAAAAACTTTAATGCTGATTACATCTTAGCTAATAATAAAGGCTAGATCATTTTAGGATAATTTAATTACCCTGAAAATACAACAAAACCTGTATTCTTTTTTAATGAGTCAATCACTGGATTCAATTAAATTGATTGGGATTAGATATCTATATTTATTAATCAAACAAATGATACTTCAAATAAAAATAATTACAAATTTCTAAATAATTGCTCTTAAGATGTTTCAAATTATTTATGTAGATATAATTCTTTGTATAAATAAGAAGTTCTTATAATTGCTAAATAACTTGAACATCCTCCTTATCCACCTCATATAGTCATAATGTAATTAATTAGATTATTATAGATTTAAGAATATAACTGAACTTTATCATTAAGTTGATTTACTTAATTAAGATATATATTAATTATTTGCTTGGGAATTTTAACAAAATATGTAAATTTTAAGTATTCTTGCAATTGGAATTATTTTACTGTTTTTAATAATATTAAATTATATCACCAAATCATTAGACCTATTAATCAAATACTCAAAATTTTAATAGAATAATCTATAATTTTTAAAAAAACATTAGGAAATGAATTAATAAATAGAAGCCATAACAAATTTGTATACTTTTAAAGAAAACCAATCATTGAAAAAATTATCTGAAAATGCATTAGATTAATTAACTTTACAATATTTTTGTAATTATCAATTATAGTGTAGAATTACTTTCGAAATTAAAGGGTTAATAAGGAGAATTTAAAAAATCTGAAGAATGCCTTTAAATGGAGTAAACGTAGTACCCAAAGACTAGATTATACTTAAAGTTTTAGAAAAATTATTATTTGCATGATTATCAAACTAATTTGGAAGAAAACACTGTTAATCAACTTATATATTATTTTTTAATTAAAAAGCAAAAATAATGAATAAATTATTTATTTAATATTATTATCTTTCTATCATACTAATATAATTATTAATGAGTAGATTTCTCAATTATATATTAAAAAATAACATAATTCTTTTATCTCATCTAAATCCTTTTACATACACCAATTATAAGAAATTAAGAATTTAAATAATATTAAAATATTGCCAAATCTTATGAAAATAAATAGTTGTAATTTTATATAGTTTTCAATAAAGTTAATACTTTCTTTTTCAATATGTAAAAAAATAATAAAATACATAAATCCAAGATTTTTATTTATATCATTTTTATTAAAACAATATTTATTGTCTTTTAGGTTATTGTATTAGATTTGAAAATATGATAAGTTTTATACTTAAATAAATTATGCGATTGTAAATTTTATTACTAAGTTTTCTGTTATTACATCAATTTCTTAGAACTCATAAATTAACATCTAAATACTAGAAGGATTATGATCATTACATTTTTGATAATCATAGTCAATAGAATGTGATTTATTTTTACAATTAAAAAATGAATGATTAAGGTGTTTATAAATAGTAAGTCTTTATTAATAATTTATATTTATTTATATATAATAAATGATTTATCCAAAAAATAAACTATAATCAGCAGGGTAATCGACATTGTCTCGCAAAAATTACACTTCAGAATAAAGAGAAGAAATCAAAAGACAAATTGCTGATAGATTATCTAAGAAGTATGGTTTAGATTTAACAGAATAAATACATGCAAAAGTAAATAGCTATCTTAATCAAAATTAAACTATAACTGCCGAAGGGTATTTAAGTTTATTATAAATATAGGATATAAAATTTAGAATAAGAAATCAGTCGTTAAAAGGCTTTACCTTAATTACAATAATAATAATCTTCAAATCAAGTCAAGTAAAAAGATGAAGATGATTAAAAATCAGTTGTTTCAAAAATGTCAGGAGCATCAAATTTTGATATGGTAGATTAATATACTCATAAAACTGAAAAAAATACAGAAGAAAAGAAGAGTTAGAAAATGACTGGATTACATACAAAGAAAATTGAGAATGACTTGGCATTTTTGAATGAAGAAAATTAATGGGGTGCCATATACAAATACAATAAATATCTTTATGATAAGGAAGGTGAAATAAAAAAGTAAAGGGAAATAGAAAGAAAGAAAAAGATTAAAGAAGAATTGGATAAATAAGTTATTGAAAAATAATCAAAAAAAGTATTGAGCAAAAAAGAAGAAAATGCATTCTATGAAAATCAGATGTATTAATGTACATTATTTGATTAAAAAGAATAAGAGAAAATAGAAAGAGTAAGTATATCCTATATATAATTAGGCTAAATATATTAAAATGGTAGAGAAATAAGCAAGAGATTAATAAGTAAAAGAAATCAAAAAAAATAGAAGAATGGATGAGAAATAAGAAAAGGCTTTAGACAGTTATATGATATAGAAAGTAAGAGAAGAATTAGAAGATGAATAAAAATTTTTATAATTTAAAAAGGAACATCAATATTAGGTTATGTAAAAATTAATGTCTGAAAATGAAGAGAAGAAAAGACTTCAAGAGAAAGAAAAAGAAGATGAAAGATAAGAGAACATTAAATTAATGGATGCCTATTGCAAATTATTAGATAAATAGGAAGAAGAAAGATAGAAAGCAATAAAAGAAAGGGATGAAAAAATTAAATAATATTAAGAAAAAGCTATGGAAATGTAAGAAAAGGAATTAGAAAGTATAATAGATATTTTTATAAATAGAAAAAATTGGACAATTAGAAAAAAGGGCTGATAAGTATGAATAAAGAAAAGAGAGAAGAATTCAAGAATTAGAAAAGGAAGCAGAAAGAAAGAAATGGGAAACTAAATTAAAAACAAGAGAATATTTGAATAAATAAATGGAAGAAAGAGAAATTTAAAAATAAAGAGAAAAATTAAAGGATTAAGAATAAGTATTTAAATTATAAAATATTAGGCTACATTATGGAAAGAAGATACTACTAATTATTTTTAATTTGAAAAAGAAAGAGATATTGAGAAAAAGAAAATCTATAAGGAATATTAGGATACATTACTAGAATAAATGAAAGAAAAATCTTAAGCAAAAAAAGGAATTATTGATGAAATGCTTAGACATGAATAAATGTTAAGTAAAAACACGTTATCAGAATTAGATTAAATGAGACAAACAGTTCAATGATTTATTTCATATATAATATTAAATTAATCTAAAATAATTGTTGTTAGATAGTATTTTTTTGTTGTATACTTTTCATTTAAATGATTTAAATATTATGTATAATAGAGAATAAATTATAGCATTTGATATATTATCATCAATTTTAATTCATTCAATATAAAATTAAACTTTTCTTTACCCAGCATCAAATGTAGTGTCTTATTTCCTAAACTTACTGTATTTTAATTCTTATTTCAATATACTCTTAACAGACTTTTCATCTGCTTATTTGCTTCTTTAGCTATCCAACATTCCATCATCTTCTATTGGAGATAGGTCTCTGCTATTTACTTTTTCTTCAAATGTTTGTATTTTCTTTATACGATTACTGTCTAATGATTTTAATTTATTAGTAGCTTCAAAACTACAAACAGGGGAATCGTTCTTTCTTTTTCCTATTGAACATTATGATTTAAAAGGACTATCATGTTTTTCCAACTACCCAATTAATTATATTTCTTTTTAAGAATGAGATTGATGTTACTCAGACTTTCTACTCTATTGAGATCTGAGATCAGCAAATCCTGGTGTTCCTGGTTCATCTGGACTGCTTTTTCGAGATGATAACTTATTTTTGGGTAATGGATTGCTATAATTTATATGATTAACAAATACTAAATACTCTTATTAAGTTCCTGACTATTTCATAATAACATCTTATTTTATTTATATTTCAGTTTCCTTTTCTTCTAATTACTATTTGGTGCAGCACTAAGCGCTTCCCATATAATTGTGGTATTGGGAAAATAATAATAACAAGTATTTTTTTTGAATTAAAATACATATTGGATTTATGATATGAATATACAATGAAAATACACTCATAATTCTTCAACTCTATCTAAATCAACCCAAGGATGAGAAGTGTTTTCTTTTAAGAAGCTAATGAATCCAGCTTCATCTCTTCCTCCACTATAAGAAATAACTTAATCTTTCTATCCATTCTTCCAGAATTTCAATGTTGGGAAAGATTCAATAGAAACTCCTTCAACCTAAATATTATTTTAATTAAATTTACTTCATTAGCAGTAGCATCACATTTTGCAATAATAATATTTGGATTAACTTATAACTTTTTAGCTAATGCTTCATAAACTGGAGCTAATTATTTACAATGACCACACCAAGGAGCATAGAATTCAACCAAAACATCTTTATCATTATTAATGACTAAATCTTTGAAATTCTTTCCAACTATTATTTTAACTGGTTCATCATTGCTGGATGGAATCTCTTCAGATTTCATGTATCTATCTAATTTATTATCAAAGAAGTTTGTTAAGAAATTTCTTAGGGAATCAACAGTGATGCTTTCTTCAAATCTATACTTAGCATTTCCTCCTTATTAATCATAAATCATAATATTTGGGACATTGACAGTGCTTGCTCCAACATACTCTGCTAATCTATGGAATAATCCTGAACCATCATTAGGTTTAGAGAAAGAGAATTTAATTCTAAAATTTTAAATTAATATAATACCTATCTTTGAATGCACCAGCAACTGAAGCAAAGACTTCATAAGCAGCAACACCAGCATCAGAATCATCTGTAAATAAGAGGACTGCATTATTTCTTTATTAGAAGATAATATTAATAGCTTTGTCATTGAATGGTAATAAAACTGGGTTTCCATGAGCATTAATAAATTATTCTAAAGAGGCATTAGTGATTGAACCATCGAAATCGTTTCTCTTCTCATCAAATGATTTGAAAAGAACAATCTTTCCTTATACGCTATATTTTTCTGATGCTTCAGCATTGAAAATGTGGGCAAAGGTCACTTTATCATTTGATTATGCCACAGCCTTAAATGTCTAGAAATCGTTGTCATCTTCCTAACTTCCGAAGAATACTATTATTGGTGAAGAAGAAACTCTTTCTAAGAATTTCTCTAAATCTTAAACTGAGTTTAATTCATTTGATGGTGGACCTGATTTTTTATTAATCCAAGCAACAATGTCTGCTTAAGTTCTACCTCCTTCATAATCAATAGGTTGACCATTAATGAAGAATTTTAATGTTGGATATCCTTGGATAGAGAATTTTTCAGCCACGGATGATTCAGCTGTAGCATCAACTTTAGCTAATGGCACGTAATTGTCACCTCCTTATTTTTTCAATTCAGCTGCTGCTGCAGAATATTCAGGAGCTAATTTTTTGCTATTATATAAGATATAACTTATACCAATGTCCACACCAGGGTGCATAAAATTCAACCAAAATAAATTTGAATGTGTCAATGGCATCTTAAAAGGTATCTGTGGTTAATACTAACACATTGTCTTCTTCTTAAAATGCTCCTAATGATGTAGCCAAGAGTAAGCTGATGAATATAAGTGATTTCATAATTATGGGAATCTTTTTTTTAATTAAAAATTTATGGATGACATAAATCAAAACAAGGATATAAACTAAAATTTTTGAATTATTTGTTTTAACAGCATTGATTCTTTTAAATTATTGAAAATAATTGTATTTTGAGTTGTTTGGTTTATTTGAATGTAAGTGTTTTATTTATAAATATATTAATAAGAGTATATTGAACATCTCTTATAAGATTTCATTACTTAATTAGTATGAAAATCAATTAAAATAATCAAATAAGAAATAAAGGATCAATTTATTTGATATATATCTATATTAGATAATTTAATGTAAGTATTAATTCATGCTTTATCTAATTATCCTGACCCTTTAAAGAGACCTAATGAAATTAAAGCTTAAATTTCTGAAGCTTTAGAGTAAATAAAGTTTTTTGCAGAATTCTTAAGAGGTGAAAAAATAAAATAAAATGCTCGACATTTACTTTTAGAATTTTCTAATTATTTATCTCTAGAAACTTTCAAAAGTGGAGAAATAATTTGTAGAGAGGGTGATAAAGGAGATAAGTAAATTAATTTTTTATCATATAGATTTTATATTATACTTTAAGGTAATGTAGGTGTATACAGAAAAAATATTAATTCGAATTATGAACCAAATTCTGCATTGTCAGAATCAATTTTTATGGACTAAAATGTAAAGATAGGTCATCTCAAAGAAGGTGAAACTTTTGGTGAATTGGCTCTCTCATTAAATAAGCCTCGTTTTGCTACTATTAAAGCACAATCCTCAACAGTTATTCTTTGTAGTTTAAGTAAAGACAATTATGCAAAAATGACTAATGTAATTTAATTATTTAGAATATAGTATATGTAAAGAGAATTAAATTTGAAAACAAATGCTTTGGCTACTTTATTTCCAAAATTATCCCAAAATTCTTTGATTCGTCTTGCTTATCTTTTGTAAATTCAAATCTTCCCCAAAAATCATTGCATTTATAAATAGGGAGAAATTGCTTCTGGGTTCTACATTCTTTCTGATGGTGAAGTTAAATTAGAATAAATTTGCAAAAATTCTACTTAAATATATATACCAATTATGGTATTAACACCTGGGAGTCTTTTTGGAGTATAAAATGTCTTAAAGAATTAACCATATGATAATTAAGCTATTTGTTTAACTTAAAAGGTTACTGTATACAAATTTACATGTGAATCTTTTGAATAACTTGGAGATGATTATAGTAAAAAAGCTTTATAGGCAGCAGAAAGAACTTGTAGAAGAGAACCTAAAATATAAAGTTTATAATTGGTTTATTAGCCTGAAATAAGTAATTATATTTAATGATTTTTTGAAATTAGCATAAGAGAACTTGATGAATAGAATAAATAAAATCCTAAAAAATAAAGAACAATTAAATCTTGTGGAAAACAATAAGAAAATTGTAGAAAGTTAAGATCAAATATTATATAAAATTAGATTACTTTTAGAAACCCATTTTTTACTGATTTAGATGCTGATAATTTCAAATAAATAAAAAAGATATCAATTGAATAAATCAAATAAGCTGATGTTAAAAAGTAATAATATTTAATAAATAATAATTAGATATAATTAATAATTTGCAATTAAAAATTATTTTGAACCTATAGAAATAGCTCCAATCTTAGATTCAATAAAAAGATAGAAGAATGCAAAATGTTTAAGTTTTGCTTCAATTAGAGAAAATACAGCAAATTAAACATCCATGTACTCATATCCAGCAAGTGGATATAATACTGCGAGAGTATTAACATTACCATCCCCAAGTCATACTAGACATACATCTCATTCAAAAAAAAGTAGATTTTGAATTTCTAATAAAAATTAATCATAATAACAATTTGATTGATTCATTATATTGGTTTAATATTTTGATTATAGTGACTGGATAATACAGAATTTCTTTATCTAGAAGTATTATTGTGTTTTGATAATCTATCGGTTGATCTTCTTTATTCTAAATTTAATGATATTTCTTTAACACTTGGTTGTCTAGTTGACTTTTAACTAATTGTTCTCTCTTTATTTAATGATTAATTTTTTAGTATATTTATACCTGTTAGAGATTAATCATTTTATTTTTTTTTTACAGGTTCAACCTTTTTCTTTTTAGCTTATATAATTTTAAAAGTCTTATCTGATTTTTTATTAGTTAATATGTCTTTCTTCTACTTTATTTATTCTTTGCTAATACTTATAATATCTTTAGGTTTATGACTATCATATTAAGATCTAATTGATTATTCTTATGTATCAAATTATAGATATTTATCTTATTAAGGTGTTGTAAAGTATTAAACTAATTCTTTAGAACATGATCTCATTGAATTTCTTTAAACTTACAGTTATGAAATTTATTCTATTCTTTATTAATATCTTTAAATAGCATGTTTAACATCAAATTAAATTGACTTTAATAGATTTCTTTCATCTTATTCAGATGAATTGATTGATAATTTCTCTAAGAATGAATTTTTTATGACTGAAATTCTTGATCCAATATCATTTTATATTAATTTCCCTAATCCACAATCTACATATCCTTTTGTGTTAACTTTAGTGAGTTATTTTTGAAATTTTTATCTTAATTACTCCAATTTATTAAAAGGAGGTTCAGATATGCTATATCTTTATTTCATAGAAAATCGAAAAATGTGATCGTTTAAAATAAAATTAACGATAATAATAATTAAATATACAATAATAAAATCATAATTCATCAATCTCTGTAACATCTCTTAAATATACTTTCTTAGTTAAAATGACTTCATTATAAATCACATATTTAGGTTTTTAATTGAATAAGACAGATTCTGGATGAATATATGCTAATTAATTTGTTTGCTTTTGATAATTTAAAATTAATACTTTTAATTTATAGGCTTAATCTGAAGGAGAATAAACTGCATGTTTAAACATTAAAGCCTCAGAGAGAACTTATTTAAATTTATCATAATCCTCTTTTTCGAATTCTTTTTTAGTTATTCTTTTCATATAATCTTTTAATTATTGCTTAACACTTATTGCTTTTTATAAAGTTTTATGATTAAGATTATTTTCTTTACAAAAACTTTTCTTATTTTAAGTTTCTTCATATTTCCTTAATATATTAGCTTTAGTTAAATGATCAGAATTTGCAATTTTAAATTTACTTAAGATTTTTTACAAACTCTCTTTGGCTCCCCTTTAAAAGTAGAATAAATTTTCCACTTGTAAAATAGATATTGAATTTAATGCTAAATCATATATACCACATTCATATGCCTTTATTAAAAAATGAGAAAATTAAGGTTCTAAAGGTAAACTAGACATGTTTTATCCATGCTAAGTCAAATTAAATTCAGAATCTAAGGCCTTCAACTTTACTAATTGATTTAAATTAGCAAGCATTAATTCCATGTCAGGTCTATCAATTAAATCAAAAGTTAACACATTTTAAATTCCAATAGCTTTCATTTAAAGTATAACTGATAAAAGATTTACTCTTAAGATTTCCTATTTTGATTTGTTTAAATTTCATACAGGTAACATGTATTTAGCTAATCTTTCATATGTTTATTGAGTATAAAGACGATAACATTGTCCTTATCTCTATCTTCCTGCTCTTCCTGCCCTTTATTCGGCTTATGCCTTTGAAACTGGAGCCAATAATAATGTATCAATGGCTTTGCCAATTTGAAATGATCTAATCTTCACATAACCACAATCAACAACATAGACTATCCCATCAATAGTTATTGAAGTTTCTGCAATATTAGTTGCCAACACTACTTTTCTATGAATAGATTTTTGAAATGCTTCAAGTTAAACTTCAGGAGGTAAAGCTGAATATAACATTTTAACATCTAATTATTTTTCTTGGTTTGATATTTTCATTCTTTCCAAAAGAATTTCTTTAACATCTTCAATATCTTCTTAACCTGTTAAGAATGCAAGAATATCTCCTTCAGGTTAAGTAAAATGTAATTATAATATTGTATTGACCATAGATTCCTAAATTATTAAATAAATTACCACATAATCTTATTACCTAATTGGAACATTGTATACATCAACTGTATGTGTTCTTGCTTCAATTATATGAATCTAAATATGTAGTATAAAAGTATTACTGCTTCAGTTTCTAAATAATTTGCAAACTTCTCAATTTACATTGTTGCAGACATCATTATAACTTTTAATTATTTTCTTTTTCTGCATAAATTTTTTAATAAACCCAATAATAAATCTGATTAAACAGTCCTTTCATGAGCCTCATCTATTATAATAACATCATATCGTTTTAATTATTAATCTACATAATTTACAAATATACCAATTATAAATTCTCGAATAAGCATACCATCAGTTAAAAATGTAATTTATGTGTCTTTGCTTGTACAATCATCAAATCGAACATTATATCCAATTAATTATCCTAATTTAGTCTATTTTTCTAATGAACATCTTTCAGCAAGAGTCATAGCGGCTACTCTAAAAATTAATTCTCCAATCAAACCTTCGAGGTTGAGTAACTGCTATTTTTACATTTGGATCATTTTCATAAATATATTAAGGTATTTGAGTTGTTTTACCACAACCTGTTTCACCTGCTATAATTATCACCTAATCTAATAAATGTTAATATATAATTACTTTCTCTAATTGATTTGATTATTTTTTCTCTAAATTAGAATATTGGCAACTGCATTCTAAATTCATTAAGCATCGCTAATTAAAAATAAATTACTTAATATAAGTATAATTTAAATAATTCAAAAAATAAAAAATATTTTCGATTAATTATGATAATCAATAACCTAAAACATTACTTCATTCTCTTTTCTACTCTATATAACATAATTAATATTTTAATGATAAAGAAAATACAAAATAAAGAGGTTAGAGTATACATTATTGAGCTGAATTGAAAATTTTTATTAAAATTGGTTAAATATAATTTATATTTTAAAAAATGAGACTGCCAATTCATTTGATAAATTAAACAACTGATGTTGATTTTAATAAATAATAAGTTTACATAATTATTTAAATGGGATCTCATTGTTGCAAAATTGATCACTTTATTCGTCAAGGTTCTTTTATATCCTATCTTCAGATGAATTAGATTTAGACTTAGATGAAATATCGAACTTTACCCCATAACCACTCTCTAAAGCTTCTATTTCTTAAAAGGGCACAAAAAAGAGTAAGGCTAAACAATCTATTAGGAAAAGAAAATTCAATATCCCCTTGCTCTTTAGAGAGGAGTAAAACTCACAAAGAGATTGCAATTTAATAGGAAGTTCTAAATACAGAAATAGAGCATAGAAATAATCTTGAAGTTTTATAAGTAATGTAGTAAATGTCAAAGACAATAGTTGTTGAAAGTAAATCCTTTTTGAATTATTAGCTACATAATAAAGTAGAATGAATAGTTTAAGTTAAATTGGTACGTAGACTAGAATCAAGCTTGGATAAGATATTTTCATTCATTTAAAAGAAGGATCAATAAATTCACATTATAGATTTGACAAAGTTCTAGGTTAAGGAGGTTTTGGAAAGGTGTGGAAAGTCACCCATAAAATTACAAATCTTGTTAGAGCAATTAAATAGATAAAAAAGAGCTCAATATTAAAGGAAGAAAAATAAAGAATGTTTTCAGAGATGAATATTTTAAAAAATCTTGATCATCCTAACATTTTAAAATTATTTGAACTTTATCAAGATACAAATAATTATTTTTTAGTCACTGAGTATCAACAGTTATTAAATTTAGATATTTATCTGGAGGAGAACTCTTGGAAAGAATAAAGATAATGACATGCTTTACTGAAAATGTTGCAGCTAATTATATTAGATAAATATTATTAGCTACACTATATTGTCATGAGAAAAACATTGTTCATCGAGATTTAAAGCCAGAAAATGTTATTTTTGTCAATTAAGATCCGAATTCATAGTTAAAAGTAATAGATTTTGGTACATCCAGAAAATTTGACAAAAAAAAATCAATGAGTAAAGATATTGGAACTGTAAGATACATCCTTATAACTAGCCTTTTTATGTTGCTCCAGAAGTATTGAACCATTAATATGATGAAAAATGTGATTTATGGTCCTGTGGAATTATACTCTATGTGTTATTGTGTGGATATCCCCCCTTTACTGGAAGGACTGTTCATTAAGTATTAGAGAGAGTTAAATAAGGTGTCTTTATTTTTGAAAGTATTATATTTATTAAATTTATATTATAATAGGTCGTGATTGGGAGGATATATCTAAAGAAGCTAAGTCATTTATATCAAAACTTTTAAGGGTTGATCCTAAAAGGAGATTATCTGCGAGAGAAGCATTGGATGATCCATGGTTGGTAAAACACAATCCTACAACATAATTAAATTTAAGGGTGTTAGAAAACATTAGATAATTTCAAGTAAATAATAATATTAACAGATAAGGCATAAACACTTCTTAGATAGGCATTAATGTCATATATGATCACATAGATGTCAACATAAAAAGAAATTCAAGAGATTCAAAATGAATTCACTAAGTTAGATTTAAATCATGATGGAATACTTTCAAAAGATGAGTTTATGAAGGGTTATTCTTAATTGAAATCAGATACTAAATTAGTTGAGGATGAGGTAGAGAGAATTATCGATTTGATTGATGTTAATAGATCAGGAATGATTGATTTTTCAGAGTTCTGTATGGCAGCTATGAACCAAGAAAAATTATTTTCAGTTCAAAGAATTGAGTAAGCATTTAAGATTTTTGATTAAGTAATTAAGAATAAATAAATTCTTAGAATGGTGATGGATTTATTTCTAAATAAGATCTTGAAGCAATCATGGGTCATTTAGAGGATGAAGTTTGGGAATAAATACTTTTAGAGTGCAACGCAGATTAGGAGGGTTAAATTTCGTATTAAGAATTTATTACAGTTTTATAATAAAAAACACTTTGATTATTGTTTATTTATTTTAGGCATTGAATTATATTTTGAGTAATTTATTCATATATAAATCTTGAACATACATCTTGCTTGCTGAATAATTATTAAATATATAATAACAAAATATTATATGATTTTTTTTTTAATTATAATCTCTATTGATTAATTTTAAGCTATAAGAAATGTAGCCATCACTTTGGGTCCATTAACTTAATAATCTACTACATATGTAATTTATTAAGATGAGCAAATTAATTAATAATTTAGTTTGAAGGAGACTCGTTGGAATAATTGTTCACCATTGGATTTATTATACATAAAATCAAATATAAATTAACAAATTACATACACTCCCTTAAATATAATAAACACAGGAGATAAAGATATAATTATTGATTCATTAAGCCTTACTACTTTGAAAGGCTAGGCTTTGAAAATAACACTAAGTAAATTTTATTTAATTTAGATAATACTAATAACATTGTAGTCTAAAAAAAAGGAGTAGAGATAATAAATATTCAATATATATGTGAAAAGAAATTAACAAAGGAAAACTACTGGGCTGTAATTGAAATTACCCTTAAAACATCCAATCAATCTTTGAAATTTTCATATTAGTATATTTGTGATCCTAATTTCCATCCAAAAAGATTTGATTGGAGCTATTTGATTTTAATAGTAACAATGTCTACATTTGTACTATTTCTATCAAGATAATAAAAATTAAGTGCATTTAAAATTACCTATTATGATAAATTGAATAATAAAAATGTTGTTGTCTTTCAAGGATTTCATTTAGGTTTGAAAAGTGCTATTATATATAATTCTGTATTTGGTATAGGTGTAACCTCAGCTTATATTTTTTAAAAAACAGTAGAAGATTTAGAAGAAAATTTAGTTAGATGTTTTTGCTTAATATTTGGATTTATTTTAATTAGCGAAGTTAATTTTGTTATATAATTTAGCTATGTTATAAAATGAAATTTTTAAAAATTAGAATAGTTTCCATCCTAAGAGCTTGTGATATCATAGGATTACTTGTATCTATTGTAACTTTACATTTATATGTAGATAATAATGAACCTTGGATTGTATTAAAATAACAATTTATTATTTGTAGATTAGTAATTTATTAACTATCTATTTGGTTGGTACTTCAATCAAATTATTTAAAATAACAAGTTTAAAAAATGGATTACACTTTTTTATTCCATGCATAATTATGGATATTCTGTTTTCAATTTATGGTAGCTTATTTGTACGTTATGAATGGGATAGTCTTGTTATGAAATATTTTAATACTCCTCTTACTGCTTAGTTTCCATACTTCTATCCTATCTATAAAAAAAAATGTGGATGGCTGTCCATAACATCTATATTATTTCCAGCATTTTTCCTTGCTTATGCTCATCGAGTTGATCGATTTAAAGATTCCATTATATATAGATTAATATCCTACATAGGTTTGTAAGTTGGCTTAACCTTATGGTTCACATTTTCATCCCTTTATTCAATTCCTTTGCCAGTTTCATCATTTACTCTATTTCCAACAATAGGGATTAGTGCTTTTATTGCATTCTAGAGAAATGAAATTAAGGTGATGTGGAATGGCGATTTTTATGATCAAGTCTTATTGAATCCTTGGAGACACTAAATTCAAGCAGGTGAAAGAGAATCAATCCATGTATTAAATAAAAAAAGTAATGACGAAATGGAACTACAAAATCTTGCCTATTAGGAATAATAAAATTAATAAACTCAACTCCTAAGATTATCAAGAGGTTAAATTAAATTACACAATTAATTGTTTTAAGGATTATTAGATTGATTTTGTTATTGAATTACATGAAATTTATACTATTTTATTATTTTCTTATAAAATAGTTACTATTTAAGTATAAATAGTCAAATCAAGAAAGCTAAGACAGATTAAATCAGCATCTATAAAATTTTTCCTAGATTGTTTATAATAAATTAAAAATTTTTAAACAAACATTATTGACATGAATTTAAGGAAAAGTCGATTAAAATAAACTCCATTTGCTGCATCTAAATTCTCTTCCTCATTTTTTCAGCCATTACTTCCTGATTCAAAAACTAAAACTAAAAAATAAAGATTATAAGATTCAATTGAAAATTTCGTTCAAATTTATGAATAATATCTTAAAATGCTTTTTGGGCAAGAAATAACTTTTTAAGATGAGAAACAATTTAACCAAAAGTTATAATTATTCTAACAAGAGGAAGATGCTTTAGAAGAATTTGATTTACCAGAAACAGTAATAAGGTAAAGTTTTATAATTATTCATTATTTCCAGCCTCCCAAACCCAGACACAATACCTGATGACTTTGAATATCCACTAAAATAGATAGAATATTTCGAACAAATTGTCAAGTCTTTAAAAATAGATGAAAAATCTATTCATGATAAATTGTTCTTAAAGGCTATTGAAAATGTTTACACTAATCTATCGGATCGCAAACTCTTCTCCTTATTTGAATTACGAACTAGAGGAATAGAAACACAGCCCAATTAATGCAGAAATACTCTAATCGGTTATGGGACAGGTTAATAGTTATTTCAAAAATCTCCAGATCGAACTCCTAGATCTATCATCTTGGATGATAATCATAATCAGGAAAACAAGACAGAAATTTTCCCAATATATGAGAAGGATGATTGTGTGAATAAGTTAGTGAGAAAATTTCGAAATTATCTTAAAGATCATATAAACCGAAATTAAGGAAGCTTAGCTAATATTATTGATTCAATATNATTCAATTCCTTTGCCAGTTTCATCATTTACTCTATTTCCAACAATAGGGATTAGTGCTTTTATTGCATTCTAGAGAAATGAAATTAAGGTGATGTGGAATGGCGATTTTTATGATCAAGTCTTATTGAATCCTTGGAGACACTAAATTCAAGCAGGTGAAAGAGAATCAATCCATGTATTAAATAAAAAAAGTAATGACGAAATGGAACTACAAAATCTTGCCTATTAGGAATAATAAAATTAATAAACTCAACTCCTAAGATTATCAAGAGGTTAAATTAAATTACACAATTAATTGTTTTAAGGATTATTAGATTGATTTTGTTATTGAATTACATGAAATTTATACTATTTTATTATTTTCTTATAAAATAGTTACTATTTAAGTATAAATAGTCAAATCAAGAAAGCTAAGACAGATTAAATCAGCATCTATAAAATTTTTCCTAGATTGTTTATAATAAATTAAAAATTTTTAAACAAACATTATTGACATGAATTTAAGGAAAAGTCGATTAAAATAAACTCCATTTGCTGCATCTAAATTCTCTTCCTCATTTTTTCAGCCATTACTTCCTGATTCAAAAACTAAAACTAAAAAATAAAGATTATAAGATTCAATTGAAAATTTCGTTCAAATTTATGAATAATATCTTAAAATGCTTTTTGGGCAAGAAATAACTTTTTAAGATGAGAAACAATTTAACCAAAAGTTATAATTATTCTAACAAGAGGAAGATGCTTTAGAAGAATTTGATTTACCAGAAACAGTAATAAGGTAAAGTTTTATAATTATTCATTATTTCCAGCCTCCCAAACCCAGACACAATACCTGATGACTTTGAATATCCACTAAAATAGATAGAATATTTCGAACAAATTGTCAAGTCTTTAAAAATAGATGAAAAATCTATTCATGATAAATTGTTCTTAAAGGCTATTGAAAATGTTTACACTAATCTATCGGATCGCAAACTCTTCTCCTTATTTGAATTACGAACTAGAGGAATAGAAACACAGCCCAATTAATGCAGAAATACTCTAATCGGTTATGGGACAGGTTAATAGTTATTTCAAAAATCTCCAGATCGAACTCCTAGATCTATCATCTTGGATGATAATCATAATCAGGAAAACAAGACAGAAATTTTCCCAATATATGAGAAGGATGATTGTGTGAATAAGTTAGTGAGAAAATTTCGAAATTATCTTAAAGATCATATAAACCGAAATTAAGGAAGCTTAGCTAATATTATTGATTCAATATAGGTTGATCTCTAGGGATTATTGTATATCTCTAAAAAGGCATATAGTTAAGGTGAATACTTAAAAACCTAAGGTAAAGTTTGGTATAGAACTAACAATGATACATAAGATCTTTTAACCTTAACACGCAATATTCTCATAATTTAATTTTCAAGAAAGGGATACAAAGTTAAGCCTATGTTGTCTAAAGATGGCTCTAAAATCTACCTTCTGTTGTATATACCTGAAAAATCCTTAGAAGTAGCAGCAGAAAATTTTGGCATACAAAAAAAATTAAGCTTTTGCTTTACTGATTTACTTTCATTGGAACCAGTGGATAATGAATTTAGACCTCTAAGATTAAGTGGCAGATTATGGAGACCTGATGAATATAACCTCTCGCCTTATTTAAAATATTTAAGACCATTAATTATTGAGTAGATTTAGAAAATAAATTTTAAAAAGTTAGCAAGAGAAGTTGCCCAAAGTGGATTGAATACAGAATTATTTGAGTATGAAAAATCAGAGTTGCATGGAGATGATGTTGGCCCTACAGATGAAGAGTGGACAGCCTTTTATAAATATCTAGTACATCTAAATAATAATGTTTAAATTCAAAGAAAAAAGTTCTAAATTAATAATGACATAGCTTTAGTAATAAATGAATAAAAAACAGTTGAAGAAATCTATGCTATTAGAAATTGTAAAAAATTTAAATACTTTACCTAATGTACTCCAAAGGAATAAGAAACTATACAAACAGTTTATGATTAAATAAGAGAACTTTCATCCCAAACCAAAACCCTACCTATTTTTTCTAAAATTCCAAAAATAAAAAAAATTAAGCTATTGCTTTAGTAATAGCTGGCTCATAATTATTTAAATATATTTAAAGAGGCATTAAAAGTAGCAAATACACCAACACAATAATTGAAATCCATATGGGACAGGAATAACTAAACTCCATTCGAGCTTTTTATACCTTTCAAAGTTCATTTTAATAATTCTTCATTAAAGTAATAAGCAAAATTTTAAATAAGATGGTGTAGATATATTAAAAATGAAGAAAATTAAATAACTTTATTTCCTACTCATGAAAGATTAAAAATATCTTAATAACTTATAACTTCTTCAGTAAATTTGAATACTTTGATTAATTTGAAATTAGTTAATAATGTATTTTGCTTACACGATCATTATGAATTATTTGGGCATTGTAAAAGTCTCTAATAAGCGTTAAGCGAAGATAAAGATTTATATAAAAAAAAACCATTTGATCTTGCAGGAGAATGGATTTTCAAATTTAAAATTCCTTGGAGTTTGCCAATAGAACAAATATGTTCTTATTTTGGAGAAAAAATTGGACTTTATTTTGAATTCTCCTCCTATTATATTAAATTTTATGCAGTTTTGTCGATTATTGGAATACTGTTTACAATATTAACATATACTACTTAATATTATGACAAAGACATTTATACAGGAATTATATCGACTTTTTCAATACTATTAATTCATTAGAGTTCATTTGTAACTGATTATTGGAGTCAAATATAACTTACATTCAATATTAAATATGGATAAAATAAAAATGTAAGAGAAAGCTTTATCAGAACAGCTTTTAAAGGTAAGCACATAAGATCAATAGGAAATGATTAATTAAATTCTTAAGAGACGATTCATTCTTAGATTATTCAAAGGATTGTTATTTCAGCATCTGTTTTAATATTTTTGATTGGTTCAGACATAGGAATTATTATTGGCCTTTATTTTTTTAATCTTTTTTTGAAAACTGTATTAGATTAGGCTGGCAATAAATTTTTAAGTCTTGAAGTTATCATATCCGGATCCTTAAATTATGGAATTTAATATTTAATAGATTCTTATTACGAATAAATAGCTACAATTTTAACTGATTTTGAAAATTTTTAAACTTCCCATCAATATGAAACTAGTTTTATAATGAAAAAGTACACTTTGTATTGGTTTTCTTAATTGTTTCCACTAATGGTAGTATGCTTTCTTCACACTCCATTAAACTTATATTGTGAAGAGGATAATTGCAAACAATAAGTTTAATACTTGTTTGGAACAACAATTATTTGGATATTTTGCATTTAAGTGATTAGGTTTGTTAAAATATATCTTTAAGAATAAAAAAATTATAAAATTAAAAAATAACAGTCTTCAACAGTAAGTTTAATCGAATTCATCCAAGAGCAGGAATAAAAAATCCCTTTTTAACACAGTTAAGAAAAATATGGAATCATAGATGAATATGTGGAATTCTTTTTATAGCTGACACTTATTAATTTGTTTGGATGTTTGTTTCCATTTAGCATAACATTATTTTGGTTTTGGATAATAATTTAATTTCAGATTCAAAAGTATAGGTTGTTATATCAAATTCAGAGACCATGGCCTAAAGGAGATAGTTCACTTGGAATTTGGAATGAAGTTAATTAATTAATAAACTTTGTTACGCTTTTATGCAACTCAGGTTTAATTTGTATTTACTATCATGGTAAATTGTAGGATAAAGTAATATTGCTATTTTTACCTTTACTATTTTATAATTTTTTAGTGAAATACATAACCATGTCGCTATTTGGTGGAACTCCAACAATTTTAGAATAAATTATTCGAAGAGGCCATTACATTTATAAAAATAATGTATAAATTGCAAGTAGTTTGAGCAGAACAATAGAAAAAAACAATAAAAATTAATTATAACATTGTCCGTTATACAAAATATTCGGTTCCATCGGAACATAAAGTTCTGATAATTTTGAAACTATTAGCTCAGATAATGAAATTACAGATTATTATTTATAAAATAGCAAGGCAATTTCAAAAAAGATTATAAAAGAAGAAGATGAATTTTAATAAAAATTAACTGAATTAACGTAAACAAATGAAACACAACATCAACTTTATACTCCTTAAAATACTTAAAGAAAAATGTAAACAGAGGTTTCTGAATAGATGAGCCGAACAATTTTCTCCTGTTATAAAGAGAATTTTAACAGACCAGAAACACAATTATAAAAAAAATAACAGTTTAAGATTGAAGAACTAGTTAAGAAAATTAATTAAGTGGATTAATTGGATTATGGATTTTTTTTTAACTATTTCTCAAAAAGAACAACAAATTATGCATTTTAAATATAGCATAGTGGTATAACTGAAAAGCAATTAAAAAGAGATAGAATCAGAATTTGGAGATTTTTTTTTCGTTTGATCTTATTGTCTTCATACAAGTTGATATGGAGCGACTACAGGTTTTTTATTTGCTAATCTTACATTCAAAGAAAATAGAAAATATTTCAAAATTTAGATTATAAAAGATTCAAAATATTAAGCTAAAGCTTTAACAATTAACTTGAATTTTATAAGAATAAAGCAACTTTGAAATTTAGAAGACAATTAAAATAGTTTGGTAAATCATTAACTTTAGAGGAAGAAAAAGAATATCAAGAAATTCTAGTAAAATATCGTAATTACGTTGAAAAAAAATCTTGGTTGAATTGTAGAAAGGTTCAGATCTTTAGATACAAAGGGTTATTTTTTAGAGGATTTAGGAAATAAATTATAAAAAAACCTTCGATAAAATTTGCTCTAGAATATTATGAGGCTATGAAAAAATTAGAATAAGTTAAATTTGAATCAGACATTCATAGAAGATTTACCTCATTAGTCCACTACTCGTCAATTAATTAATACACTTTAAATTCATTCATAGAATTGTTTGTAATGTTGGAATATGAGTAATAATGTATTTTTATATTTGACTAGGTAAAAACGAACATTTGCATTCCCATCTATTAATGGCACAATAAAGTAAAAGTATTATTACCTGCAGCCTTTAAAATCTGAAATTTACAAAAATGTTATTGATAAATCAAAAGATACATATATTTTTGAACAGTATTCAATGAAATTAGAAGAATATATTTTATAATACTGCATAGATGAATGGAACTAAATTCCAAACATTAAATTAAAGAAACATCTTCATGATATTCTATGGATTGTCTAAATTGAAGAGGAAGAATATTTGATGTAGTTTTTTTAAGTTAGGCATGGTTAAAGATTAGCATTTTAAAAATTTCATGATGATAAATTAGGAGTATTTTTGGCCGAGAGCAAGAACTATATTAAATTGCTTAATATTCTAGATTAAATAGATGACTTTTTCATCAAAGGATATTGTGTTTCATTATATTAGGCTAAAGATTGTAAAAGCCTTTTTTAAGTTTTACAATTTAGAAAGAAATACTCACTATAATATTCCTATGAGGAACTTCAATAATTCTTTTTTGCAAATATAACTTTAATGATGAAGAACTAAGTATAAAATATTTCAATTTATAATTACATTTTAACTTAAAACTAATATATGGTCTTGAATTCAATATAGGAAAAAAACAATTAAGTTGTATAATTAGTTTAAATGATTATAGAGATGATTCTTCTAAAACCTATTGAAAATTTGGAAGAGGCTATTAAATAGATAGAACACCCACTACGTCATTTTCTTATGGACGTACTATAAAATGAAAAAGATCCTTAACAAATTTATGAATAAATGACTATTTAAAAACAATTTATAGAAATTGATTTTTAATTGGCTCCAAATTAAAAAGAAAATTCTTATTCATTATATATGGAAAATATGAAACATTAAATTAATTTTCATCTAAGAATGAAATAGTTTAATAAAGTATTAGTTTTAATTCACGAAGTTGAAAATTATTTAAAAATAAATTATTACAATATATCATCAGATTTGTTAATACATTTTATAAACTAATTTTCAAAAAATTTAAACAGTTACATCTTGAAATCAAATGAAATTAAAAGAATACTAGACATTTTGTTAATCTACTATTTTAAAGTTTCATCCTTATTTGCTCTAAAAAAAGAATTTGAAACTGAAATTTCAAAGTTAATTGAAGGATTAAAAAAAACTAGTGCACAATTAAGAGTCATGTTTCGATAATTAAGTTTAAATGTAAAGCTTGAAAATCTATCTGAAATTGAATAGCACATAATTTTAAAAAGAAGAATAAAAGAAAAAAATTAAGGATAATCATCGATAAGTTCATTTGAAAGATTAAATTTAATAAATACGTTGAGAAAAAATTAAGATTACATATTAATATTAATATAATATCAAACGTAATTGCAAAGATATCTAAATTAATTTTTAGCTATAAAGGCTATTTATTAATATTTTAACAAGAACTTTCTTCTTGCTGGCATTTATTACTCAGATATTATATAAAATTAAGAACTACTTATATCTCGCGACCCAGCTCCGAAATTTTTAGATAATCCTTTAGATCACAGTCCTGGATTAATTAATCTTGAATAATCATCCCCTACCGATGATGATCATTTTATAAGTGAAAATTTGGATACAAAAATAGATGCTTTGACATAAGGAGATAAATTATATCTGACCTAGTTAATCTATTTTTAGTTCTTATAGATGATAAATTTATATGATAGTAAAAATGAGCGTTTTAAAGATAATTATAAAGAATTTTAAGAGGTAGAAGGTGCTCATGAATCAATTTATGAGTATTATTTAAATCAATTAAAACTATTAAATTAAGAGAAAATCTCTAAACAAGACCAAAAATAAGAATTGAAATGCGATATTGGTAAATATCTAGTAATTATGTAATTAAGATGGAACGACATTGGTAGAAAAAAACAGCTATAATTAATTTAATCTGATGATGATGACTTCTTGAAGTTTTAAATCATGATGTTTTCCAACTTAAAAATTACATTAGAAAATAGATTAATTATATAAAATTAAATTGACAACCATAATTATAAAAATGTTGATACATATTTTTGTATGTACTAGATAAGACTTATTTAGCAAATGTTTCATCTTGATAACGTTTAGCCTGTTACTCATACATTACCAAAATATAATTCTGACTATCATTTAAGACATACTTAAAAGTAAACTTAAATTGAATTACTGAAAGAATTTCACAAGAGCCTTAGAATAAAAGAGGAAAACTGGTTTTATCACCAGGGTTTAGAAGAGCTCTAAGTATTTTATTATCTTTCAATTTGTTTCTCATTTTCTCCAAAGCACCTTGAAAATTTTTCTCCTCAAAACACATTATTAATTGATAAGGCTAGGATTGGAATGAAATAATTTCAACCAAATCCAAAATTTTATTGCTAATCTTTAAAATTTGCTTAAATTAATAATGAATGTGTAGATCAATTAGTTTTTGATGCTTCAATAAGTAAATTTCAATAATATTAGCTGTTTTGTTAATTTTTAAATTGTAATGTTAAATTTTCTTAAAGACTTAGAAATTCATATCAATAAATTTAGGAAAATCTAAATGAAGATTTTTTCTCTTCTATTTTAGTACTTGGATTGCTTCACTCATTTATATAGTGTTAATAAGATGATGTCGTTGATTTAATGTACTAGTTGATACAAAGATTGTTATAATCTTAGGCATTTATTTTTCATAAAATTCATGAAGGATTTGAAAAAGATTTGATGATTGTGGATGGCATTTTCAAAAATAATAATAATTTTCTACCTGTTCCATCTAAATATCTATTTGAGTACACAAATAACTTTTTGTATTTTGAAGATGTAAAATTTAATTCATAATATTTATTGTTCAACCTTATGATGCATTAAGATTATTTTTTAATCTAAGAAATAATATAAGAAAGCATTTTGTAATTAAAAAATTAACCTTAATTGATTCGTATAATGCATTTGTTTGAATCATTATTGAATGCAGTAAACGCAATAATCGGATATTCTGAACCAAAATAATAAAATAGGTATAAGGTTTATTCATTTTTTAAGCTTTAGATTAAATGATTATGCTTAAGGTACTTTAATGCACGCTCTCTTAGCTCATTTTTAATGTAAATACTATATGAATTTAATTGATTACGAAAATGCTCTAAAATACTCAGAGATAATACTCCAGTATATAAGTACATACATGAAATAAGAAAAAACAATAATTTCTTTATTTAATGATTAACTGGTAGATATATATTTTTGATCTTAGGTTTCAGAATACCAGACTAATTCTTAACTTGATGAATTGAAAATAGAAGATTACGATTTTCTCAAAGATGAAAAAATGGACTAAGATTACATTCATTTATTTAATAGAGATCTAATCAATGAGGCGATACTTAATCATTTAAGAATAATAATAAATATTGAATAGAATCTGCCAAACATTAATTTTCTTTTCTCTTTGCAATTATAACTAGAGAACAAAAATCATATAAATTACTTACATATGATTTATGCTATGTATTTTAACTTTTTTTAGAATAACCAAAACTCTTAACTTTAAACATTACTAACAGATCAGTCAAATTAAATAGAAAAAATAAAATAAAAAATAAAAAATGAAGAAATTAAATAAAAAGTATACTTTTCATTAAAAATGAATCTATTATCAGATATAACAGTAATTGATCATAAATTAAAGGTCCTGGACTTTTAATTAAGCATATTTTAAGGAGTAAAAAATGGGATTAGTTAAAAGTTAATTATAACTTGGACTCTTTTCTGTGCATAAAATGCAATAGATGGGTATTCTAAAGTTTTAAAATTAAATACCAGCATCTTACATCCTTATGTTTCTATGATGTATTTAATTTAATGCGAGTCATACCAAAAATTAAGCCAAATTTTAAAAGCATAAACTATGCTTGATTTAGCAGAAACAGGGTTGAAGGGCTGGTTTGAAACGAATAAACATCCTTTGAAAGGATTATTTTTTTTTTTCTAAGGATGTTTTGATAGATGGCTCTATTCTCAGTATTTAATATGTGTCAAAGAAATTCTTTGTTTAAGAGAGTTTGATAAATTTGAAATCACTATAATAGTTTAAGGGCTGATTTCTAAGGAAAAATAACTTATAAAAGCTTTTGACTATTATCATTCCAACTTATTAAAAAATATCTCAGCTTATTTAGCAAACTATATTTACTCATAAATTGGTAAACATCAAAAATAAAGTACTGAAAAAAAATTCAAATCATAAGATGCAAAAGAAGTTTTAGACGAACTCATTGAATCTAGTTCCATTAAATCATTTAGTGGAGTTACACAATATTTAGATGTAATTTAATCTATATAACTAAGGCACTAGCAATTTTTAATGCATTTGAAACAGAACACAAATGTATTGATATTATAAGGAAAGCAATAATGGAGGAAGATTAATGATCTACTTATAAAAGTGATAAGATTATATTGAACTTATCTTAAGCTATAAAGAAATTATTCTTTTATATAACTATTCGTTCCTCTATTATTTTCATTGTAAAAGCAGTGATTTATTAATAATTAAGAAAATTATAATCCTGCTTTATTTAATTATTGTTAAAAACTTATTACTTGCATTAATAACGGTCTGTTTTTTATTTAATATTTTTGGCTTAGCTAAAAAAAGGTGGAATCAATTATAATGTTTTTTTAGTGAAATATATAGAATATTATTTTTCAGTAAAATAAACCCTTTCTAGTTTAATTCTTTAAGGTTCTTAATTTCTAATGAAATTGATTTTCAAGCAAATCTAAAGTAGTGCTTATTATAAAACAAGAAAAGCTATCTATCTACTCGATTAAAAAGAAGGAATAAAATTATTACTTATATTTAAAGTATTCTGGGTTTATTTTAATTTTGCTAATTAACTGTTATATTAATGCAATTCAAATTAACCACATTTCATTATTCATATTATCAAGCTCATTCATATATTTCGATTTTGGAAGACTTAATTTTTAACCTATAAGTATTATTTATGTAGGTAACTATAAAAATAAGATATAAAGAAACTTACATTTGATAATAATCAAGAATAGTTTTAGAAAAATAATTCAAAAAAAGGATTGAAATCCTTCCTTAAATTGAAGTATAATTTATGAATAAGAAATTCAAAATTTATCTCCAAGACAATTTAAAAAATTAAACCTCAGATTCTAAACTAGTTTTCATAAATGTTTAGATGTACAGGAACATTTCCAATAAAATTGAAAATTATCCAAAGGATTCATTTTATTATGATCTTCCAAACTGAAAAGATAATTTTTAATACACATTTAGAAGGTTTCAAATTTATAAATTCTTATTATTTAAAATTTATTAAGGTTTAATTTATTTAGAATAAATGAAAAATATAAATTTTAACTCTGATTTTAAATATCTTTTGTTTCGAAAGTGTTTTCGATATTTTTGGAAAAATATCTCCATTTTTAATCCTATTCATTTATTAATTATTAGTGAAACCCATCCAACAAAAGCCAATAAAAGAGATATGTTATTTTTTTGATATTTTTATATACTCTTATCTCTGTATCAAACAATGATTACAATAAATAATAAAATCACTTTCGATATTTCCTTTTCTATTTAATTATGATGGTTGCCTTTCAGTCGGGTTTAATGGAGATGATAATGGAGCAGAAAATCATGCCAAATACTCTCTAAAAATCCCAATTACTTTGCTGCTTTTATGATTTGGACTATTCTATATTCTAAGACATAATTAATTTGCTAGAAATCCATTCTAAATGATTTCATCAAGAATACTTTCATTTAACAAACCTACCTCATTAATCATTCTTATTGTGTTTATCAAAATTTTAACGCTCCATAACAAAGTTTATCTCATTCAAAATACTAAATTAGCTTCTTTTATTGAATAATAAATCATAATCTCATCATCTTTACTTTTATTTTTAAAATATTGATGCTTTCTGTTAAACATTCTGAGTTGATTCTTCTTAGTATTAGATTCATTTTTGCAGCGTTTAAGGATATGTCGAAGCCTAATCAATAATAAAAAACTCTTGTAATCAAGATCAAACATTGTTTGATCAATCACTCTCCTTGTCCATGTATGTTAAAAATAATTCATTTTAATCATTGAAAGTATACAAGATTTTATAAGTCATTTTCTCTCTGGAGCTACCCAAGAGTGAATTCCAAATTTACCTGTTTACAATATTTAATTTTTGAGTTTATTTTATTATGCTAATTTTTTGAAAAATTATCCAATCTCTATATATTACAAATTTTACTGACGGCATTAAATAATAAGTAATTATTCCTCAATTTAATATACACATTAAGATTGATTGTGATTATTATCTTCACTGCTTTTTTATTTTTAATAGAATTTGAAACTAATCCAATATTTATTAAATTTTATAAAAACAATATGCGTTTGCTAATAAACGCAATTCACTTACTAAAGGTAAATTTATTTTTTTTTAAACTGATCTTTTTTCAGTTCTTTTATAGATAATTAATATCAATTAAAGAGTTATATAATTAATAATCTATAAAATGTTGAAGTCTAATAAAATATTGCTATTATTGAACCATTAAATAGCATTAAAAATTCAGATAACAAAGCATATTTGACAGATTTTATAACTCAAGTCAAGTTAAAAAGAATTTTAGGAATGTTGTTAAATTTAATACTCTAATTATTTGCTACTATTAATGGATTATTTGAGCTAAACTGTTAAATTGTTTAAAGTATTTCAAAAAAAAATTAATAAGAAAGAGAAAGAATTTAAATTATAAATTTATGAAGAGGGTCAATTAAAAATTTAATGATTTAGAATAAGAATAATAAAAAGGCATATAAGTTTTAAAAAAAAGATCATAGAGTAGAAATTCAATTATAAAAATAAATTTCAATTGTTTAGAGAACATAATCAAAACTTTATAAAATCAATAAGTATTAAATAATACGCAGGAGTTACAAATCGAAAAATCGAAAAAGAGAATCTTATTCTAAGAATGTTTGTATAGTGAATTCTTTCATAGATGGTGAATCATTATCAATTATAATAAAAAAATTCTTTAAAAATTTTTGATACAAAACCATCATTCATTAGAATAAAGATAATAAGGCTCAAGCAGAGTAATTCCTTTCATAACAACCATTTTTCATGAAGTAATGAAGATGGGTATAATAATACCATTCTAAGTTTGTCCAAAAAGGCAATTTATAAGCATAAAAACGAGTTTTTCAAATAATAACCCCTTATTCTTCTTCTTTTAAAGTTATTAAATCTAATTTATTATTGTATCGTGAGTACCAAAAAAATAAAAGCTAATAATTGTAAAAAAAAATTTTTCCGCCAAGGGGCCTTTGGCCTTTGCGAGGAGGGCAGGTAGGTGGGGGATGATGCGAGCGAAGCGAGGTAAAATTATAGCTTCTTTTACAAAAGAAGCAGGGGTTATTAGGGGGTTGCCAAACCCAGGTAGGGTTTGGGTTTGGGGTTGGTTTTGGGGTTGGGGTTGGGGTTGGGGTTGGGGTTGGGTTTGGGGTTGGGGTTGGGNATTTTTAAAATATTGATGCTTTCTGTTAAACATTCTGAGTTGATTCTTCTTAGTATTAGATTCATTTTTGCAGCGTTTAAGGATATGTCGAAGCCTAATCAATAATAAAAAACTCTTGTAATCAAGATCAAACATTGTTTGATCAATCACTCTCCTTGTCCATGTATGTTAAAAATAATTCATTTTAATCATTGAAAGTATACAAGATTTTATAAGTCATTTTCTCTCTGGAGCTACCCAAGAGTGAATTCCAAATTTACCTGTTTACAATATTTAATTTTTGAGTTTATTTTATTATGCTAATTTTTTGAAAAATTATCCAATCTCTATATATTACAAATTTTACTGACGGCATTAAATAATAAGTAATTATTCCTCAATTTAATATACACATTAAGATTGATTGTGATTATTATCTTCACTGCTTTTTTATTTTTAATAGAATTTGAAACTAATCCAATATTTATTAAATTTTATAAAAACAATATGCGTTTGCTAATAAACGCAATTCACTTACTAAAGGTAAATTTATTTTTTTTTAAACTGATCTTTTTTCAGTTCTTTTATAGATAATTAATATCAATTAAAGAGTTATATAATTAATAATCTATAAAATGTTGAAGTCTAATAAAATATTGCTATTATTGAACCATTAAATAGCATTAAAAATTCAGATAACAAAGCATATTTGACAGATTTTATAACTCAAGTCAAGTTAAAAAGAATTTTAGGAATGTTGTTAAATTTAATACTCTAATTATTTGCTACTATTAATGGATTATTTGAGCTAAACTGTTAAATTGTTTAAAGTATTTCAAAAAAAAATTAATAAGAAAGAGAAAGAATTTAAATTATAAATTTATGAAGAGGGTCAATTAAAAATTTAATGATTTAGAATAAGAATAATAAAAAGGCATATAAGTTTTAAAAAAAAGATCATAGAGTAGAAATTCAATTATAAAAATAAATTTCAATTGTTTAGAGAACATAATCAAAACTTTATAAAATCAATAAGTATTAAATAATACGCAGGAGTTACAAATCGAAAAATCGAAAAAGAGAATCTTATTCTAAGAATGTTTGTATAGTGAATTCTTTCATAGATGGTGAATCATTATCAATTATAATAAAAAAATTCTTTAAAAATTTTTGATACAAAACCATCATTCATTAGAATAAAGATAATAAGGCTCAAGCAGAGTAATTCCTTTCATAACAACCATTTTTCATGAAGTAATGAAGATGGGTATAATAATACCATTCTAAGTTTGTCCAAAAAGGCAATTTATAAGCATAAAAACGAGTTTTTCAAATAATAACCCCTTATTCTTCTTCTTTTAAAGTTATTAAATCTAATTTATTATTGTAAAGTTATACCCAATGATTAATATCATCTATTTCCCCATTATCTATGTATTACATGCTTTTAATTTCCAGAGTCATCATAATTATATCCTACTAATTAACATTAATAGGAGAGCATACACCACCACGCACCTCATAATTATAATTATGCCAAATAAAAAGCACCCACTCGTTGAAACCATCACGAATCTAATTTGTAACTTATGCCATACCATAGCTAGGGTACAAAAAATTTTTACAATTCTTTCTTACTAAACTATTCCTAATTTTTGCAATAGATACTTGATTATAAATTATGCATCTCGTACGTAATGATAGAAATCATTTTCACAAAAATCATATTTTCATGAAATTTTTCTTATAGATATACTATCTATTAAGATTATTTACTTAAAAACTAATACAAATACTAAAAATCATATAAATCTATATATATTTATATATATTAATATACTAATATACATACTAATACTAATATCTATAATTACTCTCTAATATATCTATAATATCTCTCTAATATATCTCCAAAAACACTAATAATACTAATTTATTAATACTTAAGTATTAATTTAATAGAAATATAAATCATTAATTTAAATATCTTTTAATTTTATTTCCCTAAATGCAATCTGTAGAACACTATACAGAACAAGTGAGAACTTTGACTCAACAGTGCATCGAAACCTTTGATCGATTTATGGATGTAAACAAATTTCTTTTTTAACATCTTAGGAATCATACGATAGAGTCAATGGAGCCATTGACTCCATTTACAATTAAATTTGTTTAAAGCCAGTTCCTGAATAGAAGAAGGACCAAAGAATAAGTACCGAACTTGTAAAATTACCAGATGCTCCTCAATTAAAAATAGATCTGATCATCGATATCACTCCTGATGAGATCAAATCATTTAGGTAAAAAAGAAGTTTTTAATTAATATTTTTATAGACGTGTGTAATAATAGAAGGTGGAAGTAGTACAAGAAGAGCAGGAGGTATTTGAGAGATAGGAGGATCTCTTATAAATTTTAGCCAATGCTAATTATATTATTATTGATGATGATGACTCATCATCAATATACAAGAAACTTTTAGATATACTCAAGAAGGATGAAATCAAAGATTGGGTGGCATATCTCTAATCATTTAAATATTAGGATCAAAAGGAGAAGGAGTAAATTAAAAGGATAATTAATATCCTGAAGAACTTAAAAGATCATGAATTCAATTTGAAAGACTATTCCTCAGAAGCATTTGAAGAGATTAAAAAGGATCTGATTAAGAAGTTGTAAGATGATAAGAGCATAATGGATTTATTGAAATTTTTAGTCCAATTTACAAGTATAGATGATCAGTTCATCTAATGTGGATCCAATTCACTTCATATATTGGTAATAATGAAGGTAGATGTCAGAAACCAATCCTTTGAGAATATCAGAATAAAGAATACTTCTTTGATTGGAGGAAACTTTGTAAGGTGTAATTTGAATGGATCAGAATTGTGGATATTAGAGGAGTCAATTTTAATGGAGCTTAAATGTTCAATTGTAAATGGAAAAACATTAAAGTCCATGAATTGAATAAACTGGATGGTCATAGTGGAACTGTCTGGTCTTCTGTTTCTCTCCTGATGGAAATACATTAGCTTCTGGTAGTGATGATAAGTCTATCCGTCTATGGGATGTCAAGACAGCATAAGAAATTAAATCCTCTGATAAAAACTACAAAGATATTTTTGCATAATTTAAAATACCACTTTAAAATAGTTAATTATTACCAAATGGTATTTTTTATTTATTATTATTTAGTTGAGACAATACTTAGAATTTGTTTGAATCCTTTCTTAGAAGCATAAGGTACACTAGGAGATTTTATAAAGCAAAAAGGAATAGAATTAAAACCTTTATTCAAGTTTAAAGGAAGTTGCTTTTTTGAAGGCTTAAAGCAAAAATGAATTTGATATTTTACCAAACAACAATTATAATTACAATCAATATCTAATATTAATTTTAAATTCTGTCTTTATAAGTTTCACTCTTAATCTTAAGTTCTAAAGCTATGTAAGTTCTTATTTTACAAAGTTTTGATCCATTTCTGTTATATATAGAGATTATTTATTGAAATATTATAAACGCTATTATCAATTAAAAATCTAGGATATTATAAGATAGATTTACGTAATTTATTACAATTAATTAACGGGATTAGTCTTAAATAATATTACTAATAATTTTGTAATATTAGTTCATAAATAGTAAAGATATATTTATCAATAAGATAATAAAAAGATACTTCAAGAATTCAAAAATAAATGATTTTTCCAATTACTCTACTCTATTCTTGCTAATATCTTCATAATCTCTTCAATTGATATGAAAAGTAAAACAACTATAAAGATATATTAAATATCAAGAAGTATTATATCCCGTAAATGGATTAAGATTTAAGGAGATACTAATTATATTTTCCCTAACAACCATCTAAGAATATTTATTACTGATTAACTTAAAGAACTACTTGAATTTTTACATACATCAAATAATAAACATTTATTAATCACTGGGATTATGTATAACCATTTTTAACTTCAAGAGCATTTTCACGAAATTAATTAATATCTATACCAAAAATAATATCCCTTAAGACTTTTAAAACTATGTAACAATTAAATTAATAAATTATTCATAATTCAGAATAAATAAAAAGCAAACTGATTGTAAAAATTGAAGGAATAGATGAATAAAAGTAAATCATTCATATCCACAATATTAAATCTTAAAAAACAACTAAATTTTTCTCCTCTATAAAAATGAGATTAACCCACTATAATGAAATTGGGTGATAAATTTTTTAGAACTAATTAAAATATACTAAAAGTACAAAATAAGCGATTTTTGGGTGTTTTTGTTATGAGAGTCTAGTGAGTACTATATGGAGGATAGGTATGAGGTCTTTTTATATGCATTTGTGATAGCTTTATGAAGGGTAATATATGTATTAATTAATTAGATATGTAGATTTGAGTTGTAATTGGTAAAAATGAGTTTTGATGTTTTGTTATTGAATAGTTTTTATTGATTTTTGGGTTTTTTAGGTTGTT